>JAVKLA010000052.1:16016372-16086115 GCA_034782735.1 Sagittarius serpentarius | reverse complement strand
ACGCTTGGATAGGGAAGGCTGCGGATGAAAAAAAAAAGGGGGGGAAAAAAAAGTAAAAAAAAAAAAAAGCCAAGGTGGAACCGCAATGTTTATAAAATGGGTCACTGAATTATACATAAAAATATTTTCCTTGTGGATGCAATTACTTCCTGGACTTGTTATTCCACAGATGCTTAAGTTCGCCTCAAGCAACTCCAATAAATGCTTTACAGTCTGCTAGATCAACAGTAGCAGCGCTGGAGCGAATTGAGCAGCGCTGTTTCAAATTTGTCAGAAAACCACACAGTGTTTTCATGCGCACGTTTTAGAAACCCAAACAAAATGATTCCCAACCGTCCTGCTCCCTTTCCTTATGCTTTTAATGGGTTTCACATGAGCTCCTCCAGACAGGACAGAGCCCCAGGGGCTCAGGACACCCGGGCAAGTGCTCCCCGAAAGCCCGGGGGGAGACAGGGACCGAGCAAGGGCAGCACCTCCCATCGCTCTCCCATCTAAACCCTGCTCCCTCTCGCTCCCAGATTTTCCCGTCGCATCCTCCTGCAAGGTCTGGCTCACCCGTTAGGTACCCGGGGGGCAGCGGGATGTATGACCAGCTTAGGAGGCTTTCCCAGGGGAAATGAATTTTGGGAGCGAGGGGTCGGGGCCGCCCCTACCTGCCGCGGCGGCTGCAGGCGGGTGAGGGAGAGTTCAGGGGCTGGGGGGGACACACGCCACGTGGGGTTTAAAAGTGCAATGAAAAAACCCAGAGGAGCTGCAGCAAGGCTGGTGGGGAAGGAAAGGGGCTGAGGCAGCGGCCGGACAGTTCCCAGCGTGGGCACAGGCTGGCCATAACAGTCTCCCCCCGTGGCTGGGACACGTATTTGGGTTTTTCTTTTTCTATCCCGCCACCAATTTTCAGAAAACTCAGAGAAATTCAAGGCTGTGGAGATGCATAAAGATTTTTTTTTTATGCATGTAGGGCTTGGCCCAACGGCCCCTGAATAAAATCCTGGTCCGTCTGGTGCATCTTGATCTTCAAAAACCTCAAAGCTCCTTTTGTTTAAGAGCAATTGAAAGTATTTAGTGCCGCTTTCAGTGACATTGAATGGGAAAGCAACCAAAGGCTGGGGTGTTGGGGGACACCCCAGGGTCACAGGGCAGAGTGCTGTTATGCCAATAAAATAAATTAATATCTGCCCAGGAATACTCAAGATTCACTCCAGGACTAACAGGTGGCTGTAACAAGATTATCCTGTTAACAGATCACCAGTGGAGCAGAAATGTGTTTTCAGGTCTCTGCTTTCACTCCAAATTTCATCCACAAGATTTTCTGTCGGCAGGATAAACGTGTTAAAAGGTGCCTGCAAAAAATGGGCTTATAAAAAGCTCCTTATTCTCCTGCTTCAAGGACACAGCTGCCTCCTGTTCCCCCTTGTACGGGAATCCCAGCTCATCTTTGCCATTTCATAGGCCGCTGCAGCAATCCCCCTCCTCTGCTGCTCTTCTCTGCCAGCAGCCAGGGATCGACGGCAGCCGGCCACCAGCCTGCCCGCCGCGGTGTCACAGCCCCAGCTAGGACACAGCCTTGTCCCCATCCCTTATCCCGCAGGCTGCAGGCCGATGGCAGGCTCTCGGCAGATGATGCACAGCATGAAAGTCCCACGGGACCTGAGAAAGCATCATCATCATCCTCCTCGGCGAGGGCACCCCACAGGCTGCAATCCCCAAACTCCCAGCAAGGCAAATCATTTATGAGCAATCCCCGTCCCACCAGCAGTGGAAAATGCTTTGCCAAAGGGAAGGAGCGAGGTTTCCCTCCGCCCTCGCTCCCAGCCCCGGGATGGGGATGGGGATGGGGATGGGGATGGGGATGTGTCCCCATGGCCGAGCCACACGTGGGGCTGCATGGCCGGCACGGCACTGCCCCACCTCGGAGGTTAAACCAAGGGCCCCGCAGGGAACGCACTGGCATTTTTATTTGGAATTAGGTCCCAGCACATCTTAATTTTCAATTCAACTGCTGCTGAAAAGAAACATAAAATAAAACAAGCGCCAGCGGTGGGGAGGGATGGAGAAGGCAGCACCGGGTCTGCCTATGGCCCCGAATTAGCCGCAGAAAAACGTTAACATTCCTGTGCTGGCCCCCGGCCAGGGAATGGAGCAATTCAGGAGACGGCGATGCAGTCACTGGCGAACATGCGCACAGTCTGCAGGTCCAGCCGCAGCCAGCATGCAAAACCCCGGGGAAACGGCTACGGCCAAGGGTGGGGAAGAGCACGGGCCGTGCACCCTGCTCCCAGGGACAGCCCCGAGGTGCTTTTAAATGCCATGAGAGTTTTTCTTTCCAAGGCAAAGCGGCTGGGAAATGCCACTCAAAAGGTGACCCACACTATGTGGGATTTCACCGTGGCTGGACACAATCCGGCTCCAGGTCCCCAAGCCAGCGGTGCCCAGGTTGGAGGGGTCAGATCCTGCCTCCAGATGTCTGATTTGGGGGCGATGGGCAGGACAGTGCAGGGACAAATCCCCCCTTGGGGGAGCACAGCATCCCACAGAGCATCCCCAGTACCCCGTGCCAGCCCTTACTGCAAACATGCAGCAACTCAGCTGCCCCCCCCCCAAATCCCAGGGTCCCACCGGCTCATTGCAGACCCCAGCATCCCACTGCGGACCCCCCCCAGCATCCCACACAGCACCCGCCCCAGCCCCAGCCTCGGCTAGGCCTGGCTGCCGGCGCAGTTTAATAACTCGGGCCGGTGCCCTGGTACCCGCCGGCTGCCCCAGCCCCTCCTGATTTTGCCATTTGCCGGGCGCTGGAGGCAGCGTGCCGCGCTCGAGCGCCGGCGAGGGCTCCAATCTGTTCCTCATTAAGAGGGGCAGACAGCCCAGCGCAGGAGTCTGAGCCCTAATCTCCTTTCCAGTTGGTATCCGTCAGCAGATGTACAACAAGTGGTCAGATATTTTAGCGGGCATGTGTGTGACAGAGCTGGTTTTTTCCCTGCTGGGGGGCCGGGGTGGGGCGGGGGATAAAATGCCATGGCTCGAGCTGAGGCTTTGCTGGTCACACGCGGAGCCCAACACCGGTCCCGGTGCACCGGCACGGCTGCCAGCTCTGCTCCGCTCCGCTCCGCCAGCACGGTGGTTTATTTTACCAAGGTCTTTCTTGGAAGAAGCGGTGATGAAGTTAACAGCCTGTGAGCCATAATTGGCTCACATTAAATCAAGGAAATGATATGTTTTGTTTTGCCCTTTTTTTAAAAAAAAAAAAAAAATCATATTAAACAGGAAAAATACACGCAGAGCCAAAGAAGGAGCAGGCAGCAGCTCTCAGGAATTTGGGGGGAGATTTGTGCCCCAAGCATGAAGAAATCCAGCCTTTGCCATCAAAGAAAAAGCAGCTTCACTTCAAAATACCCAGCAGAAATGCCCAAAGGCAAGGGAAGGGGGATGCAAAAAACCTCAGGTTGTGGCACCACAACAGGCACCACTTCAAAGCCTGTCCCAGCAGCTCGTGGAGTTGAACTGAACAGACGGAAAAAAAAAAGAAAAATGTTTCTTAAAATAATTCCTCTTGAAAGTTGTTTTATTTATCTCGCCACCTCTCAACCAACACAGGGTGTCGAAAACCTTGTTGGTGCCTTAACGTGGCTCTGGATATACAGGATATTTCAGAAAGGAAACTTTCTCCTGCTTGTTCTTTGAATCCTATTTTTAGCCCTTGTGGCTACACCCTGGACGTGAGCTGAGCCAGGTGACAGCAGAACCGTCCTCCCAAGGCTGCGGGTCACCTAAGCCGTCGGGTCTTGGGAGGGATCACATCCAGCCCGCAGAGCCTGCCTTGAGACCTCCCCGCAGCCCAGCAGGGCTCGCCTGTATTTCCACGCGCGCTGCCACAGCCGCTGTGGTGCAGCCCTGTGCTTACCAAGATTTCACCCATCCCCACGAGCAACCAGTGCCCCTGCTTCACACCGCCCGAGCCCCCCCCTCCCCGGCTCAGCGCCGAGGCACCGAGAGCCACCGGGGCTCGTCCCGGCTGGAGGCAGCCGCATCCCAGCTCAGCCTGCCCAGCGCTGGATTTCGTGGAAAACCTGAGCTGTTTTCCAGGGCTGGCCCGTCCCAAAGCACGGCATCCCTGGGGATGCTCAGCCCCTGCTTTCATGCAGAATCGCTGCACGGATGCCCCTGCACAAAGATCAACCGCATCACGCGAGCGAGGCGAGACAGAGATCTATGGGGTGCAAGGACCACGGGGGAAAAGCTCCAAGCACCGCTGGCTGCATCCCTCCCTCTCTTGGGAGCCCTGGGGAAGTTCAGGCTCCTGAAGAGCGTGGCCCTGCGCTGCCTTGACGCTGCTCGTGCACACTGGCCTGGGCCAGCGGCCACCCAAAACTGCGGCAGAAGATGCAGCCAGTGACGAAGCCGCCGCATCACATGGGGAGGGCTGGACACCTGCGATCTGGCCCCACACCCCCTTTTTATCCACCGCCTCGGTTTCAATCGCACCTGGGGGCACTGGAAGTTGTGGGTTACAAGATTTCATGTGACCTGAAAAAAAAAAAAAAAAAAAAAAGCCCCACAAGCAGGAAAAAACATCCCGCTTTTGGTAAATCCCATGCCCAGCTGAAGCTCACACACGTCTTCCAGCTCATCCCGGCTTCAGGGTTAGCCAGGTCGGAAACAGGACACCAAAACCCCTCGCTGTAAGCATGGGGGGATGAACAATTCTTCCGTTTGCGCGGTAACCAGGAAACTCCCCAAATTCAACCCTTTTTCAACTTAAAAACAACAACAAAAAAACCCTCAATGGGAAATTCTAATTTTGTTTGGAAATATCATTTCCAAATGGCACATGAGAAATCATGCTCTGACCTAGCATCGCTGACAGGCAAATATTTATCCCCACAAGATTTCCACATAAAGCCGTCACTTTTGTCAGTAGGTCTGGACACCAGAAGCGGAGGGGGAAGGCAGCAAGAGGGGAGCCAGGAGGCAGAGGGACAGGCAGCCCTGCCCGGCGGGTCAGAGCCACAGGTGGCTGCGAGCCCCTCGAACAGATCATTGCAAACACGATGGGCCTCCTTGAGACTCATTTTGAGGCAAGATGCAGCCTTTTCCAACGCATTCATAGCGAGTATCTAATATTTTTTCAAAACTAGTTGTACCATTTTTTCCAATACATTAAACCAATACAAGCCTCTGCTCCCAAGCCCCGCAGCACTTCATCATTCAGCACCGCCGCTCTCGCCCATGTCGGAGCAGAGCGGATCCTGTCCGACGTACATTTCTCAGTCCATTAGGCAGAGTTATTCTTTTGCTCTGTGTTTCGCTACTTACAAAGCCATTACCATCCCTCGCACGCACATCCATCATCGGGCCTTCAAACTCCAGAAAGTCCCCAAAAACTATTTTCCACTCACCACGCAGCCTGCCAGGCTCTGTTCTTCTACTCTGCGTTCCTTCATCCATCGAAGGACATTTCAGCAAGTTCCGAGTCCAACAAAATAAACAGATGGCAGCCTGAAAAGGTGGTGATTTTTTTCTGTGAGGGGGGAGCGGGGCGAGGGATACAGTAGGGAAGAGCCGACTTCTGTCTGCCTGGTTGGAAAAGCTAACCTGGGCTCCACGCACCAATGCCCATCGGGAGCCAAAGGGGCTCCAGGCACCATTTTGCAAAGCCGAAGGGTCTTGGAAAGCTGCGGGGGGAGCAGCCGTAGCCACCTCCTGGGCTCAGACTCCCCCAGCTCCAAAAGCACCATGCCGCAGGGGCGCGCCCAGCCCAGTGCCGGCCCCCACCAAGCACCCACCTTCCCTCCATGTGCCCCCAGCACCCTGCAGTCACTGGCCACCCCCTGTGCGGCTCTGGAAACCCGGCACTTGCTGTTCGTCCATGTTTTGCAAGGAGATGGTTCACCATCATACCTCTGCACCACCCCAATGACTCCCCGGCAGGGACCACGCGCTCCCCAAAATCACCCACGTGCACCCGAAGAGCAGCACCATGCTGCAAATCACCAGCTCTGCTACAGCCTTAGGGCGTACAGGCAATTCAGAGAGAAGCAACCCTGCCCCAGTTCAGGTTAAACCAGCCCCGGGGCTGAGCCCGAGCCCAGCGCAGGCACCCAGCATGATTGCATCTTGACCCAGCCATCACCAGTTCAGACTTACGGGGAAGATTTATGAAAGGATGTGGCCAGATGAGCGATAGAGATGAATAGCCTTGAGGAGCGACTGATTTCTCCCTTACAAGAAGAATAGAAATTAATTTATGAATTGGGTTAGTTAAGTTGCCAAGTGGCTTTGATGCAGTTTATTTTTTTGCGTATGTTCATGATCTATTGCACAGCTGTCAGAGGGGGAGGAAGGTCCAATTGAGCCGGAGCAATGCATCACTCCGGCTGAGGCAGCCAACAGCTCTCAGCAAAACCAGATTGCCCTTTAATCGGCCATGGGTTGGGTTGCTGCTTTCCCAAAGTGGGCACCTCGTTCCTCCCCAGATCACCCTCCGGGGCCTGGAGCCCTGTTACTTGCCACAGAGGTGGGGCGCAGGGCAGGAGCCCCTTCCTCAAGCCGATGGCCAAGTACAGCCCACCAGAGACACTGCTGATACAGAGAGTCTTCTTTCACCTTACCCACCTCTTGTGTGTTTTGGCAGGACCTACAGCAAGTCAGGCGAGTCACCAGGGAGATGTGGAGCAGGGACAGGGTGGTGGATGCTTTACTCCTTACCAAGACTGCACTTTTACAAAGAAACCACGGAGGGCAGAGTGAGGATGCAGTGCTCAGCAAAAGCAAGTGCAGGGACCCGTTACACCCCGCCTGAAGGACCCCCCTTCCCTCCAGGAGACACCGTCCCCCTGCACACCAAGGGACAGACCTGCCCGGGGGCTCAGCCCCAGCTCCCCGAGCTGAGACCAGCACGGGCGCCGGCTCCCCGGCGTTACAGGTGCTTGGAGGTTTTTCAAGACACGAAGTAATTTCCTGTTTGAAGCAGCTGACGAATCTGCACCAAAACTGGATAACCCTTTGCGTTTCAGGGAGATCCAACTGCTCTGGCTCAGGGCCCCTCTCCAATACACTTTTTCCCCCCCAAGATATGAAGCGGGGGGGGGGGAAGCAGGGAGGGAAGCTGGGTTGAGCATTCCTCTCTGTCCCATGTCCAAGTGGCTTCAGGTTTAGGACAGATACTGCGTCCTTCCATGAGGTCTGTGACAAGCGCGTGCGGTGGCCACGTGCCGAGGAGGTGCCCCAGCTCGGAGCGGGGTCCCCCCCCAGCCCCATCCCAACACTGCTGCCAGCCCAGGAAACGCAGCAGCCACGGCCAGCCTTCACTGCATCGCCCTGCTCCCTCCCAAAAGCCTCCCACGGACAGGGCTATTTAGGGAAAAACCTTGGTAATTAAGTTATCACATAAATACAGCAAAACCGGCTAATGCACATTTACAAGCTTGACACCTCTTCAGTTCATAGTTGCTTTGTAGCCAGAAGTGTGAGTACTAAGTCAGACAGAGGCAACAGCCCCTTTGGGGCAGGAGGTGGCCCTCGGAGCTCCAGCCCTGTGCGCGCACATGCTGGGGTCGCACCAGCACGGCCGGGCTCACCCCACTGCGGCAGCAGAGCAGGTCCTGGGCCCCAGACTTGATTTGCCGGGTCCCAGGGCTGCAGCAGGCTGCCCCCAGCCACCCAGCCCGTGCACCCAAGCACAACCCAGCCCCAAGGAACTGCCAGGGCCTGGGGCTCAGCACCCCTGCTCCTGGGAGAGGGGAGAGCACAAAGCTCTGGGCAGAGGGGAGATGCAGATCCTGCTTTCTGAAGTCCCTCACTAGAGGCCACATCGATCTCCAAAAACAAACGAAGGGAGGGAGATGAATTAGCAAGAGAGGTTGTTACACGCAGGTGGGCATTTCGCAGTAGTCTGCTCTGAGTCGTCTCCTCCCTGTCCAAGTCACCGGACTGCACAGCCAGGTCAGCGCCCAGCACTACCACCGATTCCTCACACCCCGTCGGGACACATCATCTCTCCCTGCCGCAGTGTTTGCCTCTGCAAACAGGAAACTCCCAGCCCTTCTCTTCCAGATGCGTGAACATCCAAAGGATGCACAGACAACAGACCCATCAACACGCACAGAAGCCTTTCTTCCACTCGCCCCCCAAGCACACCACAGACCAGCAACGCCGGTTTCACACCTGTGCTCTAAGCAATATCACTCCTGGCAGGGACCCCCACCCCGGCACACAAACCTCTCCAAGAAGCACGAAGCTGGTGTGACCCTGCATAGGGCAGCACTCTCAGCCCCGCCACAGTCCCCAAAAGCGGCAGCCAAACAGCTCCACAGTGGAAAGAGCCAGAGATAACTAACCAGCAAGCCCACAGCTTCCTCCTTGCTAGAGATATTTATAGCAAAAACAAAGATCGGGGAAGAAAAAGAGAAAAGCCCTTACCTTGCAGCAGCATTCCCCAGGGAGCAGCGTCATGCTCAGCGCCTGCAGCCCCTTTTCACCTGGACCTGGGGGCCTTTTTTTGACTTGTAGGGCTGAAAGGCACCTGCTTGGGGATGTAACATGGCAAATCTTGCATTGCAGAGACTCAGCACACCCAGCCTCGGGAAAAAGCTGAGGCCTAGGAGGGGCAGAGGAGATAAAGAATAACTTTCTCAATGAGCAGCCTTAGGGAATTTGAAGAGGAAGGATGCTGCAAATTCCCCGAGGCCACTCATTTGCAGATTTTCCTTGGTCTGCAAGATGCAACTGGCAGCAACATGTCCCGGCCCTTGCTGCCCCATGTAGGGCCGTGACCCTGCACAGAGCATTGCCACCGTGGGAGCAAATAGGCACTGCTAGTCCAGATGCATAGAGCAAGGTGCATGCAAGGGAGGTGACCGATGGCGTTTGCTAATGGAAGGGGAACTCAGGGCACAGGGACCAGCTCCAGGTCAGCTGGAGGCTGTTGTGACATCCCTGCTCAGACCAGCACAGCACTGGAAATTTTTTGGATGAGCTGGACTGCCGCCCTGACATCCCCTTGCTCCATGACCTTTCTTCCTGCAGAAAAATCACAGCCCCGAGTGCCTGAGTCAGCTGTAAATCCCCAGCATCGATCAGACACTAAATGCAGCACTTGGTGGTTGCAGAAGGGGAAGCAGATTGCACGGAGGGAAGAGCGTAGCAGGTCCTGGCTGACACCGAAGCATCACTGGGTCTCCCACGCAGGCTCGGGGGTGCGGAAACCATCCAGATGGTCCCAAAAGCACCAGGAACTAAGATGAATGATGGAAACAAGAGGAGGACTACAGTAGTTTAGGGAAAGACATCTTTTGCTAATTAAATCCAAGTACAAAGCCAGTAGGCATGTCCCCCCACCCTTTCCTACAGGGTGAGCTTGGACCTTGCAGCCCCCTGGGACATGCAGATACCCCAGCACAATGCTGCCTGCTGAGCCTTGCAGAGCTGGTGGAATCAGGGCAAGGGGGCAAAGGCACCCGTAGACAGGCTGGGGCCCCTAGCAGCTGCACCCAATGTGGCAGAGGTGCCGCCCTCCCCTTTCCCATCTTCATCAGCACTCTTCATCCCCCTCACCTGCTCCCCATGCCCTCTCTGAGTTCACTCCCCTCTCGTTTCCTCTCCTTCCTCTTCCTTAGCTCTGATCTATGTTGAAAACCCTTCCCCAGGGTGGCTGTGGAGGCTCACAAAGATGCAATTTACCCTTGTAAAAAGAACGAGTATTTGGCCGGTCGTAACTGGTACCAGTTCCTCACTGGAAGAGATGTGGCCTTAGCAAAGGGGCGTTTATGCTGGTGGAAATGGTTCTGCAAGGGTTGCCCCTGTAAGTGCCACTGCAGTGACGGGTTTTGGTGTCAATGGGGTCTGGGAGGGACAGGGTAAGGGCAGGCCCAGGGTGAAGGCTGCAGGGCACCACAGTTTCCCCATGGCTCTTTGCCTGCTGGTCTTCCGCGCACCCCACCCCACCCCCCAGTTTCCTCCCCAGAGGCTGGCCAGGCGCAAGCCCACGAGGCACAGATTTCTCTGATTAGGCAACGCCGGCAGCCTCTCCCCTTTCGCTTTCAGCTGCTTCTTCCTCTCTGTCCCCGAGGCCGCCTCGAGCGCAGCAGCACCCGCACCACAACGGGTGCCGGCCGCGGCGCTGCCATGGAGCCCAGCGCCCGGGAACCCCTCGTGAGGAAGACGAGCTCCTCGTATCGGACCTTCCCCGAGAGCGCTGGCAAGAAGCTCGACAAGGAGTACCTGCGGTAAGGGCCGGGCTGGGTCCGTGGGGCTGGCTGTGGGGTGGGCTGTGCCCCGTGTCCTGAGGGCATTGGGCTGGGGGGAGCTGGTGGAAAAGCTGCTTCATGCTGCTGTCGTTCCTTGAGTTGCCTTGAGGTGGGGTCTCATCCTGCCCAGGGTGCGCAGTGCTGGATGAGCCCGCCTGGGAGAACAGCAGGTGTGCGTGCTTTTGGGCATCTGACTCTCATGGGGGCGCAAGGTCCTGCTGGGGGGCACGGGGCCCTTGAAAGGAACCTCCTCCCTGCTCCGCCGGGACGAGCCGTCTGCCCGGTGGGTGCGTGGTGCCACCCGGCTCCAGCTTCTGCTTTTCTCTGTTTGTCGAACCTGCTGAAAACCACCCAGCGCAGAGGAAAGCATTGGCGGTGCCTGGGGGGACGGGCTCTCCCCCGCTGCCGCACGGCAGGAGTGGCTGCTGCTCGCCCGGAGAAACCCCACCAGCCTGGGGCTGTGCAGGGCCATTCCCCAGAAAAATCTCTCCGTGGGTGTCACGAGAGCCCCGGCAAAGGCTGGGGGAAGCTGCAAGACAAAGTTGAAGTTTCTGCTGGGTGCGATAAGGGCACCCAACACCTTCTTCTCGCTCTGTCCCTCCCTCAGGAGCCTCCACAACAAGCGGCTCTACCTGGCTGTGTTTGCCGCTGTCCTGGGGAACTTCAGTTTTGGCTTTGCCCTGGTTTACCCCTCGCCTGTCATCCCTGCCCTGGAAGCTCACCCCAGCCCTGCGCTGAGGCTGGACCAGCACACGGCATCCTGGTTTGGGGTAAGAAGCGGGGTTGTCCCTGCCAGCGGTGGGGGGAGCTCAAACCCACCGAGGCCCCTCTCCGTGTCTCCCCGCAGTCGGTGTTCACGCTGGGAGCAGCGGCGGGGGGGGTCAGTGCTATGCTCCTCAATGACCGCCTGGGCCGCAAATTGAGCATCATGTTCTCGGCGCTGCCCTCCGCCGTGGGATACGCGCTGATGGCCGGTGCCCAGGGGATCGGGATGCTGCTGCTGGGCCGCGTGCTGACGGGCTACGCCGGCGGCGTGACGTCCGCCTCCATCCCGGTAACGTGCCACGGGAGGGAGTTTGCTGGGGATTTGCACGGTGGGAGATGGGGCAATGCCGTAGCTGAGCCTGGGGCATCCTGCTGCTTTTTGGAGGCATCAGCAGAGCTCCAGGGCTGTGGCTGGGCAATTGGGGATGGGGATGGCACGGCCAGCCCGAGGTGCCCCCAGGGTGCTGGACTTTCTTGCACACAGAAAAGGGAAGGCAGGTCCTCAGTCGCTGCCCTGTTCCTCCCAGCAGTTATGTCCTCCCATGTTTACTAAATGCCGACCTCGTGTTGCATGCAGAGGGGAAGGCAAGAATTGAGTAACCCTGGGGCATGTCTTTCCAGTAATGGGAGTCTGAGCATGCTGCTGGGGCACTTCTCCCATGCCGGGATGAGGGAGGGAAGTGGCGGTGCCTGCAAGGCTGTCCTCTCCACCTGCCAGGACCAGCTCATGCCGCTGGAGCAGTCAGGTTTCCACCCCGAGAGGGCAGTTTCCCAGCAGTTTGGGTTTCCCTTGGCTGCAGTGGATGACTGCAAGGTGACAGAGGACAGGTTTTGGTGGTGATGGCTGTATATTGCAGCTCTTAAGCGCGTGTTGTCCTGCTCCAGGTCTACATCTCGGAGATCTCCCACCCCGGGGTCAGAGGCATGCTGGGCGCTTGTCCTCAGATCATGGCAGTGCTGGGCTCCCTCATCCTGTACGCGCTGGGCAAGTATCTCCATGTTTGGAGGGCAGGAAACCCTCGGTGAGACCTTAGGGAAGGGGAGTTTAAAATAAACAAGTTTCTCAGCAAGCTGATGGATTCCTTCCCCTCACAGCTAGCTCACAACCACCACCACGGGTGTGCAAAGGGGGTCTGGACAGGATCACCTGTGCATAACCCCCACTTGGGGGTGTGCTCAGAGGGACGAATCTGTAACCTGCACGGACCCATTACCCTGCGTGCAGACCCAGGTCCTGCTGAGGTTTCGTCAGGGCTGAAGGGCAGCACGCGATGAACTGCGTGTGCATCTCCTGCCAGCGTGTGCCCTGGTTGCTGCAGGATCTTGCTGGGTACTCTAAGAGGTGGAGGAGCTTGCTGGAATTTCCCCATATCGTACAGCTGAAAATGCTTCTTTGCTAGGAGAAAAATGTGCAAAACCTTTTTTTTATTCTCCCCCCCCCCGGCTGGATTTATTAAATTAAATTATTGGGGTACCCATGTGGAGGCAAGGCCAGGACACCCTTCCCCATGTGCTTTCCGCCCCTAACCGTGCTGCTCCGGCAGGGCTGGTCCTGGACTGGCGCTGGCTGGCCGTCGCAGGGGAGGTGCCCGTGCTCGCAATGATAGTCCTGCTCTGCTTCATGCCCAACTCGCCCCGGTTCCTGCTCTCCCAGGGGAAGGATGATAAGGCCCTGAGGTCGCTGTGCTGGCTGCGGGGCAAGGACACGGACTACGCCCGGGAGTATGAGCAGATCAAGGACAGCGTGAGGAAGCAGGTGAGGACGCTCACCTCCAGCACGGGAGAGACGTAATGTGAAAACGGCAAAATTCCGCCTCCTTTGGGCAGCTCCTGAGCCATCTTCTGGGTGCCGCAGTGGTGCCCAGCGGTGGTAACACCTCGGCTTTATGGCTTTGTCCCCTCCAGAGCCAGCGGGTTTCCTGTGCTGAGATCAAGGACCCCTTCATTTACAAGCCCATCCTGATAGCCGTGGGGATGAGGTTCCTGCAGCAGCTCTCGGGCGTCACCTGCGTCCTCGTGTACCTGCAGTCAATATTCAAGAAAACATCCGTCATCCTGGTGAGTCCTGGGGTTCGGCCTGTGCTCAGATTGCCTTGTCTTCAGTGATGGCTGCCCAATGCTCCAAGTCCCCTGCAGCTCTAAGACCCCAGCTCTGAAGCTATTTTTTAAAGCACCTGGTTGGCAGCAATTGCCAAGCACCTGCCCTGCAAAAGGCTGCATGAGGATGGGGAGCAGGACTGGCCCCACTGTCTCCCCACTCTTCTCCTCTGAGCTTCAGGTGCTTCTTCTCTGGTCTCTTACTATAGGATAGCTTTGACAAAGTCATGAGCCAGAGTCAAGGCAACACACGTAGGAACCTGCCCTTTCCCTGGCTTTCCCACCTCAGCTGCCCACTGCTTTTGCTGTTGCAGAAACCAGAGTATGATGCAGCTCTTGTTGGCTTGGTACGTCTGTTCTCTGTGGTGATCGCTGCTGTGTCAATGGATAAAGCTGGGAGGAAGATTCTTCTTTTTGTATCGGGTATGTCTCTCCCGCTGTTGTGCAAGGTAAGCTCTTATTTAAGAATTTCCAGGAGCTCTGCAAACGTGCAGGAGTGGAAACTTCAGCCACGCAGGACTCGGGCAGGGAGTGGGGCAGGTCTCTTTCCTTCGGCGGTGGCTCAGCTCCTGAGCAGAGGCAACCCCGGGAGCTCATTCCTTGGCACGGAAGGGATCACTCACCCATTGGTCTCACTGTGCTGTTGCATCTCTCTGCAGCTGGTGTCATGTTGGTCTCCAACCTGACCATGGGGCTCTATATCCACTTCGTGCCAGCTTCTCAGAATGGCACCATTGCCAACAAGACCCTGGTGAGCTCTGCCAACCTTCCTGCTGAGCCAACAAACTACATCACCCTCATCCCCCTCCTGGCAACCATGTTCTTCATAATGGGTAGGTGCAGAGAGCGGGAAAGAGCCCAGGACCCACAGCACAGGGCCTGGGGGGATGTTTCTCATCCGAGTCAGGGTGATACGGAGCCAGGAGATTGGGCTTGGAGTTGGAAGGGAGGGAGACGTCCCTGGAAGACCGAGAAAGATGGCATCTGAAGTCACTTTGAGGACCGACAGAGCATGAATGTGGGGGGAATAGTGATTGTGCAAGATTGCACAGGGCTCTTCTGCACTCGTCAGTGGGCTTCGAGGCCTCAACAGCCTCACCTTACCCCTTCTCCCCTGCAGGCTATGCCATGGGCTGGGGCCCCATCACCTGGCTGCTGATGTCGGAGATCCTCCCTCTGAAAGCCCGTGGGGTGGCCTCGGGCCTCTGCGTCGTCGTGAGCTGGCTGACAGCCTTCACCCTGACCCAGTTCTTCCTCTGGGTCGTGGTGGGTACTGCCCCGGGAGGGTGTCCGGCAGCCCCTCCTCAGACCCTCTCTGCACAAGTTCACGTCTGCTTTCTGTCCCACTTTCCAGGAAGCCTTTGGCCTCGAGGTGCCCTTCCTATTCTTCGCTGTCATCTGTGCCGGAAACATCTTATTTACCGGCTGCTGCGTTCCAGAAACCAAAGGCCGGTCCCTGGAACAGATCGAGGCCTTCTTCAGGACTGGCCGGAGGTCGTTCATGAGGTAGGAGCTGCCGTCTGCCAGCCGTGCCAGGCTACCAGTCCACATGCGCAAGGGCAACGAAGAAAACAGTTGTGCTGCTGGAGGTGGAGGCTGGAGCTCTCTGCGAAGGCAATGGGAGAGGAACGGGCAGCCATGATCATCTCCCTTTGGATGTAGAAGTTGCCACCTGGAACTTTACCTTCTCTTCCTGTCATTCAACACTACCTGTTGCTCTCTGGGCAACGTGTCAACCCTAGGTATGGGACCAGGTAACCAGCGCCAGGCTGGAGGTAAAGACGTCCTGGAAAATAAAAGATGTGGCTGCGGACAAGAAACCATGCACATCCTTCGCTCAGCAGCCACCAAAGCAGCCTGGGAGCCCGAGGGTTTGGCTGGAACAGAGTTAACAGCTGTAGCCCTTTTGGCAAAAGTTCATCATGTAGTTGCAAGAATAAAACTGTTTTGCCTCCAACTGCAAGATGTTGCCTTGATTTGCAGAGAAAGGAGCTGCGGGGGGGTGGGATGGGAGAGGCAGACCAGGACTGTGACAAGGGGACCACAGCAGCCTGCAGCTTCCCAGATGAGTCTCATGTACTTACGGACTGTGAAAGATGCAGAGACAGATATTTTGTATAAAAAGCTGCCACATTTTATTGCTCTAAAAACACACATTACACTAGAAGCCTAATGAACAAGACCAAATACAGTTCACAAAGAAAAGCCAGGACAAAACAAAGAACGGGAACAGACAAACATTCAGCTGTAGTGCAAGTGATTCACTGTAGGAAAGACACAGTGAGTACTGACAATACTTTGTACTGGGGTGAGTCTTTCCCACCGCAGGGTTTTACTCATCCACAAAGAGGAAGGTGGATGTGCCTCCACATCACGGTTGTGTGCGGAGCCTCCACCTCCGTCACTTTGAGATTTCAACTGCATAGTTAGTAGCAAATTGCTCTTACCCCTTTCCTGTGTGTCCTGCAAGATTAAAGACTTTTTTTATTTTTTTAGAGCCTAACCCTAGGTCAAAAACACAGCTGCAGGACATGGTTATGGCTGCGAGGAAAGAATGGCCTTGCTGAGTATCACATCCAACTTAACTCCTCCCAAAAGGGCAGAACAACACAGGCTGAGCTGGGAGGTGATTTGCCCAAGCATTCGTCCAGCCTCCTGAAATGCACTTGGCACCTCGAGGTCCGCTGGAGAATGCTTGTGTCCTCCCATTCCTGGAACATTCAGCCTGCTGTGACAAGGAAGCATGGCGTAACATAGCATATTTGACCCAGATCTCAAGATATGCTAGCTACTATTCAGATCCTCTGCAGCAGGAGATGAGAGAAATCACCTAAGAGAAGATGTGCTTTATCAGAGGATTAATTTAAAGCAGCCTGGGACAGAGAAAGAGAGATGGGCCAAAATCAAAACCACAGAGAAAATTTGGTATTAGACCTAACCTTTGCAGCTGAGACCCATTTCCAGAAAGATGTTTAGCCCTGGCTGGAATATGACTGTTTCTAAGCATGGCCTGATTACGAGAGGTCTCAAGAGCATCTGGTTTCCACTGACCTTCTGAAGATCAGGATCTCTGGCAGCCCTGTGCTAGAGCATTCTCTTTCTCACATGGCTATGGACCAGGTTTTGATATCTTCACTTCAGTGAAACCCTTCCCTGAAGACAGTGGATTTTTTTTCCTGAGGAAACAAAGACAAAGATGAATTGAGCTTCCCAGGGCTCAGCCTAAGGAGGAAATGCCCGAATATGAAATGAGGTTGGACTCTTCAGGTCCTGCGAGAACCTCACTGGAGAAGTATTTTCTGAGTGACCTCCTTCCTTCAATATAGAAAGTCTGAGGGTTTTTGCTACAACATTTAGAGTCTGAGAAATCACAGCGGCTCTTTCTAGAGGTAGAATGGTCTTTTTATTCACTGCACACACAGAGAATCAATCAGTATTACAAAATCAGCTCCAGCCCAGAGCAGCGAGGTCTGGGTGCGCAGCAGAAAGCGAGCTTCTGCTTTTCTCTTCACACACCCAGTGGACAGCCCCAGGGGACAGCAGAGCTAATATGCACAAGTGCTGCCAGCTTCATGACTGAATGGGACATGGAAGAGTGGCACGCTGTATAAACGCACGTGGGTAAGAAGTGCACAGCTCACACGGTGAATGGTGTAACAGTCCATTGCTGAGTGCACATGCGCTGCCAGTACCCAGGTGTCTTTCCACGCTTGGTGTCAACAATTCACTATAGTCAATGCATCACCTGCTCTTGAGCTCTCACTTAAAACTTCCCTGGATGCCATCAGCAGGGATTGGGTTGAGCCTGTAAAATCTCTAGAGCAGGGCTTTTAACTTCATTTATCCTTACACAGCTCCAAGCACCCTGATGGTGCCTCTAAACACAATTAGTAACCACCATGCACTGTGAATGGGCATACTAACTACTGTGATGCTACTACTCTAAAGGTCCTTTCTATCTCCACAAAAAGAGTCTCTTGCCCACACAGAGGTGAGACCATCTACTGACTGTCACTACAACTCTTAAAAGCCATGGGTGCTCTCACCAAGCCACATCTGCAAAGGTGGCAGCGTCTGGCTTGGTTTCAGCTGCATCACAGACAAACGAAATTCCCAAGACCTCCCACTCCAGACACGCATCTGTAGGAGTCAGCACTCTTGCATCATGGATCTGAGACACCTCCTGTTGCAGCAGGCACAGAGACACGGAGCCGACCCAGTGTCTTTAAGCATTGTGGCCAAAGGCTCCAGCTCAGCTCTTACAGAAGAGTCCCTGAGGCCCGTTTTCAACAAAAGCATTGAGCTCAGAGCTGAGCTTTGCAACCTGCCAGCGGCGGCAGAGCTGATGCAGATTGTTTGCTTGCCTTGGCCCCAGTGTCAGACCCAACTGCTGCAAAACACAGCATGACAGTACTGCTGGTGTCCAAGGGACTTCTGTCGTTGGTGCAAGGGAGCAGAGCAGACCCGTCCGTGCCAGCAAGCCCTCCAGGTGACCTGGAGCAGCACCTGCCTGCAACAGCCCCAGGGACTGCTGCTGGTCTAGGGCATTAGGACAACCAGATGAAGCCAGCGGGGGTCCTACCAGTGCTATGGCTCATCACCGTGGCCTTAGATCAGCCTGCAAGTGTTACTCTATTGCCTCTGCTTTGCCTTTCGCCTCCTGTCACTAAAGCTACTGTGGAACTACTCACGGAGCAAAGCAGTCACTACCAAAGTCATGCTTGTAACTACGTGCATCGGTCTGCAAGATTCCTCTACTAAACACTACTTAACTCCCCAACCCCCCCCGAAACCAAAGCAGATGTCCTGTTTGCTAGGCAGGACTCTGCGCTTGAACCACCCAGTCAAGACACTGCACAGGGACACCGCTGGCTCGAAGAGCAGAGAGGCTATTACCACTGAATTATCCCGCAGGCTGCGGTGTGTTCCTCCTGCAGCACCCCGCTACTGCAGGCAGCGTGACCCACGCAGGAGGCTGTGGTCCCTGCACACGCGCACAAGAAAGGCCAATGGCCCATGTAGTGCATGCAGCACCAGGGATCAGCCCAGAGCAGGGGGCTCTGAAATGGCACAGCCCTTAGTGAAACAAGCTGCATCCGGGCTGGCGGTGCCCATTCTGCAGCCCAGACAAGCAGGTGTCAGAGCAATCACGGTTCAGAGCCCTGGGGGGAAAGGGGCTTAGCACAAAGTGGCTACCCAGCCTCCAGCTGCGAGGGCCCACGCGTGTAAATAAACCCAGGCTGTGTTCCTGACTGCTGCAAATGCTCACACCTCCCTGAAGTCCACCGAAGAAACAACAGCTAACATTAGCTGGCAGCTTGGGCCCCCCATCTCCAGGGACCGCTCTGCTCCGCTGCGATACACATACTACATCTGTGCCAGCCACCCCCTCCAGCAGCGGCTCCGTCCCAGGCTCTGTCAGGGATGTGCTGCTGTCGTTCAGCTAACGTGAACACGCACCGTACCTAGAGGAATGACGTGTCATATAGACAGTTTCCAACACGACACTGCTCAGGAGCCACAGAGCGGCTGGCGGACAGACCCTTCCGACAGGCAGCACTCAGCCTCCGGCAGCGTTTCTCAGACCGCAGTGCAACCTTCTGGTACCCCAGTGATTCAAATGGGACCACAAAGTGTTGGTGGCAGCGGGAGCTCAGCTCCCAGGGCAGGGGAGTAAGAACAGGCTGCAGTCCCCACTGCCACTGCTCACCGTGGCCGCTGCCTGCCTTGGCTGCTGAGTGACTACAAACCTCCAGTCCACCAGTTACAGCCCAGTTTTCCTCCCTTCTCTCTCCCAGAAGAGGGGGAAAACAAACTTTGTCAAGCCAGTGGCCCAGAAGACAAAGGGGTCAAAGGATAACACACTTTCCAAAAGTATGAGAAACACTCTGAAGACTGAAATAGGATTTTACGGTATCCCAGTTATAGCATTCCAGTTACAGCAGCCAGGGTTCTCCCTGGGTTCAGAGAGGCTCCCCCAGTGAAATGAGGCAGTCCTTTGAAGGACAGGAAACAGAGCACTCCTTTCTCCAATGTCCAGAGAAAATGAGTCCCATCAAAATACTTAAATAACTAAAAATAAATTATTCCCCTTTTTCCTAATCTAAATAAAAAGCAATCGTGTAAAACCCAATAAATTAAACCTCCCAGAAGAAACCATGATGAGAAGAGGGGGATCTGGACGCAGCAAGCAGTTTTGTTCTGCATAATACAAAGCAAACAGAAAATATGATGCGAAAACCACTGATGGAGCCTGGAATAAAGCAGCAAGACAACCCAGCTATCCACACTGAAATGGTGCAGACTTCTCTATGTTTGCAAAGGAAGGATATGCCACCTTCCCATACAAAATCAGCCCAAGACTGATACAAAAAGAACATGAGCCCAAAGAGAAAGGCTGTACCAGACAGAAGCAAAGAGCGGGTCCCTTGCACAGGGGAATGGGTCATGGGAGCAGGAGCAGATGCAGGGAGTGAGAGATAACGGAGTCCCAGGCTCATGAGAGCAGGATGCTCTTGCACATCAGTAACCCTTACACCAGCAAAAAATCCCATTTGGCTCAAGCAATAATACCCTTTTGCAGCTGACGTAAAGCAAACCTCACTTCCCTTCTTCCCCAGTAAAAGAGTGAAGCTTAAGAAAAGTACCCTTATTAAGACAAAGTAATTAATTCTTATCATTCAAGTAAACTGCACTAACTGCCTGCAGCTGTATCCAGAGGAAGCGAGGACTGTGCTTTGTAGGTACCGGGATCTGCCCCAGCACCTCTGGCAGCTCCTCTGCAGAGGTGGTTATTGTCTTTATATGGGGTTTTTGCTGGAAGTCCTTTCCCGTGCAGCAATGCCTCCGATGCCTGGCCTAACTGGACCCATATTAAAATATACTCAATGGAAGAAGACCAAGCTTAAGCATCACCATGTATTGCTAAACCCTGGATTAGTGTATTATACCTGGGAAAGGTCACACCAGAGAGCATTACTAAAAACGTGTAACGTGCAATGGCAGGTTACCCCCAGGCACGAGGCCAGCCGCTCCCTGACTCCGTGAGACCAGTGCAGGCAAGGAGCTGGCACGTCAGCTCTGTCCCTCCTCACCCCGTCTGGAGAGCAGTTCCCAGATGAGCACTGCATCCTCAGCTCGTTATGAGGCATCACTCCAAAGAAAGGCTACCTATTCAGACTTGTAAAGCAGCACTCAAAGAGCCAGCACCTCTGCAGGAGAAAAAAAAAAAAAAAAATTGAAAAACAGGGGGACTGTGAGATATTTGGTTGAGGGTTGAGGTGGAGAGAGGGGCCAACGCGCTGAGGTCTGGCTGCTGGTGTGAGAAGAGGGCACAGCCCGCCCCAGCCCCTGAGATTTCCAGTTGCTGCAGTGTCCAGGGAACTCATGGCATAACAGGGAGGGGAGCGGGCAGAGGGAAGGGCAGAGTGGATTTCCATATCTTCACCAATATCTCAGTGTCCAGGAGAGGTTACCCCGAGCTCGCATGCTTCAGAGAGCCTGTCCCTCCAGGGCCCCCGTGAGCTTCTCTTCATCCATTTGCTTCTGCTGCTGGTGGATCCGGGCATAGGAAATGGCATCTCCCCTGCAGAGAGAAGGGACAGCGTGGGGATGTGAGCTCCGGGTGCCCACCGTGGTGGGTACAGCGCCTGGCACAGAGGTCTCCCAAATGGTGCCCGGGCCCCTCTGTGCCAAGGGATGCCAGGAGTGAAATGAGACTCGCTGGTCCTCTCCGACCCCACCAAAGCTGCTCACCGCCCCCAGAGCGGGGCCCATCCATCCAGCGGCTGCAGGAAAAGGGCTGGGACCCACACGGCAACCTAGACTGAGCTCCCAAGGAAAAGCTCAGAGCTTCAGCAAACCCTAGGACCGTCCCTCCCAGGGCTTTGAGATGATGGCAGGGAAACGTTCTCTGGCAGCATTTATACCTGAAAGCATGGTTAGTACAAAAGGAAAGCATAGCCTTAGGGAGGCAGATGGGGGTGAGGGC
Organism: Sagittarius serpentarius; assembly: GCA_034782735.1. NCBI lineage: Eukaryota > Metazoa > Chordata > Aves > Accipitriformes > Sagittariidae > Sagittarius > Sagittarius serpentarius. Next base: position 16,065,019 of record JAVKLA010000052.1, on the reverse strand, counting down.
TGGAGGTCCACCTTCCCCCTTCCCTCCCCTCCCCAAGCAGATGGATTTCTCTTACTTTTTGCCAAGCGCCGACAGGCCATAAAGCACCCCGGTGGCAAATGCAATGGCATTTCCAAAGAGCGTGGTCAACGTCAGGCTGAGCATGACCGGGAACACAGCCATCCTGGAAGACAGAGGCAGCCCTCAAAGCTGGGCTCCGCTCCCCAGGGGATGCAGGGATGCTCGTCCATTGCAGCATGCCCACGCGCATCCCAACGCAGTTCCCAGGATGGTTTCACCACCACAACACACCCCAGGAGCATCCTCACCCGCAGTAGAAAGCAGCTTTCTGCCAGGGCCGCAGCTTGTCCGCCCTCGCAGAGACGGCATTCGCAAACTCGATAAACTGGCAGCAGAAGGGGGCTTCGCACAGGAACAGAACGAAGGCGTTGAGCCTCCAGATAGAGCAAAACCAGAGTTAAACCTGCCCGTGTGGCCCAGAGCAAGGGTTGGCAATGCCCCCCAGCCCCCCCGGAGACCAGCCGCTCCCGTGGCCAAATGTAGGCAGAAGGGAAAGCCAGGGCTGGACCCCACTGTGCTCCCTCCCCTCCCTTCTTGATCATTCCCAAACCCTGGTGCCCCAGACTTATTTTGGATAAGGGTATCTCAGTATTTACCTAAAAAGGGGTAAAGAAAGAATATAAATATAATAAACCCAGTGTCTCAGCCTGCCCAGTGGAGCAAGATCTGGCAATTCACAGAGCCTGCAGTGCCCGATGGACATTTCCCTCACATCCACTGCCCAAGCGGGGCAGCTCTGCCCCTTGCTCAGTGCTGTCTAATTAACCAAACCTCCCTCCCAGCAGAAAAAAAGAAAAGAAACTCTGCTCACATCATCCACACGCCGGCCGCAATGTTCAGGGGGTTGATGGTGACACAGTTCCAGAGACCAGCGAAGGCACAGGCTGGAAAGCAAAGAGGCTTTCAGTGACCATGAAGACCAACCCAGTACGCCCAGAGGGGCGGCGGGGCCGGAGACCGGCAGGCAGGGCTGGCTTCTCCTCCCAGCTCTGCCCTGCAACGGGAGCTTGCAGCCGCACCAGCGTGATTTTGCTCTCCTGTATTTTGGGGTGTTTTGCAGAGCAGGGGCTGCCCAGAAGACCCCTTGCCTTGGCTGGCACCTCTAGGCACTGCAGAGCAGCCTGTACAGACCAGCCCAGGAGGGTGGGTGGAAAGGTCTGATGGCCCGAACAGGAGCCCAGGATGCAGGGGAGAGGGTTTCTTCCCAGCTCCTCCAGTCAGGTATCCTTTTGCTCCAAATGCTTGGTGTCTCAGCATGACACTTGCACAACTATTTCACTTGTGTAGAACAACAGAGCATTTGCTTTTACGTGGAGTCACGTATGTGGCACCCTGTGGCACCCTGGTTTTTATTTGGGATTACTGCTTTGTCCCAGGATGAACAAAGAGGTCCCAGCAGGCACCCGTCTCTGAGCAGCACAGGGAAAGTTCAGCAAAAGCATGACTTGCAGCACCAAGGCACATGGGCAAACATTAAATAAAGCAGAGGCAAAACCCAGCCTCAGCCACACACTGCTCGTTCAGCGCAACTCCGCTAGAGATGGGCAGAAAAGAGCCAAGTTTGGGTCTCCACTAATACAGATGGAAGCGGATGCCAGATAAAGCAGAGCCCAAAGCAGCCCCAGCACTCCTGATTCTGTAATGCAAGGAGAGGAACCAGGCAGCAGCGTCCAAGCCGGGGCTGCATGTGCCCTCCTTCCTGCCTCATTAAACTTGCAGAGCGTTCCCGGCACTTGATACGGCCCTTTTCCTCCGGCCATGCCGACAGGCTGCGGCTCTTCACCTGGGAACCCGAGCCCGGGCCCGGAGGGCAGCGAGACACGGACTGAGTCCACAGTAAACACCACCATCCTGCAAAATTCCAGCTAAAGTGATACAGCCCTTAAAGGCTGTCTTGGGGATGATTAGCAGCACAATGAAGAGCAGCAGAGTCCACCTCTGAGAATGAGACCAGCCTGGGTTTGGGTATTTCAGACGTCTGCTTGTGTTTGCTAAGGGGATCCCTAAGCAGAGCAGCTGTGAGCAGTGCTGACCTTCAAAAGCCTGGCACACGTTTGCAAGGTTTCTTTTAAGCAGTTACTGCTGAATCCTCAAAGTTCCCTTAAAAATAGTTATCCTTATTTACCGGACTGGAAAACAGAACTGCAGGCCCATGACAGGACCGATCTAAGGTCAGTCCACAAGCAAGTGACCACCTGATTTTAGGAAACAACCGAACAAGGTTATTTTTAAAGGCTTCCTAGGACTGTTCCACAGGATGCAAAATCTTTCGGAGAATCCTGCAAGAAGATCAGCCAGCAGAGGAGAAATGCCAGAAGACATGTTGCCAGCCATGCTCCAAGGGCACTTCTCATCCTTCCATCACAGAGAGACCAGTGTCAGTGTCCCCACACTGCAGGGGAAACTGAGGCACTGGGGTGGGATAATCTGCTCACAGTCACACATGCAAACAGCTGGAGAGCTGGAAAAGCAACAGCAAGCGGGATTGATGGGAGCAGCAGGTAGCGCAGAGAGCAGGGCACGACACGGAGGTTTCTCATTCTTCTCTGTGACCGACAGACCCTTGGATGCTGACAGGAGAGGAGCTCAGGGGAAGCACCACAGGCTTCTGACACTTGCTCCCACCCCAGGAAAGCACACTTCCGAAAATAATGTTAAGTGACTTTCAGGCACTTTATAATTAGCAGAACAGCAAAAATTAGCTGCATCTCGACTACCCCCAAAACGCAGGCGGGGCTGGGACAGAACCCTGCCTTCTTTAACAGTACAGCAGAGCGGAGCGGTCCAGGACGTTCACAGAGCTACAAAACTGATCTCAACCACAGAACAAACCTGCGGAGGCAGGATGTTACTTTTTTGAGCAGGTTTTTGGCCTTACTCTTTTTTTTAATCTAGCCAACCAGGGGTTGTTTTGTCAGGGTTCTGGTTTGGTTTTGTCCTCAAACACCCCAAAACAACCCTTGAGCACTAAACGTCCCTGTAGGAGTCTCAGCTAAGCCACGACCCCGCTTGCCAGTGGACTAATGACCCAGCAAGCCTGAGCTGAGCAAGACCCTACGTCAGCACGAGCACCAGCCAGCGGGAAAGGAGTCAAACGTTTATAATCGCAGGAACACTGCACTCGGTGGCGGCTGCCAACAGCCACAGAGATAATGATTTGTTGACCTTCGATCTCCTTTGCAGAGCAGCGCATCCCACAGCAGCCCGGTACATCCTTGTCCCGCTGGGATGGGATCAGCTCCTGCCTCCATAGCCAAAAGGGGACGGAGCTGCCAAGCCAGAGACTTCTTTTTGCAAAACAGAGGCCTCGCAATAGGTTTAAAATGCAGATAATGCTCAATGGCACGTCAGCTATGGAAGACAGACAGTTCTGCCATTTGTTTAACTGCCGTCCCATCTCGAATCCCTGAGGAAGCACAAATATCTGGGAGCTAAAATGGCGGGGGGAAGAACACCACCCCCTACAAAGGCTCTATTCATTTCAAGCAGCTGGTCACTGTCCTAAACACAAGCCTATTTTAGCTCCTAGAGCATTTCACAAAAGCCACAAACTCTCCTCATCCTTTTACAAACAGGAGCACAAGGGAGAGATGGGACTCGGCCAAGGTCACCAAGCCAGCCAGTGCAAGAGCCAGAAACAGAACCCAAACCTTGTTGTTCTTGTTCCTGCTCCGGCCCCTGGACCTTTCTGCCTTAAGCAAGTTGTGGGCTGCAGGTGTTTGCACGTGGTAGATGCTGTCCACCAGTCTCACCTCCACTAACAAAGTTTCTCATCCTTTCTACAGCATATTTTTCCTTCTGTAAGAAATAATCCAGCCTGTAGCAGGACCACAATCCAGTTGCTCAAAATCCCTATAAATTATTTCTGCTCTTTCATAGCAAGCCCTGAAAATAGCAGCAAACTCCAGCCTTGCCGTGTTATTAGTCACCCCTTTTCCAAACTGTCCCCCTTCAGCAAGGTGATGCTGAACAAGGAGCATTTTGAAGAGGGCCATTACTAGCATGGGGCACTGGAGAGTTGCCTCTTTCCACAGTCCCCCATTTCTCTGCTCATAAGAGGAGTCTGCATCTCACGCTGCCTTGTTCTCTGCCTGATGAACCTCATGAAGGCAGACTGTCAGGGCTACAGAGCAAGCTGTCTGACTCCCCAAATCATCGGCAATCCTGTTAAGAGCCTGGCTCTTCTTCCAAAAGCTTCTTCTCGCAGACTCACCCAAATACGTAAAACTCTCAGCTTCCTTTAAAAACAAGTCATGAGCTCTCAGAGCTGTGAACAAAAGTTGGGAAAATAATCCAAGTATAATTCAGCTGCTTTGAAACATGACGACAGAGAAAAAGTACGTCTTCAAACACTTGCACTTTTAAGCCACTCATGAGCAGCTCTAGCACGAGGTGGGCGATGCCACCAATGCGACCCAACAGCCATCCTCTTAAGCTCTTCACCCTCCATCCGCGTTCCCCCGAGCTCTGCATGGGCCGGAGCCACATAAAAAGTGCCGAGGCTCCGGCTAGAGCCCCAGTCCGTGGGAAAGACGCCGCTACACTAAACCCCCACCTGGGACCCGCACTGAAGACAGGTCCCAGCTGGTCTCTTGGCCACCTGCCGGGACCAGAAGCACGGGGGCCCCAGGCAGAGCATGGGGAGGCCAGTGTGTTTTGCCCCATAAGAGCAGTCCTACCAAATCTTTTCACACCTCTGGAATTTCAGCACCCGAGACATAAAACAGTGAGAGCAGCATATGTTTTACCAGCCTAGCCAAAAAGGGCAGTGACGAGCCCGCCCAGTGATACCACGGTCTATAAGGTCGGCTGCAAAAACACCGTGGGCTTGTGCAGTCAAGTCCTGAGGCAAGAAGCAGGCATGGGAAGGGGACAGGGAGAGAGGGGGATCAGACGAAACACCACAGCCGAGGGAATAAATCAGGGCTGACGGCACTGGCTGAGAAACGCTCTTTTTTTACTAGAAGTTGTGGACCTGAAGCAGAAGAAATTCTCCATCCTGTGCTCTGCAGGAGATCAGACTAAGCGGTCATAACAGTCCCTCCTGCTTTTAAGAGCTATTAATCTCCCCACAGAATGTAGCAAAACAGCACTACAGGACAGACTGATTTCTGGCAAAGTTGCAAAGACTCTTTCCCTGGGAAAATTTTTTTCAGCACCAGGTAACTCAGAGCGCAGCCAACTGACTTTGCTGTATGCTGGCTCCCTTCTCCTGCGTGTCCAAGACTAAACCCCTTAAAAACACACAACACAAACCAAGTCCATTATTCACCTTCAAAAAAAACACAGGCAGGCCCGCTGCAATCAACAACAGGAGTAACAGGAAACATGCTCCAACATTCAGGGTGGGGAAAGAAAATAAGTTGCAGGAACATACAAACACCCGACCAATAGGATGAACCAGATCCCGTGGCCCCTCTTCAAGCCCTGAACCTGACCCTGCTGAGCACCCTCAGCCTGGTGCCTGCAGTAAAATCGTCATCTCGTTTATCTGCCCACGGCCCTCCTGCAGGACCAGGGGCTCGGCTGCTGCTCCCGTCACTTCCAGTGAGTGCTGTACCCAAGCAGAAACTCGAGGATTTGCAGATCCCCCCATGACGTCCCTTCTCCCAGGTGACGAAGTTCAGGAGGTTTAGTGAGCGCAAAATACGTCCCTCGTGTGCCAGCTAAAACCACCCCGGCCTTCAGGCATGTCCACGACTCTTCCTCCTGCCCGAGACGCAGCAAACTAATGCCTAGAGCAGACACAAACCTGTAACCCCAAATGATTGTTTTATGGCACGGCCCCCCTACACCAACGTGACCCTAACAAGAGGCAGGCCAGACCCCTGACACGCGCTTTTTGCATGCACAAGCGGTGCCGAGGGGGAACCTTTGGCTCCAAGGGAAGGGGATACTTACACATGCCCCCGATGACCCCGGCAATCCTGCAGAGCCACCTGTACCACCAGGTCATGCCATCATCGGCGGAGGAAGCCGCTGGGTCAGGGGCTGCTGCTTGGAAGTGCTCATCCTGAGAGCTCATCGCACCCCTGCTCCCGGGGGGGTCAGGGGGCAGCACCCCGCTCCCCGCCTGAGCCCCAGCAGTGCAGGGTGGCCCCCCCGAGGTGACACTCCCCCCCCCCCCGTAACCCCCTCCAGCCAGCCCAGAAGACAGCCCCTAAACCCAGCCCTGCCACTGCCGGGCCTCTCCCCACACCCCCATGCAGGGCCTGGCCCCCGGCAGCCCTCCTAGGGCTGACAATGGAGGGTCTCTGCCTGCAGCAGCGATGCCAGCGGCCGTGGGAGCTGCCTCCACGTCTGCCTGCGTAATGCATTGTGGGTCCCCTCCTCCAGCAGGCAGGGCTTTGATGTCACTCTCATTAAAAGGCTGGTGGGCAGAGCCCGTCGTGTACGTATTCATAAGCAGCCGCGCAGGCATGCACTCCACGCCAAGGTCTGGGGGGCGCAGGAGTTCCGGGTCCCGCTTCCCCTGGCTAACAACTAGAGGCTGTTATCCAGGCAGCCAGTGTGCTTGGAAGAAAGGGAAACATTAATTTTTTGCATTAATGTGAATTTACAAAATTCTGCGCTGAAGATAAGAGGGAAACACTCCCCTTAATCCAAATGGAATCGGGTTTTTTTCCCTAGAAAATGGGAGTAGAAGTAGGACTTTGCAAGTCAGAGATGTCCCATTTGGCAACCTGCTGGTATCCAAACAAATGGTACAGGGAAACAGCCTTAATTCTCTTAAATTATAAAGACAACAGCTGCATTTTTTTGCAAATTAACATGGAGCATACAGTCAGTAACCAGAGCCCATCTCTGCAGACCACGGACTCTGCATAGTTGATCTGGAACAATAAATAGCAGTGAGACTTGGGATCCAGAGCAGAGTGGGAAGACAGATCCCATCTGCTAAAAGGTTACAAAAAAAGGATTAAGAAAAGGATGTCTTTTCATTAACATCTCCTGTTAGACAGGAAATGAAGGCCCAGTGCCTGCATCACCCACGCACTGCAGTGGGATATAGCTGATATATCCAGCTCCTTGAGGATCTCACTTCAAGAATCTACTTTCTAGCAATTCCAGGAATGGAACGTAAATCTGGAGGCTGGCAAGCAAAAAACTTCAGGCTTAACCAGCAAAAAACAACTATTAAGAAGACAGAAGGAAATAAGATTTTGGGGTTGTAAAAAGATGTCAGAGAATTCAACTGAAAGAAAGCAGAAGCAGGGTTAAAACTACCCAGGCAGAACCATTTATTGCATCCAGCGTGAAGAGCAAGGGCAGATGTGTCCAGCCAGGCTCCAGGTGCAGAAAAGACCCCTTTAAGCAGTATGTTGTGATTTTGAGGAGAATGACAGATTTGGACCAAAGCATGGTCCAATGTTCAAGATATTAAATGTTCAAGATATTAAATAAAAACAACCTAAAAAATGTATTTAAATCAAACTTGAGTGAGTATTTGTCACTGCTGTAAAATACCTGTTCCTGCTACAACTTGTATCATGCAGTCTCAACAATCTCTCACTGCACAGTTCCTGTGAGAAGATACAAGCAGATTAATAGCACAGCTACTGTTCTTATCTGAGTAAGTATGTCTCAGCATCAAACCCATCATTAAGAGACAGAATTCTTTTATTTTCCCATAGAAAAGAAGTACTGGTATCACTGTCAGATATATGATAGCAGAACCACAGAAGGGGTGGCTGGGGAGGGACCTCTGGACGTCATTTAGTCCTCCCATATAAAGCCAACCGTCACCAGGGCTTGACCAGGTCAGCAGTGCCTTGGTCTAGCCAACTCCTAAAAACATTCAAGCTTTGTGAGTGAACTGTCCTAGTGTTGCACTACCCTCCTGGGCCAAGAAACTTTCTTGCCCTCACAGGTCTTTAGTCTTCTTGTGCTAGCAGTTTGTCCTCATACACATCTTTGCCTTTTTTATAACATTCCAGAATTTCAATGGGCCTCAGTTTTAAGGGGCATTTACTCTGCAGGAGAGTGAACTTAACAGTTAAACCATCATCGTAGCTACTTGTGGTACATAGAGGTTTATAACAGGACACTGAGCCACTGAGAAATTAAATGACTTAAAAGGTCACAGTGTATTACAGAAGCAGGACCCTGAGCCTTCAGTGTCCAAGTCATTAATGGCAGACGTGTAAACTGCTTTAATACCGATCAACACAGACAGAAAATCCGTACGAGGACTATTTGCTAAACATTTGGTAGTTATATGTCTTTTGCATAACCTTTATTATTAACTGAGATCCCAAAGGAGTAGATATTATTGTTCTTACTCAATAGATGGGGAAGCTGTTGCAAAAAGATTAAATGACTCGTGTGATCTCGAGGAGTGAACAGGCAGCAGTGACTAACTGGACCACAGCCTTTCTCAGTGCAGCAGCCTGGGCCCCTTTTATTTGGGCTCAATAGCACGATATTCAGCCCAGAAACTGGTTCGGTGATCCTTAAGGTTTTCATGAAATTCAATTTCAGCTTGGCTTCCTGTTGATTGCCAGAAGAATTGTTGTTTCCCATGGAACACCATCGTCTTCATGGTGCTTACATCACGGACCTGCATAAAGACAGACCAAACCGTTATATCATAGCAGCCTACAAGTGAAGTATCCACAAAATACTAGGGACTTGCAAACTGGTCACTCAGGAAGAAAAGCTGCCCTATACAAAGGTTGGAAGAAATACAGTAGACATCAGTAGTGCTCATTCACATCTGTTTACATAACAGAGATCAGAGTCCGGCCCTCTAGAATTTGTGATTGAACTTTGCATCTGGATGGAAGTGTCTAATGAGGAGATGGGTCCATTCCCATCCAAATCATCCCCTTCAGGTTTCTGACTCACCAGGATGTAATTAAAATGTGTTTGGTTGCCCAGGTCAATATATAGGGCGCGGATAGCTATGCGATGCTGAGGAGCCACATTGATGAAGGTCCGACACACTACTTCTTGCCTTTGATCAGGCAATTGCACAGGATTCACTATTTCACCTTGGGGACCAAACAGCTGCTTGTCACAGTCTGAGAGGGAGCAGAAAAGACAATGATTTAGAGAAGTGTCCAGCATCTCCGAGAAAGAAATCACTGAAATTAAATACAGGCAGAAAAGTTTCTCTAAGGATTTTCATCTGGAAACCTCCAAGTATCAGCAAACACCTGCAGGGGGCTTGCCTTTAAAACAGAGGGGTAGTCCACAAGTAGTATTAATTCCAACACTCCACAAGAAGGGGTTTATGAGCTGCTAAAAATGAAGAAAGGTTTCCATAGATTTCCATAGGCAACCATGATCCATGGAACTCTGTGGGCCTTGTCATGGGTGCCTTAATCTAAAGCAATAGCAAAGCTTTCAGTAAGGTACCTTGGTAATATTTTTTAGTTGCAGTTCTGCTGTTGTACTGAAGAATGACCCCATTTCCTGGCAGCAAAACACGCTGTTTCACAATCAGTGTATTCGTTCTGGAATTTATCAGTGACAAAAGGAGCTTCCTGCAGCCTGTCCGCCACATCATTCGCCCAGAAAACAGCACTACCTCACCTGGAATGGATGAGCAACAGGGACTAGAAACACTTTAAGTAAAAGCCTGCAACCTATCTTATACAGGTCTGGAATCAAGTAATTTCTGCATCTTGTCCCTATCTTATCAAAATCTGTCATGAAAACAGTCCAGTTAACTAATCTAACTGTACTGATTCCAGCAAGAGGGTATATTACAGAGAAAGTTTATAACAGGCCAAAGCAAGCAGCCTCTTTAACCCCATAAACTCCTTTCATCTCCTATCTATCAACAAAACAGGTAGGAAACCATTATATAGGAGGAGGAAAGGCATCATCTTCATTTAGTCCCGTCTGGCAAAGCCTTGGTGGGACAGAAAAACTTGTAAAATGGTTTCAGTGATCACACAGGCTCCAAAGTAGCAAGAACTATTCAGGGCACCAAAACCACGTGGGCAAATAAGGTGCAGATTTCCCAAAGGACCAGGCTATCCCCAGCACACCCTGGGCCATACCTGCACTGCAGTTGAGGGAGCTCTCCAGGACGCTGACTGTTATCTCCTCCCCGAGAGGACGTCCGATGGCCACAGTGCAGTCACTGCTCTCTACACCCATCATGTTGATGACCCCAGTGGCATTAAGAAAGAGCTTTCCACAGACACCTGTACAGCAGAGACAGATGAGAAACACACCCAGAAGGAACTACAGGTGCTGAAAAACAGCCTCCATTCCCTTCGTGGCACAACGAACAGACAAGTGCCAACAGTGTGCCCACCTTCTGGGTGGAGCACAGGAAGAGTCAGCTGCTGCCCCAAAGGGTCTCGAGTCAGAAAAGCTTTGGGAAGCCCAGGGAAGGGAGTCATTGTTCCTAGCTTGGATAACGTGGACAGCTCATGGCATGCTGGAAGGAACAGCATGTTGTCCCTCCTAACCAGGAGTATTCCCTTCCCATGCTCCTGTCCCCGTACGGCAGTAGCGTCACCACAAGCCAGCTGCACGCAGTAAGCACCTATCTCAACCTTTTGGTAGCGTCCTCCTCACCTCCACTGGTCTTTGTCTGTTCCTGAGGCACAGCTGGCACAGCAGAAGGAAGAGGATCCAGGTCCTTGTATCTCCCCTCTTCGGCAGTTGCGGCTGTTGTCAGCACAGCTGGTGTCACTGTCTGCAGTCCTGCTCCATGGGACCTGGTCCCCACTGCCTGCTCAGGACAGGGCCCTGCGGAGCAGCCACGTACCACAATGGCCTTGGGGAAGTGCCTGCAGAAGATGGGGTTCACGTGCTTACGGGTTAGCGGGTTGAGGCAGAAATCCTGCCGTGTCTGAATGCCATTCCCACACGAAGTTGAACACTGCAGAGGAAGAAACCCACAGGCTTTTATACATGTTTCAGTTGGTATTTAGAAATAAACACATTTATTCACTCAGGCATGATCTGGAAGGCTGATCTTTTGTTCACTGATGCTGTTCTGTCACTTGCCCTTTCAGTGCTCTAGTTTCATCAGCTATGAGACAGCCCACCTCCCAGGGGATCTTCCAAACTGTATCTTTGAATTGCAGAAGCACTTCCTAAAAGATCCAGAAAGATCTGCATTCCAGAAGAAAACATGCCAAGGACCATTTTTAACCTGCAGCCAAAACCTTAGCTGAGAAAGGTGGGAAGCAGACCTACAGCTGCTAAACACAGGGCAGTGGAAAGGATGGAAAACATCCCTAGGAACAGTTTAGCATTTCCGTGGGAAGTAAATATACAAGGCAGAAGTGGTATTTCTCCCCCGTATGCTTTAGGGAAGTGAATGGCTATAGAATCGCTGCAATAGACACCAAGTGCTGCATCTGAACAGAAGCAAATACCTCTGTCCACTCGCTGAAGCTCCATTCATAAGAGCACATTCGGATGACACAGGGGACACTGGTAAGGGGCTTCTCTGCCACAGGACACAAACGTTCCTCCAGCAAAATCTCCTTGCCTTGGTGAATCTGCACACAGGTGACCAGCTGAACAGCTAAGCCGAGCCCACAGCTGGAGGAACAGGGGCCAGCAGGGGTTACCTTCCATCTGACAGGATGCGGAAGAGAAAAAAATAAGTTAGCGATGAATCCCCACCCTCTACTATGTCTCGCTGTAGAAAATGCACTGCAACTCCCTCATCCTCCCACCTTCTGCTCCTCAGCAACTTTCTTCACCCTTTTGCCTCACACACTTTACTGCCTGTGATACTTAGAAGGCAGTCTTTGAAACAAGGCTGGGCAGTCTGGAGCAGGTTTAGAGTTGGACCCAAACAGAGGGCATTCACATTTTGCAAGAAGCCCACACACTCTAAATATACACCGAGTCTTATTCTGCATCCATTACAGTCTTTCCCAGGGTGACACACACAGGCTTAACTACAAAACCAATCTTATCTCCCTCCAAAACGCATACCACTGAACAGTCAGATGAGAAACTGACCCAGGGTATTTCATCCTGGGAGTGGCATCCTGTAGTACTTAAAAAAAAAAAGTCTGGATGCCAGTGGCTTTCCAGTCCCACAGCACATAGGGCAGGGCAAGCCCGCCCCATTTATCAACACTGAGCCATATCCTAGATCACACCATACATGTTCACGGACAACTGCTCTTCCCCAGCGCATGCTCTTGTGATCCATGTGGCCATTTTGACCTCAGAGGGCACGGCTCCAAATTACACGGCTCCTGCTCCTCTGGGCGAGGCAAACCATCACGCTGGATGTCTGCCACAATCTCTTCTGCCTTCTCCCTGGTCTCCTTTGCACAGGAGAGGACCTTGTGCATCACACCTCCTCCACAGCTTACACTGCATGAGCCCATTCTGTAATGCCACCTGGGAATAACACAGCCATCAGTGAGTACCTCCAGCTATCACATGTCTTCACTGGATTTTAAATCCAACCAGTACACAGAAGTACAACTCGAAATCTCTTAATGCACACATACACACTGGCTCATGTTGGAGAGATCAGCAGTCACCCCACTGAGTGCAGTCTGCAGTACCAGAGATCCTAAGGAAAGTGCAAGCAATTTCCTTCAGTTCTCAGAGCAGCTATTCCAGATTCTTAGAGCATTTAATTCTAGCTACTTTCCTTGATGCTGTGTGGAAACTGTACAGCTGGCAAACGTGTCACCACCTTTTGCAATTACAGATTTGTTCCTACTTCCCCAGGGCAATAAGGGATCAAAAGGTTTTCAGTTTTTCCCTGGACTGAAACTCCAAAGACTTCACTTAGTTCTGCCTGAGAATATACCAGCCCAGGAAAGACTCTCAGTTAGTTTGCTGAGTATGGATCAGTGCTACTGTTTTTGCAGCTGGCTGTGCTTTCAGACCAGGGCAAAGGAAGATAACATCCTCAGAGTAGCTTGACCGTTACTTCACCATGTCCCTGGAGATAGAGAGAGGAAGGAAAGACCTCTCACTGCCTCATTGTCTCCTGGTAACTGCTTTACCTTGGTGGGCAGGGTCTGAGATCACAGACTTCCATCCTGCTCTCTGGCTTTGGCACTGGAAGACAGTTTTCTTCTTGGGTTTCTTCTTTGGTGTCAAAAGCCACACATACATACTGTAGCTGAGTCTTACCTAGAAAGGGAAGTGATATTACTGCATGGCATGCACGCAAGGGTTGAAAATAAGCCAAGCAGTGTCAGTCACATCTGTGTGTACAAAAGCAGCAAACTCTGCCCAAGCCCCAGGCACACTTAATGCACTCACTCCCACCAACTGTGAAGCACAGCAGCAGCCAGCCAGCCCTCTAAACTATTCCCCATCTGAGCCAGGCCCCCTTGCCCCTTTCAGACTCAAAAAATTTGTGACCACAGCTACACATGCACTTAGAAGTGTAGAGGGGAAAAGACCAGGTCCCTGAGGTTCCTAGGCACTAAGCTCACACCTACAGCCAAGTAACATTTCCCTGCAACACTGAAAGATCTCACCTCTACCACAGGAGACGGAACACTCTCCAGCTAGCGGGCTCCAGACATACACGGTCCGGTTTTCCAGTTGGATATGCCCAAGTGACTCCGAAGTCTGAAGTAAGTGTGCATCTTCCTCCTCAGAACAGAGCAAAAAGACCCAGACTGACACCGGCACCTGCTATCCACACCCGTCCTGATCTAATGAAGCGGGGGGATACCTCCAGATCAAACCTACAACATATTTGCTGTCCCTGAAGAAAGAGGCACATTTAAGCGCTTTCTCCATTTTTGCAGAACATATAAGTATCGGGAATAGCTAAGGACATCCAACAGCCAAGACCCCTCCTAATTCACACTACCTGAAGAGAGATACTGCTTTAGGCATCTCCAGTCTCAGGTATCTTCCACATCTGTAAATGTAAACCTGGCAGTGGCTCCCTGGCATGGATTTGGACCAGTGGATCCTGTGCTGAGAAGCCCTCTTCCCTGCTAGCAATCCTCCCTACCATGTCAGAACCTCTCTGTTTGCCAGTGAGGTATTTCCTAGCAGACCAGGGGTTATTTCTGTTTCTGGTTTTGTTGGACTCTGCAAGGAGAAATGAAGAAGGAACATAGTCAACAGCTGCCCTAAACAAGCCACCACTATGAATTGATGAATCCAGCAGCATAAATTAAGAGGGACAGAGCTGTCTAAAGCGACAGGATGAACCTTTAACTAGGCAGACATCCTTGCTGTAAACCACCCTCCCAGATTCCAGTAGTAAGGTGGTTCTCCTTAACTGGTAGCCTTCTGTGGATCACAAGTGCAAAGTTCCTAGTGAGACTCCTGAAAAAGCCAAGCCAGTAAACTCACTTTGTCCCAGCCTAAAGGGCAGACATTAACCACACATGGCACAACGGAGAGGGGCTTTTCTTCTGCTGGGCACAAGCTGTCATCCACAACAGTCTCCAGTCCATCACGAAATTGAACACAGGTCAGACTCTGCTGGGCAACTCCAGTTCCACAGACAGCAGAGCATTCATCTCTCTGAGACATCCTCCACCTAAATGGAAAGTAATTGTATGACTATTTCTCATCTGGATCACGGAGGTTTGTTACTCACGCCACTGATTACAGAAACGGGTCACAGAGAGTATTCAGCTTCTCTACTTCGAGAGCTTTGTCTGGATGTGTTTGAGAGGACAACTGCTGGAAATTTAAGTCCTTGCACTGACAGCTCTCTAGGACTAAAAGCACCTAAGCTAAAGAGCTATAGCTCACAGCATAATCACTTTTTATTAAACACTAAAATGTCTATGAGATCAATGTCTGGGCAGGCGTGGTTCTTGGTCCTCTTCCCAGTCTAATTAACACAAGGGTCTCCCTCACAGTAAGACCAAATCTTTGTTGGCACGATCTTGGAAAGGATGTGAGCAGACATCTTCTTCTGGCCATGCCCTCCAAGTATTTTCATTTAGCAGACTACTGTAAAATATTGGAAGGACTATCTCCCATTCATTCAGCTGACACCTCAATTACCTCATGGGACCAGGAAGGACGGAACATGGTCTGGGATCTGCTACGCCGTTATAATTCGGAAGAAACTACTTCATACCTCTCCTTTTTTTTGACCTTGCACAATGCAAATGAGACTGCAGAGACTGGGTTAGCCGGCAGAGAAAGGACAAGTGAAGCAAGAATTCAGCTGAGCTTCCAGGAACTCCAACCTGTACAGGCATGGCTCCATGGCACAGGGCTTGTGCTCTGAAAGGGGCTGCGGGAGCTCCAGACACCGCTGATCCTCTGTTATTTCATTCTTTGTCTGGTCAAAGCACACATGATCCACTGGTCGCGTCCCTGGGATACAAAAGGAAAAGAAAAGGAATTTACAAACAAAGTGAACAGTTCAACTCTTATTACGCTAGGAAGATGCAGTAATTTCGCTTTACTCAAATAATCTGTACAGAAAAATGGCGTATTTGGGAATACAGACTTTCTATAAACATGCAAACACCTTCTTTCTGATACAATTTTTCCTCAAGAGTTTTAAAGTGACTTTCCAAGATGAACACCCCAGAAGATGAGAAGTTTGATGGATAATCCACTGCCAAAATGACAAGATTCCTCTAAACTGGCCGTTTGCAAGAACAAGGATATCAACCATAATTTGGTCCAAATTACTTCTAATGATCTTGATGTCTGACTGATGAGGGACAGGTTGCTGAAAATAAACTCTAGCAGACAGCCATTTTTAAATTACATTCTGTAGAACTAATCACGTAATATCATCACGCAGCCTTTGTACCCAGACAGCACTATGCCAATGTACTCAGAGTGATCATCAATATCCAAAACTAGACTAGAGGTACTGGGAGAGAAACTGCAGACTTGCAGTGCCTGTGGCATGAAAGAAATTAAGTATTCATAAACTACAGCTATAAACAAGATTTTTAACAATACTGAACCTGACAGGTAAAGCGGGTGAAAATCCAGATTCAAAAAAGTTACAAGCAAAGCTGTAAAGAGCCTCCTTTGCAGTGAATGAGCTACCCACAAAGAGACAGGCATTCCTGAATCTCAAAGAGCATGACCCTGAGAAGCAAATGTCAAGAATCAATCAGCAATGTTATCTTTTCACTACCCTCCTTGTTTTCAAGTAATGTCTATTGGTAAGGAGGGCCTGAGCATCACTTTCAGCCCTCAAGATGCAATTTCAGCTTGGATTCTCAACTTTCTGTTATTTTAAGTCCCAGCTTTCTCATTTTTTTCTTTGTGACTTCATTAGCTGGGAGGCCCTAGAGCATTTTGAGTTCTTTACTTCCGGGTTTCAGCAATCAGTTCACCTGGGAAATCTGCTGGAGAAAAGCTCTCCAGACATAACTAGTCCTATAGATTGACTTCCATAAGTATTCATTAATGTATTTTCTAAATCCTTGTCATAAAAGTCTTGAGAGGCTTGCCAGTGTCATCTGTATTATCTGGTAGACAAGATGTCAGACCGTCTACCAGACTGATCTGTTACAATCTGCATTATGATTTCTTCAGGGAGACAGAAAGGATTAGCCATGGCACAGGAACAGAATTCTAAGAAGGAAGTTTCATAATTAGCTCCGAGGCTTTAGTTAGACACTAGATACCACTTTGGTCTCAGACTTTTGATGTTTAGCCAACTTCAAATTACAGTCTTCAATAACTTTGAAAAATCTGAGAAAATTATTTAGTCTTAAAACCAAAAGTTCAGTTAAAACCTGTTTAAAAATCCTCTTCGCGATCAAACGTTTTCACTATCATTTGATGATTCAGCTCATTTGCTGATATGCTAATTTAATTCAAAAGCTGTACCACTCTTTTCTTTGGTTCAGTTTAACACTAGCAACTGCAGCTTGCTTTCAGCAATTTGCTTTTAAATTCAGTTCAGTTGTTTAATAAGTTCTCACCAAGTATTTATCGCTGATGTCACATTTCTTTCAGTCAGCCCAGGAGAGCCCATAAAGATCCGGGTGACTACCAGCCAGCCAAACTAGAAGTCTGCCCAGATCTCTGTAAAAAGTAAAGACTGAGTACTACTGCCTCACCTTCCCCACAGGTTACTGAACATGGGCCCTGCTGAGGAATCCACATATATGTCAGATTCTCTTTGGGGACAAAATAGCTGAAGGTGATGTCTGGGCTGGTGGCATTGCCATATTCTTTTCCATACCTTCGATAGACCTAGTGAAGGAAAAAGTTGTGGTGAATGCAGAAATCAACTCAGACTCATTTCTTAGGGTGGAGATAAGAGAAGCTAGTCCCCCTTTTTGCCATCCGATCCTGGGCCTCATTGCTATGACTCAGTTCTTGCCAGATGCAGTCAGAGTACTCACCCTGTGAATTCTGTGCACAGGGCACTGAAAAAAGATAAAGCCAAGCAAAAGGTTTAACTCGGCGTGCTTTTCCCCACACAACTATCCCCCAGACCTGCAGAAAGCCTATAGGCAGCCAACCCTCAACCCTTCCCAAGAAGAGCAACACCATCACTCTTAGTGAACACCATCTCCACTGGCCTTGGACATGAAGCATACTACACCTGGATTCTGCACTCCAGCAGAGCTACACAAATGCAGCCTGGACAGTTCTGACTGGCCCCTTTCCAACTCTGCTGTTTTAATTTACCTGTATTTCAATTTCTTCTTGTGTTGGCCCATCCACATGGACTTCCTCCACCCTTGGCAGGTTGTCCTTGGTGAGAAACACTTTGTATTTGATTTGGCTGTCCTCCAGAACTGACGGATAGGTGACATTCAGTGAGACTTTTCCTTTTCCAGCAACCACGTATTCTCCTTTAACCTTCACAGCTAGAGGAACAAAAGTGGCAGTGATGTTAAGAGATATGATGTGGTCCCCTGGTGCTGCCAGCTACAGACTGCCCATTTGCTAGAAACCAATTTAATCTAAGTCGGGCATCCCAAAGAGCAAGGTTTCTACCACTTCCCACTGGAGAGCATCCCACAAATGAATTGCATCATCAAGAACTTTCCTCCCAAATTCCATTTTCTTGTTTTTACAAGCTTGTTTTAGCCTTGCCTGTAGTCCCTCCTCTCTTTTTCATTCAACTCACCCAAATGCGTGAAGAGTGGTCTCCGATTGGTAACATGGACCAAGGTGGTGTTATAAGGCAGGGACAGAAATGTAACATACTCTAGAAGGATGGAAAGAAAGAAGACATGGTCACCTTCCATTACTGTACCTCTCTTAAAAAGGCTGGGGATTACAGATCAACCCCTCTTTACCTTACTAGCATGCCGTCCATCAGAGGACAAGCCTTACAGGCAGCAACGAAGCTTAATTGCAGACAGGGGTTATATAGCTGATATAAAAAACAGTGATACAACAGTGATGGCCTGCAGGCTAAATTCACACTGACCTTGGCTCTATCAGCTTGGCTTGAACATAGTGAATGCTGAATACAGCAAACAAAACTGAATTGAATTCTGTGTCCTGTTCTCACCTTTCTTATGTTCTTTTTATGTTCTCTACTAATATCTATATATGATACTGCAAGAGCCAGGTCAGTTGCTAAATGGATGTTTAACATCTCAGAAAGCATCTGATACAGCCCCCAGGTCCCAGTAATTTGCTGGACTTCCCAAATGGCTACATTTCTGATCCATGTCCAGAGAACAACTATGACCCAAAAAGTCACTCTGCCTACACAACAGCGTACAAACAGTACCATAATGTTGAGACTGAGCATGAGGACTACACACCTTTAGCTTTTCCTTCTGTGTAAGATCCACTCACTTTGGTGCAAGTGGTATTATCACCGCCACAGACCCTGCAAGAGTCCATTATCTTCTTGGAGTCCATCTGGCCATCACACCCGAATGCCTGAGCAAAGGGGAGAGTCTGTCAAGACTTGCCTATTCTGAGAAGAAAACAAGCGAATGAAAGCAACATTGCCTGAATTCCTGAAGCTGTCTTTTTCGTTTGTAATTCGAATTTAAGAAGACAAGGTAGACAAAGATGCATTTGTACCTAGATCTACCACTGTACAGCCGTATGCAAAGCCAGAGATTAGAAAGTCTTAGGTGAGAGCACAAATTTCACTAATTGTGTGACATTTTCTTTCCCATAAGGAGCAGCCCAGAAAGATTTCTCCTGTGACATAAAACAAAGGCTCTGCACTCCCTCTCTTCTGTGGACTCTTTCGGGGCGGGGGGAAGCCCAGGAGAACAGTAAACATGAATGGCAGGTGCTAAAGGAATCCTTAGCTCCCCAAACCCAAACCTAGCTCACATCCTTCAGCCTGGCCTTCAATCCCATGGAGCTCAGAAAAGAGATTCTACCCTCATTCCCACGAACAAGACTAATTTACACAAAGCTACAGGAGGATCTCAGCAGGCTTAGCAGCAAAACATGTGCAACTGCTGAATTTATGCTAGAGGCACTGATCCCAGGCTTTGGATCTGCCATAACGTACATACTTATCACTGTCGCCAATAGAGTAGAAATCAGACTAGATTATGCTTACACCCTCTGCTGTTCATTAGGTGGAAATGCGTTACAAAACATTGTGAACACAAGGATAATGAGAAAACCATAAATTTTTAAAAGTGTATTCTGGGAATGTAAAGAAACAACAGAAAACATACAACCGGGTCAGCATTGAGCAGTTACTAAAATGCAGACAGCGCGGGGGAGTTATATTCAAGTTCATCATGAAAGAATGCCTTTCTCACATCCAATCCAGAAAAAAAAATACGTATACTTCAGTTTTGATTAGTGATACTGCAATGATCAATTTGTCAACTTAGGATTCCCAGGTTTTACTCCTTATTTTGCCACTAACTTGGTATGTTCAAATCATGTAAACTTTTTCTCCAACAGAGTCAGCATTTTATAGGGCTATTTATACCATGCAAACTGAACAGCTAATGATGTCTCCTCAACCAACACATAAACCAATTGCTTCTTGGATTAGGGATGAATAGCCTTACGTATTTACTGCATAATTAGCAGAATGTCTTATCTAGAGGGCAATGGCATTGGATGCACAGACAGAACAGTATATTTGTTGGACTCCATCCAGTAAGCTAAGAACAAAACTCTTCTTTTGAGAAGAGCTCGCTCTGTTGTTTGGGACACTGGCTTTTTTTCCCCTGCTCCGAGTAAACTGACTTCTTTGGGACAGATTACATGTCAGAGGTTCACCTGGATTCCCCAGTCACTTACTCTGCAGCTTCCCATTACACACAGATTGAAAGCCCCGTTGCGTTCAGAGTCATCCTGCTCACATCTGGTTCCATCTATGAAACGGTCTTCGCGGCTTACCATGAACTCGTTTTCAACAGCCCTGCACATATGCTTGCATAGCATGTCCCCTGGAAGAGGCAGACAGAAGAAGAAAGGAGTTACTCTTTCAGAAAGGCATGTGGCTGACCATCAAGCAATAGGAAGAAGTCAAAAGGATCTGATAGAAAGAGTATCCAGGTTTTACATGAAAACTAAAACAATCAGTGAAATGGCCTTTTGACTTCAAAGCACAGACAGGTCCATGAGTGCTCCCCTTCACAAAGAAACCACGGTTTCTCAGTCTTTCCTTACCTTTGGCAAAGCCAACAGCAGAAGTCCAGGTATAAAAGGATGGCGCTTCTACAGTGAGATACAGTGGCTTTAAATTTGTTGCTGCACATTGTTCAGTCATAAAGCCCTGCTGGGTCATCAGACAGGCCTAAATCCCGGAGAGAATTGTATGAGTAATGAAAGGAAGTTACTGAGCACAGAATCCCAAGCAGCATTTTACCCACTAGCTAAAGGCAGAAAGCCGTGGTTGGTGAGTAAAACACCAAAACAACTGCAAATGAAGAAAACCACTTTAAAGGGATGCTGAGGGATATGCAGAGAATTGCGTTTGGAAGTTGATACCTTTGTTATTTAAACAAAATAAACAGATAAGAAAAATAGGAACAATGTGAGAATGTCCCTCTGAAGAAAACTATCATTAAGTGAGTCACTATTTTCTCAGCATCTGTCCTGCTGTGAAGGTATAGAGAAAATGCTTCATTACGCGTGAACAATGCTATTAAATAATACTGCTGTCTTCAGACACAGTGGAACAAATACCTCTCCTGTTGTCAGACAGATGGAAGCTGCATGCCAGATCTTTAGTCCTCCTTCCCAGATCAATCAGCTGTGAGAAGTACAGTCCCAAACCAGCTCTCAAAGTGTTAAAACAACATTAAGAAAAAGCTCAGAAGATGTGATGAGCTCCATTACCTGAGTATTGCACATCTCCATTTGGATGCTAGCACCATGGCATTCCTGCCCCCCAAAAGCAGGCCTGGAAATGACAGAAGAACTCCTCAAGAGAGGCAGGTTTGTCCCAAGCAAAGAGCAAGACTCAGACCCCATGGCTCTGAATCAGCCAAGAGGCACTGCAAACTCCCCAGCTCCCCCGCTCTTACCTGGGGTTGTTACAGAACCGCTGCCTTATCACAACTCCACCTCCACAGCTGCGGGAACAGGAGGAGAAAGGGCTCCAGCCAGACCACTGTCCATGGACTACAGCCATGGGGTTCAGTTCTTCCAGAGAGCTGCACTTACCCTTGGAGCACCACTAAGACCAAGAATACACAAAACTGGCAGCAGCACCACAGTGAACCCAGCAGGGCTGGGATCTACAAGGGTGGCACAAGTCCCCATCTTTTGGCAGGCCAGACTGTAACAGAGAATCCCAAGATGAATGAGGCACCTTCTCACAAGAGGCTAGAAGAGTCCCATTTGTAATTATGGTCCAACATGAGGCTGGGGTTAAAACAAAGAGCTGATAGGTCGTTTCAAGTAGAAAGCAAAGCCTTGGAGGACGGGTCAGGCTATAGAACTGCAAAGCAACTCCAGAAGATATAGACAAGGTGGAAACACCAAGATAGCTGGTACCAGTTTGTGACTGGAGTGTCTGGCCTTAGCTCCCTGGCTGAGGGGCAGTGAGTGCCTTGTACCTTCCAGCCACCGACAATGTCTTGCTGTCTAATGAGCTCCATAGCACCCACACCCACTTCTGATTGTCAGATCAGCAGCCTCCTTACCTTATTGATTCCACACTCAGTACCATCCAAGAGGGGAACAAGAAGCCGAGTACAGCTGGATTTGTCTCCTGGTTGTACGTGGCATGAGAGAACTCCACATATGTCCTGGTGTAACAAGAAAATCAGGGAGTTCAGGGAGTCACTTAGGCTCATCAACACAGCAGTCTCAAAAGCTGCTCTGTTTAAATGGTGCACGTCTCAGATGTTTGGTTTCCCCACAGCTACCCAACAATGCAAGCAAGTCCCTTCATTTCTCCTGCTCCTGGGCAAAAGTTGTGGGCATGTCAAAAGACCATCACTGCCAGCTGTAATGCGAGAAGACAATCAACTGAAGCAATTAAAGTTTCACCCACCTTAGTGCTTTGTCATTAACAAAACATGTCCAGAGGGCAGCTATTAGCCATCCTGCATTTCTCAGACACAGGGACTTGAGCAATGGTGAGGAAGCTGAAGGAATCCAATGACCAAGAGCTCCCTAAGACAGGACCCTGAGTAGGCGTACCCAGCACTAGCACCACCAGGCCCCTGTTTGGACAGAAGGCTCTGGGTACTGTGCAAACCTTAACGGAGACTTATGTGGACAAAGGAGGTGATGGAGAGAAGGGAAGCATTTTAAAAGCCTGTTAAGGTTTATTCTTCGCCAACAAATCTGTGGCAGGAAAGCACCTTCCATCCCTTTATAATAAAAATGTCCCCAGCTCCCTTTTGCTGAATCTTGGCTCCAGAACATCTCCCTGCTGCCCCTAGCAAGACAGACAAACTTTCTACCTACAACATTGCTGTCAGCAAAGGTGCATGCTGTGGCAACACTCCCAAAGGCTATTTTACATTGCTCATCTGCTCCATAGTACAAGCCAGGCTTCCATCCAGGGATGCTGCCGTCCATGTCCGGCAGGTCATTTAAGCAGTTTGTTTGGCCTGTGCTGATAGAGACAAAAGAAATATCACTTTCCCAGCTGTGGGCAGTAAGGACAATGACACGTTTGCAAACTTCTGCTGAGTTTCATTCTGGGAGTTGGCTGTTGCTTTCCCAGACAACACATGCTTACTGTGGGCTGTGATGGATTTAGCTGTAGCAGCTGCCTGGAGGTGCTCGCAGTTCCCTGCTGCTGAAGTTATAACAGAAACTCATGCCTGTTCCTCACCCAGCCAGCTGACAGCCCGCAATGCTTGTTTAAACCTAGATGCTCTGATATTTTAAATAAAATTTCCAGGCTGAGCTAGTGTCTGAGAAGTTCAATGCAGTCCAGGCATGTTAGTCACTAACCAAAGTAATTTCCAGCTACTTGAAGCAAAAACTGGGTTTAACTTCAGCAACAGACAAGTGGTAAGAAATAAACAAACCCCAAGCTTTTCACAGTTCCTCATTTTACAAGAATGTCCTATTTTATTCCTTGTCTTTCCCTGCCCTCTCCTAAGCTCCCAGCACAGGGAAACACTCCCACATGGGCACACAAAACTCGACCATTCCCTTACCTGACAAAGGCCAGGAACTCTTCTCGGCTGCACTCTGACCAGGAGAGGTCGATACTGTTGTGGTTTCCTGCTGAACCCATGATGTAACCGCTGCTGCTGCACCGATTCCCCTCACCATCATGGGGGATTCCAAGACTGTAACAGAAGAAGCACAGTGCCCTGAGAAGAAACCCAGAGGTTTGGTTCCCTTGGAGCCTCTCTTCTCTAGACAAGGGCTG
Source organism: Sagittarius serpentarius (assembly GCA_034782735.1). Classification (NCBI taxonomy): domain Eukaryota; kingdom Metazoa; phylum Chordata; class Aves; order Accipitriformes; family Sagittariidae; genus Sagittarius; species Sagittarius serpentarius. Next base: position 16,041,303 of record JAVKLA010000052.1, on the reverse strand, counting down.
AGCTCCCTCTACAGCCTTTCCTTCTATTGCTGTCACAAAGGTTTTCTGTCCTCCTTGCAGCTTCTAATTATCACAGGGCATGCAGAAATACAAGAAATGCAAGGAACTCTTTCCAAAAGTCTTGAATAATCTATAGGAAACCCCCTGTTATGCAGAGATCCTTTTACTTCTTCTGAATCCTTTAAACTGGGCAATGTTTTTACCTGAATAAAATATACTGGGCTGCTCTGGGGCTTTCCTACTGACCTGTGCCCAATTTCATGGGCTATGGTGACTCCCAGGTCAAAGCCGGTATCCTGGGTAATAACACAGCTCCAGAAGGAGGAGCAGACTCCGCCTAACTGAGTCACTCCACGTAGCTCCTTGTTCCCGTCAGGTAACTCCAAGTCAAACCTAAGTAAGGGAGACATACAGAGAAAAGAGCAAAGAACCATTGCAGGTAATAAAGTCAGCTCTAGACATTCAACTGAATTTATTGGCACCTTTCTGATCGAACTTTGCCAGCTACCTAACATTTCTTTTGACACATGGAGCTCCCTGGGGCAAGATGGAAGCCATGGGATCCCACAAACACCCACTGTTCAAAATTTGTGGCGATCCCACATTAAAAAATCACCATGACCCCAGACAAGTAGAACAGAATAAAATGACCTAATCCTATTTACAAAAGACAGAGCAGTATCATCATCTCTTTGAAGAAAGAGCACCAAAACAAAGCCATTACACTCAAGAAAAGTTTGCCTTCGACAAATTTAGCCAAGGCAATTTAGAGCAAGGAGCCTGAAAGTCAGACAAAATGTCTGAGTCAGAGTAGCACTAGGAATCTTCCATAGAAAACACCAGTGGGTTTTCACTTCCAGTTACTGTTCAACTTTTCTGCCCACAAAAAGCTGCAGTGGGTTTGGCTGTGCTGCTCTGGAAGCATACAATGTCTGCTCAAGTCTAGCTGGTCAGTGCTTAGGGAATATTCCAGTTCCTCCAGAAACTGAAGAAAGAGCACCTCTGACTAACTGCATCGCACTAAGGGCAGGAGAATCAACCCATTTTCAAAGATTCTGTGATGCCCAGCTGCTGGGAGACCCAGCGCAAATCACTGTCACTGCGCTAACAGCTGGACACCATCAGCCCTGTTTCCAGTCCCCTCCCAGGGTAGGGGAGCTTCAGTACCTGGTGACATAGAGGACAATGTCAGCGTGCTGGGGGTCAGAGTCATTCTGGGGGTTGACCTTCTTGCTCCACTCACAAACACTGATCAGCGAGGAGGTGATATTTGTTGTGATGTTTACCTCTGCCTGGAGTGAAGGCACGCGTTTGCACATTTCATACAGCTTTTAGCAACCCCTTGGACAATACTTGTACATAGTCCTCCCTGCTTACCTCTGGTTCTCTCAAAACAAGCATTTGCATAAGATGAACCCTGAAATGACCACCCAGTGAGGCATCTCTCAACAGCTCTGCTCCCTGTTAAGAGACAGAAAGGATTCAATAAATAATGCACCTGGGTGACTCCCACTACCTGTTCCCAATAACAGCGCTGCATTCACTACAAAGGTAACACACCTGGTAACCATAAGAGGCAACTATAAAATCACCGGGAAGTACAACATTAAAGTATACACTACAAATGTAAATAAATCTGTCAACAGATGAGAACTGTTGTTAAACTTGTCAGATACTCTGAAGCAGAGAGTAGAATCTGCATGGAAAACAGTTTCATAGGGTAGGAGAGTGAATGCTAAAGACTTTTTTTGCAATACACACACACAGAAAACATAAACAATTTCTTAATAATAGCAAAGGGAGACATTTAGAGAAATTCTATAATGGAAATAAAATGTTGAAATGTAAAATGTAAGATTAATTCAGTAGATCTGGTTCAATCTCACTGAAAGGAACAGGGACTGGATCAAGGCTCTGGTGATAAAACTCTCGCTACTGTGTCTCACAGCAATATGAGTAATGAAACAAAGAGCTACATTTTCTACATGGGTTTTAAGGCTACAACCCCAAAGCCTCTAACATCCGCTTTTACTCACACAGTTCCTTGTACAAGGGAAAGTTTGCCATGCAGTGCCAAGGGAAGCAGAGAGGAACACCCTGCACATAAGCAGTGCTCTCTACTAGGAGCCAGGAACCACAAACAGCTCTCAAAGTGCATTCACAGAGGTCCATCTGCCTGTGGCATAGCCTGTGACGCTGTGAGCTCTCACACTGGGACAGCAATCCAAACAGAACGCTACTCACAATGTTCAGGTTGGCGAGAATATATCGCTCCGTGTCCTCTTTGTGGTACAAGTAAACATCTGGACCTGCTATGACCATCAGCTCCAGATGTTTGACAGCTACCTCAGCCCTCTTCTGCAGGCGAGAAAGAAACCGCCCTGCTGAACAGCACAAAGGGACACAGGGAGTTTAAAATGCAAGACAACGTAAAAGGTCCTACAGGTCCCCTCCCTCTTCCTGAAAGACTAGAATAATCCAGCTGGAAGACCACTCCTCCAGTTGCTTGCTCAGATTTCCCACTTCTGTTGGTTTCTTTCACCTGCCAGCATCCTTAATAACACACCTATGCTATCAAGATAACAAATACCTAAATGAAGACACACTAGTTACACCTCAGTCAGGTGAGAAACATTCAAGTATGCTCATATATTTGTAGACACAAATTTTTCCTCTGAGATAACGCAAGCAACCCCACTAACAGAAGACAGATTTTCCAAGCAGAACAAGCAGGGCCTCCTCTCCATTCACATTACCTCTTGCTGTATTTGCCTCTCTCGCGGCACTTCTGAAGAGAATGTGGGGTCTGGAGAAGCCGAGGTCCTTCAGCAGGGCCACATCTTTGCTTCTGACAGGCCTGATATGAATCTTTTCCTCATCTGCAATGACGACTCCTTGCTGAAGGAGATGAAATTCCATCTCTGAGTTATTCCAAAGACATTTGCTATCAATGGAGAACTGTGTGCCATATCCTTCCTGTTTCTCCTTTGTAATGCACAGATTTATTAAATGGATGGTTCACACATATTTGGCGCATCAAGCTGCAAACCTACAAAGCCTGTAAAAGCTTGTAAGAATAAGCTCAGTGCATACTCACCAGCTGCCCTTCACAGTAAGTGACTCTACACTTAGCCCCAGGAGGTTGCAGTGGATTTCCACCTGCAAAGCAGTTGCCTGAGAATCTCTTCAGTAAGCTTAAGGAAGAGTTCACCACTTGATTGCTCACAAAGGAAGAGGAAAGGAGGGCATGGTGCTCTAGAAATTCAAAGGCATAGAGTTTCCCCCATGCCTCAATGGAGCAATGTTGAATACGACAGGATGTCAGCCTAATCTGTTCTTCTTTACAAGGACAAGTTGGCTCAGCAACAACGAACTCAGGTACTGAAAAAAATAAAACAAGACCAGAACAAGGGGAACAGTTATGAGAAACTATGATACACAGAAAACAAATGTAACGATCTGTCTCTCTAGGAAAAAACACTCTCCAAATTACAACTGTGGCCTTTCAGGGCCACTGTGTCAACACTCAAAGAATTTCTATGCTTTCATGTATTCCAGGGTGAGGATAATCTGATTGGGAACAGACAACAGCTCTGAAACTGGCTCCTGATTCATCTGTGCTTTTGCTCTCTCAATAAGGAGAACAGTTCATTCAACAAAAGCTGAGATAGTTTTACTTCCTCAGATGTTAAGTATTACTGAGTGAGAATTATCATAATCCAGACAGAGACACTGGGATGAGCACTACGTGAACTCACAAGTAGACAACATCCTTGCTTTAAGGATGTGCAAATGTAAAAATGTATCTTTATTCTGAACTACCGTCAATCCACAACACTAGTCTCTCCATGTATTTAAAAAAAAAATTTACAAAAAAACCCCACCTATTGAGTGCATTTAAAGCTATTCTTAGTTTAAAGCTTCCCACTCGGAAGACCTGGATCTGTTAATCTCACAGAAAAATACCAATATAGAGAATGAGGACCACAGGAGAAATGTGCAAAAAGATGTATCATATCTCCTTCAGCAGATTTTAAATACTGACCCAGTTCTTCAACCACTTTCACAGTGAAACATGGATTGCCTCACTGAGTAATGTGACTCGGAAATGCTAAATGCTTGTCAGATCAGGGTTCCTTAATAAGTGTTCTTAGCGTCAAATGCACAGGATTAGAAATAAACTGACAGACATGTCCCAAAATCAAGAAGGAAGGAGCCTTGCATACCATCAGACACCGAGCTGGTTCCAAAATAAGAGAAAACATCTTCCGCATCCAAAGCGCTCAGAAATTTCTGCAAGAAGAATAGCTTTACTTTTTTTTGAGAAAAACAAATGGATACAAGACTATCGCTTAACTGAACTAACCTGGAGGGAACGCCAGCAAACAACTCAACAAGTACCGATGCCAAGTTCTCATGGCTTTATTTTGCACTAAGCATGGGCTGCACAACAGCCACCCAGAGGAAACAGCTTTATCTTCTCGATTAGTGAGGTTTGATGGATTTTGGCTTAGAACACGTTGTGTTGTCTCTTCTTTTTTTTCCTAGAAATAAAAAAGTCTTCCTGGAAACTGCATTTTCTGGAGGTCAAACTCACCTCTTGGAAGGCCGACGGCCAGCAGAACCCCAAGGGGAGCGTCACGAGCGCCCGGATCGTCAAGCTGACGATCATGCTGGAGGAGTTGCAACCAGCGCCGCGGACTCAGCACCGGCCCAGGGGTGATTCAGACGACGTTTGGCCCAAGGCATCACGTGGAGCGGAAGGGAAGAGTGCAGGGTTTAAACAAACAGGGGAGCTGATCCTCTGCAGAGAGGGGCAGCCGAGGGGGGAACGGCCTGCGGCCGGCGGCTTTACAGGAACAGCTGGAGGGAGGGCGGTTTTGCGCAATGTTTGCAACTTTGCTGCAGCCAAAGAGCGCAGCAATAACGAGCTTTGAGCCAGTCTTAGCAGCCAAACACACACAGGGCGATTCGCGGGGGGGAAAGGGGCTCTGTCTGTGCTGTTCAACCTCTGCCCTGACAGGCCCCACGCCCCCGCCGTGGCAGCGGGCTAAATCCACACAGGCTGCCGGGCCCTCATCGGGGCAGGCCCCGCAGCCCCGGAACCGAAGCGCGGGTCGGCGTTCCCCGCCGGGCCGGTGCGGCGCTGCGCGGTCCCGGTCGCGGTGTGGCAGGGAACGGTAGCCCCGGCCCGGTTGGGACTCGCTTCCCCCGCCCCGGTGGGGTCGGGCCGCATGGCGAAGCGGAGCCCCGCGGAGCCCGAGGCGCCGGGGCCGAGCACCGCGGCCCGCAGGAAGGGCAGGAGGAGGAGGAGGGAAAAGGTCTGGCGCGGCCGCGGGGAAACGGCGACGGGGGCCGCGCCGAAAGGCCCCGACATGGCGGCGGCGGCGGCGGCAGCTCCCCCCCGGAGCCCCCGGCAGTTCTCCTCCAACTGGAAGGCGCTGCAGGAGGTGAGGGGGACCGGGGGGATTCGCCTGGGGCGAGCCGGAGCCATCCCCGGGGGTCTGGGACAGGGAAGCCGCCCGGGGCGGGCCGGGGCCATGCTGTCATTCTCTGAATGCAGTTCCACTTTGTCTGTAGCAATTAAAAAAAAAAATTTAAAAATCACCTTTGTGTCAATAAATGAAGGGATCTGGGACGTCCCGTTGCAGATAATTCCCCTAGAGCCAGCTAGAGAGTGCAGGGCCAGTTGGCACTGAGGCAGAATGGCAGGAGCCCTTGGGAACGATGGTGGGGTCAAAACGGAGGGACACAATCCTTCCCCCCCCCCCCCCCCTTTTTGTTTTGGTCGTTTTAGCTGCTGAAACAAAAGGCTGACACCTCCAACGAGTCCATCTCTTCGTGTCAAACATACACTAAAAAGAAGCATCCACCCAAAGCGGGAAATAGCCAAGAAGTTCCAGCTATCAATGGGAACGGGAATGTGGTAAAGGCCAAATCCACAAATAAAATGGACAGTGTTTCTGCTAAAAACAGTCCTCCTTTGGCTAAGCCAAAATCCAAGAGGGTTGCAATGGATAAGAATTTAAATGGCACCAAAAGCGGTGGAAAAGGCTGCAAAGAAAAAAAGAAAAATGGCAGTATTTTAAAGGAGAAAGGTGATATAAAACATAAGAGGAGGAAAGCTGACAAACATGCAGAGCAGCAACCCAAAGAGTGAGTACTTCAGGCATCATACAAGTATGTGAATATTTATTTTGGGAGGTGTACATAAGGAGCACAGAGCAGTACATTCAAAACAGCTGCATGCTTCCAGACTAAATTTGAGGAGAAATAAGATACATGCTGCTGTCCCTGCTCCTCAGATATAGCAATGAACCCGCATAGGTGACAGTACTAGACTAATTTTCACGGAGCTAATTTCTTGATTTAAAAAATAAATATGCTTTTTCTACACTATAAAGATGCAAGACTGCTTTAAGATGGTTAAATGTAATCAAATCTGTACTTACCAGGGCTGAAATCTGGTTTGATGATGTTGATCCGAAAGATATTGAAGCTGCAATAGGACCTGAAGCAGCAAAAATTGCTAGAAGAAATCTGGGACTTGAAACAGGCCAATCCAAACAGTCCGTGGAGCAGGTGCTAGTTAAAGAAAAGGCTTCTGAAGGGTGAGTGGCATTCCAGTGGGAAGGATGGCAGCAGAGGCATCAAGATTATCTTCTAACTGTGATTTGCAGGCACACAGTGTAAGCCGACATCTACCCGAGTCTGCTGACAGACAAACTGCCGAGTTTTCACTGTTCGTATTAACACATGAACCTTGTGAACTCCACTATGTGGTCACTGTAACAGAGGCGTCACCAAGCTGTCCTTCTGTCTTTTAGGCTGACACGAGCTGTAGCCATGGACTGTGAGATGGTGGGAGTGGGACCCAAGGGTGAAGACAGTATTGTAGCTCGTGTGTCCATCGTGAACCAATTTGGAAAGTGCGTTTATGACAAGTATGTCAAGCCCACAGAAGAGGTGACTGATTATAGAACAGCTGTTAGTGGCATACGCCCTGAGAATATAAATACAGGTAGGAGGTTTTTTCCCCAAAAAATGTTCTTTAAGGAGGGAAAATTTAACAGGCTGTCAGAGAAGCCTCGTTGGCTAAGCTTGGGAAATGGAAAACAAAATATAGTCTGAACACTAAGAAAAATTGTGGGAAGAAGTACTTTTTACTGAGTGGTCACTAATGCCCTAGAAGAAATTAACTCGTGGATTATGGTATGGGAATAAGAGGAAGTTTATTTCCTTCTAGTGCTATGCTCTTTCTGGAATTCTCTGTGCTCTTCTAACAAGCAGAGGATTTAGTGTACTGTATAAATTTGTATAACTATAGTCCCGAGGATACAATTGCCTTCACAAAAAAGATGCAGTGTTTTAACTGTAGCTTGCTTAGTTGTCTTATGCATTTAATGGAAAGTGTTTCATTGTGTGGTATTTTTAGGTGAAGATTTTAAAACAGTTCAGAAGGAGGTCGCTGACATCTTGAATGGAAGGATTTTAGTTGGACATGCTTTACGCAATGATCTAAAGGTACATGGCTGCAAGTTTGTTATTTTGAAGACAAGGCTGCAAAAATTTAAGATTGATTAAATTTCTAATACATCTTTCTGGATCAGACGCACACACCTAAACTAGAAGTGACAGCTTTATCACCGTTACCTCAGTTTCTTGTCATTTCGTGCTGCACCAATTATAGCCCTAGTCACTTGCCCACTGAAGTTCTTCACCTTCCAGACTCTGTTGCTAATAGCACTGATCTGCTTATTAAAAAGCCAGGAAAGCAACAGAACGATGGGGAAAAAAAAAAACCAAACTGTTTGCATGCTTTGCTTAGTCCCCAAAGCTCAGCAGTCTGGTCATCGTTACCAGAGACAGGTATGTTACGTCCTGCTGTACCAGCACTGCAGGTAGTCTGCGCAGCTGGCGCCTCCAGATTCAGTTCTGTTTCTCATGCTTAGTAGAACTGTGGTTCTTAAATCCAGACAGTGTCTGGATGATCTCAGTCTTGTCCGTTCATGGTTTTGAACTCTCTCTTATAACGGATGGAAGGAAACAGCAGGAAGCTATACATGCAGCTGTACAAAGTTTCGTGCAACAGTATGCTTTGGACTGGAAATGTAATTTCTTCTAGGTCCTATTTCTTGATCATCCTCAGAAGAAGATACGCGACACACAAAGATACAAGCCTTTCAGACAGAGAGTCAAGGTAAGAAACTGATGGGAAGGTGCACCTCAATTAACTGACTCTTGAGCTGCTGACTCCCAGCTGCGAGCTCACTCCTACACTTGCCCCTGCCTGACCCTGTTCCTTCTTTCCTATCTGAAACAGGGATGCCTGCTTTTTGTCACCTGAAAATACTAGTCCAGAGGAATGCTTACTTAGTGTTTGAAATATATCAGTAAGTTACTTAGTTCAGTACAAACATTACCGCTAATACAGGTGCACAAAATTCAGCAGCTTTCCCATTCTCTAGTACTTGCATGGTCTTCATAATGCTTTTCTGGATAGCAAAATAAGATGGTACAGTTCTACTTACAGTAAGGCTTATCTTCTCAATGGTATCATTTCCAGAGACATAAAAAAATAGAGGGCTTCAAGTTTCTGCTTAGACTGCAGGAGGAAGGGTTCAGAGTATAGGGAGATATTTTAAGTTTCATAACTGTATACTCGGGTTTTCTTTTTTTTCCACAAAAAAGCACCCCAAACGTAAATCTTAGGGTTACAGTAATACACAAAATCTTCTCAGCAGTGCATGCATAAATCTCATAATTCATTAATTATTCTTGCCAGTTCACCAGCAGAAGCTGAGATGTGCTATGCTTTATTGAGGAATACACTTAAACTAGTATTTCTGTATGTATACATATAGATATATATTTCAAGTAGTGCAGGACAGCATGATTCTATCTTTCCTATTTCTAGAATGGACGGCCATCATTGAAACTGCTCTGTGAGAGACTACTAAATGTTCAAGTGCAGACATCAGAGCACTGCTCGGTATGTATCTCATCACAACATACATTTTTGGGTAGATCAACAAGGTACTACACATTAGCTCTAGGACCCAAGTTCAATCCAGAATGCTGTGGCTTCATTCTGGCCTCTCAATGGAAGTTAGCAAGGTTTGCTTGGACACCAGCATACAGTAAGACTGCCCTCTAAGCTTGCTTACTGTTATGTGTCTCATACCACTTGGATTATTTCCCTGCATTCATAAAGTTCTTTTGCACAAGTGAACTGTATTTTGTTTAAATATTAATTGTTATTTTAAGATCCCCGAGGAAAAAAGTAATTCTCAAGTATCAACTGTTAACCTTAAAAGCAGCATTCTGCACTGGTGTACTGTGGCAGGTTGGATAAAATAGCGTGAGAGCTTACTACTGAATCTCAGCAGTTAGTTCCTTTCTTTCAGTGCACAGGAGGATATAATAGAGGAATGGACTGAAAAAGCAGGGCAAGTTGTGAGGGTATCTCCAAGAGACTGTACCAAGAGTATTTTTTCATTATGGCTTTCCAAGTCACAACGAGAAAGAGAAGTGCATAGCCTTGTGGTGGGCCATGCATTCTGAATACATACTCATCCCCTTCCACTAGCCACAGAACCTAAATGTAGAAAGAAATTATGAAACATTACTTGAAAGGATGTACTAAAGTGATGGAAGATTTAGCTGCTTATTAACAATAATGTTCTTAAACCACATCAACTATGTTTCACTAAGCCTCCTGTTTGTTCTGTTCTCTTTTAGATTCAGGATGCACAAGCAGCTATGAGACTGTACACCTTGGAGAAAAAGAAATGGGAAGCTGCTGTTAAGAACAAATCTAACAACAAAAACTGTAAAACTTGAATGGTTTTTATCTGCAGAATTTGCTGGTTCCATGTTGCATTCCAGGGCAAATTCAGAGATAACTCAGAACTGACAGCAGCTACTTCATAAAAATCGATCAAAAGACAATACTTCCTAACCTGGTACGTGAGTGCTGCCATACAAAAATACTGCTAGTATCCCCTTTCTGGATGGTACCTATGCCTAATGCCTACTACTGTGTTTAAACAATACTTGTAACAAATGCCTGCATTTGTGAAGTACTTCAGTTCAATTTCTGCAAAGGAAATACACACTGGATAAGTTTAAAAAAAGTGTTTTTAAATTACGATAGATGAAGGAAGAAACTGTCATTGCTTTGCTGAAACTCCCAAGTCTAAAATCTTTATTTCAGATATTTTAAAGTCTACAAAGTAAGGCAAATTCTTAATTTTTGCTGTTAGTCTCACAGTTGTGGTACCTAAATCAACAGAATATATAACTGTTTATATATTATTAATGGCCCAATATTAATCTTTCTGGTGAGAAAAATCTTTAAAAATATTTCTGGAGGATCCAAGCTTTTATATCTCAACCAGAAGTATACAAGTCCTGTTCTTATACAAAAAGTTTTTCTTACTTCTGCAGTTTCAAAAGCGTTGCTTCCACAAGGGTCATTATCTCCTGGAGAGAAATGTGAGAATTGTCAAATACGAGACTACCTTGTTGCTTCACTTATTTTTATATTCCTTTATTAATAAAACCACCATGTCTAACATAGGCCTTTAAAGTGAGTGGTGTTTTAAACATATGTGGGGTCTGATTCTGCAAAATCCAAAGTAACTGAAATTACCAGACTGAATAGTAATGCTGCGATTTAAATAATCTACATGGATACTGGAAGGTAACAAGGAATAGGTTTCAGAGATTTAGCAGCTGCATGTCACACACTATATTGCCAGAACAAGAGTGTTCTGGTCTTGTCTGTCTGTGCTGTCTGTCAACAGGGGGCACAGGGAACAACAAATTATGTTTACAACAGAAGAGGGAGCTTTCTTCTCTTTTGTGATTTTTTTTTTTCTGTGCTACCTTATAGCTGCAGTGTCCATTAAACTGATGGTAGGCAATGCCTGCAGGAGACGCTGGAGAACAAGTTTGTGTTTAACTATCTTTGAGACAAATTATGTAAGCAGGCTAAATGCATAACTAAAAAGAGCAAAGTTACAAGACTAACCAGTTCTATTGGCTTGATGAAAAAACTTGTAATTACTGGTTTCTTGACAGCAAGCCATTGCAAAGGAAATACTAGTATAACACATTATATAGCTTGAATAACTTTGCTATTGCTGGTGTTTCAACAGTTAACGTTTTTTCAGTATGACTACTTGTTAGAATTCAAGTTAAATCTTCAGGCAAACTGTCACAAGCGTTTGTTTTGTTTGGATTTTTTTTTAAGAATGTCACTTATAAAGCAAAAATAATTGGATGTAATACAGTTATGCTTTATTCCTGTAAACTTCAGCCTGTTTTATTGTGAAGAGTGTAGTAAATTCATGCAATGCAGTGTTGCAAGAGACCAGAACAGTTTTTAAAAAATTACGGCATAAAGAAAAAACTTCCAACTACTTGTTTCCCATAGTTAAAAATATTCTTACAAACTTACTCTTCACCCCATATACACATACTTCTGTACATTTCTGCACTATGTAATTCCAGCTATTTGATAAAATCCATAACCAGAAATAATATACTAAGCATCCACCCTTTATTATCACAGTGACTTCTACATACCATGCTAGACGGAAAACGGCTTTTTATTTCAGAGAGCAGTTCTTCCATTTTCTGAGACAGCATATCCAGCACAACATCATCTGTAATATAAATGAACAGGATAATTTATGGTAACAACTGCCAATAGTTTCACCAGGAGCTGAAGGACAGCAGGGAGAGGACAGATACACACAAAGAGAAGGCAAGATGAAGATGAAGTTGCAACATAACATCAGAGTTGCATGTGTAATTATTCAAGAACAAACAGGATGAACTCTTGGTTCCAATTCATCCTCTTTCTCAGATATGTAGTCTTTCCTGAGAGCAACTAACATTTCCCTGAGCAGTTGCTGTTACGGTTTTCTTTACTATTTTGGGGGCGGGGGAGAGGAAGAGACTCGACAAGTAATCCCACCGTCTCACCATACTGAACCATCTCGTTTATCAGCATACAGATACTTTCCACTATTTCTGGATCATCAAAGTGAAGGTGGTAGGCATCTTTGATCAGGTTTATTCCACTGCCTTTTGAATCCGTTATAAATCTCAAAGCAGCTATTTCTGAAAGAGAGACAAACATTGCTGGGCTAATCGGTAGCTGCAGGCTGCATTATCTGCTTTCCTGCAGCTAGCACACGTGTACTATTTTTCCAGGAAGTCGTGCCCATTATTTTTAGTTTTCCTAAAAGCTATTCTGAAGACTATTTGGGCAACAAGTAGAAAATCATATATGCAGCTGACACTGTCAGAAGTGATATTTTAATGTTCATTGTTTTCACATTGATTGAGCTCTGCCCTTTTACACAGTTAAAACAAGTTCATCATAAAATAAGTAACAAAACACTCTCAAGTTACTAATTGATCAGATCATGCTAATCTAATACTTCTCATACACGCATGCTGGGTCTACAGGAAGAAAAAAATTCACACCTGCAGTTTCACTATTTCCTCTTCCAGTTCTGCAAGAAAAGATTAACTCAAGAGAGCGGATGTCAATCCAATCCCACTATGAACTCTTGAACTATACAGAAACATCCACTTCTGAGCTGATTTGCAATTAATAAAAAAAAAAAACCAAAACCATAGCTGAATGTTACCAGAAAGCCTTAGAAGGCTTGCTAATGCCAGGCAGGCATTCTTCACCAGCACTGGTCTTTCTGGGTTCATCCTGAGCGCATCCAGCAGAAGCACTGTTGTGGGCTCATACTCATTTTCAGTTAAGCAACCTTTAAAAAAAAAAAAAAACCCACACGCAAAACTCCTAAACTTCAATATACTCAAAAGCCTTTAAAACACTGATCAGCATTTCAATTTCTGCCTGTTTCTGAAATGACTTTAATCATGCAATAAAAGTTACAAAGAATGCATGTGAAAACCTGTATTGCAGTAAAAAAGGCCCAATAAATTCTTAGCATGAATGGATCCAGGGGTCTAGAAGAATTTTCTTTCATTCCATTTCATTCTCCAAGCCAAAAGGAATGGAGAGTCCTGAATACTCAACTTACTCTGCTGGTGGGTACTAGAAACCAGATCGCTTAGCGTGTTTTACTCAGCTCTGGCATAAGCCCAGGGCAGCAGGTAAACGTATGGCAATATTCTTGCATGAGGAAGAAATAAGACAGTAGTACTGCAAGGATGCGTTTCTTAATGCACATGATAACGAGGGATATATGCATTTTGTTTTTTAATCGGAAATACTGTTCCCAATTTACAAAGCAAATGGCATAAAACCAAACCAGCCCATGCTGCACAACACTCATGCTGTGTTCAAAGGAGTAAGACAAATGGGATTCTTGGTCTTAAGAGATAAGCCAGAGAGAATGCTCTGCACAACATGCATTGTTGTAGCTGCCCATCTTTACAGTAACCATTAGCAGTATCTAGTTATATAATTGCTATGGCTCATCAAAAATAGCTTCATTAGGGGGTGCTAAAGAGCAAGTGCAGGGAAGACTGGTTAAGAGAGGATGCAAGTTCCTAACTCTGCTGCCATCTGCAGAGCCTGCTAAGACCAAGCAGCCTACATTTCAGGGATCACCACTGACAAACTGTTCCACATGCCAGCCTTCTCCGTGCACAAGGGACAAGAAAGCTGGGAAAACACACCGTGGAGTGACAAAGCCCACAGAGCCGAGCAAGCAGACTCCGTGACTGTTCCATTCTGGAGGTGCTCTTGAAGGACCGCAGAGGTAACAGGGACAGCAGTTTTCAGCAATGCTTGGTCTACATTATTCTCTGAATTACCGTAACAAAAAGGAAATGCATCAGAGTTATTTAATCAAGTAATAATATCATAAGCACATGGTATGTCAAATTGTATCAGTAAAACCTTCATGAGTGATGGCACTGGAGTAATGCAACTTTTGTTTTAGTATGGACAACAGCAAAGGGAAGGAACCTAAAATGTACCAAACCAAATCAATTTTACAGGACTAATAAGCAGTAAAGTTTACTGCAGAAAGCTGAACTTCTTCAGGAACTAGTTTTCTTTGCCACTTAAATTATACATGAGGATCACAGCAAGAAACCTCCAAAAATAACCACCTTTTTGACAGAATACAGTCTGCAGGATGGCTATTTAGCTGGTCATATAAATCAAATGGGCGGTTTGTTGCACAGAGGGAATAAGATACCCAAGTGCAATTGTGCACATTCTGTGCTTTCAGCCTTCCTTGATTAGAACACTGCAGACCTACACAAGAACACGCTGCAGAAACGAATCTCCTAAAAATCTCCCAGCATGGTCTCATAAGAAGAGGTCAGCTCAAGCAATCACCCATGGCTCTCCAACACTGTGGGATGATGCTGCTTTAGTTCTAAGGCAATGGGAGGAGTACACTTGCCACCTTGCCAATCACATTTCTTTTGGAAAAGCAAGTCTCTAGGAGATGCCCAGCTCAAGATTTAGCCCAGTGCTGCCAAAAGAACTGTGATGCAAAGAAATAAGATGCTATTAATTCCAAAGGCTATTCTGATACCTAATCTAATATGCTGTTTGCACTGCGCTCCCTCTGCTAAGAGCAGAGTAAAACCACAACTGGCAAAACAGAAACTGCATGTACCCTTTTAATTCTGACAGTTCATAAGCCATATCTTGGCCCAAACAGTAAAAATTTGACTTTGACACCTTATCACAAAAAGGGTTGCTAAAAAGCCTGCATTAGTTTTTAGTTCTCTCTCATATAACTCTGGATCATTTAAAGTTACTCTAGTAGTGCTGTGGAGACATCTCTCCAAAATAGGAGAAAGAAAAACCCAGTCTCAGCAACAGGAATGTCTGAACTCCATTATGCACAATACCTGCTGCCTTTCAGTCACATGAGTCTAGGCACAATACTTGCTGTGTTCTACTTACCACTCACAGCCAAGCTCCAGAGAACTCCACAGCAAGAGAGGCAGATCTTTTCATTATGAAGAAAATTTCTTAAAATTGACAGAAGGTCTGGAATTACTCCAACTTTCCTTAGATTCTCTGCAGCAACTTCTGAAAAACACAGAAATTCTATAGAATCTGATATTTTTTGTCCCACTTGCTGTCCTTGCAACAGACAGCGCTACTAACCATATTTAAACAGTGATAACAAACCAGTAACATGATACCATCAGCTGGACAAAAGAAAGCAAGAGAACTGACTGAATTCTTTAACAAGATCACTTAAGCATAGTGTTTAGTACAAGTGACCCTTTCAAATGGATGTTTGGCCATCCTTTTTCCTTACAGATCTGAAATTTACAGAGCAGAAAAGGAACTGAGAGGGTATAAATTACTATTTTTCAAATGTTTGCAATGCAGCAATTCAAGCTACCTCAGCTTCAGAATTAGGAAACACTGTCTAAAAATAGTTTGGTCTTAGATGGTAAGTTTATTTGTATGTGACACTGTACTTTTTTTTTCTCTTTAAAGATTATCCCCTTGCTGCTAAACCCTCTGTAACCATTTATAAAAACAGTCGCCTGATGACTGTTACTGACACTGAAAACAAGTAAAAAATACTATAAATATTTAGCAATTACAATCTCAGGAGAAAAACCAAAGAAGAGAAATTAGGTAGAATGGTTTCAATTCACCACAGCACAGCCAAAAATAGAATCCAGATTCTATGCCCTCATTTTCCCAAGCACTACTATTTGCATAGTTTGTACTTGTTTCCAAAACAAGGTGAAATACAGGACCACTCTAATAGATACAATTCTGTAAATACCTGAAGCCTCAGCAGTGTATCTTACACTTTCAGGGGTGTTATCTTACCAACATCTAGTCAATCTTACCAATATTACTACTATCAAACTAGTATCTACAGACTTCCACATCTCTCAGCGAAGTCACAAGTTCTTCATTATATCTTGGATTAGATTATAAAAGTAGAAACATAAGAATATTCCCCCAAAATGAACAAGGTGACCCACCGCTGGCTGAAATCATCATTAATAGCGTGCAGACCAATGAAAGTAACTCTTCATTTTCAGAGTGTCTTCTCACTGTGTCTAACAGAGAGCTGGTCACATTCTCATCCAGGGCCATCGCCACATCCTGTTCTAGAGCTGTCAAGAGTAAACATTTGAACAGAACAAAGATTTCAGTGGCTTTGAATGAAGTCTCAACTCCCGGCTGTCAGCATAAGTAACACATTCAATTAACAGCATTTCTTCACATAACTTATCCAAAAGTTACTTTAAATTTTCTTTTTCTGAAACACAATTCTTCCTATTTTCAAGCTTGTATCATTATCCGGTGTTATTGGGGTAAATTGCCAAGAAAGTGACAGCAGGGACCACACAAGAGACCAAAAAACACTTCTATGGTTTGAAATTCAAATACCAGAACACTCAGTCTCTTATTTATGCACCTAGTACATAACATGAAAACAAACTTAGTAGCCTAACATCAGTAGCCTGTATTAAAATTAACACTAACACAGAATTCATGTATGCCAGTCCTGAAGAAAG
This sequence comes from Sagittarius serpentarius, assembly GCA_034782735.1. Lineage (NCBI taxonomy): Eukaryota > Metazoa > Chordata > Aves > Accipitriformes > Sagittariidae > Sagittarius > Sagittarius serpentarius. Next base: position 16,024,785 of record JAVKLA010000052.1, on the reverse strand, counting down.
TCCATGAAAATCCAGATTCTGATTAAAGCTGCTTAAATTCCCCTATTACTTTAAATTCATCCCCTAAAATCATTACTGAACCCATTTTAAACCTTATCTGCTACATCTAACTTTACAAGAGATAGGCTGTATTAATCAGCATAAGTTGGAAGTCTCATAACTGTACCTTGACTAAGAATTTCAAGCAATAAGCTGCAACCATCTACTTGTAACTTGAGAGAATCTACATGAGTCTTCATGGCAAAAGCGATCAATTCTGTGAACGTCAGCAAATAGGGCAAGGCTGTGGGGAAAAGAAATTATTTGAGAAAACATTCAGTTACACAGCTTAGAATGCTCAGTGGGTATCTATACTCCAAAACACAAGAGTTCCAGTTTCAAATAAATTTGAGTCCCTACGGACGATGTGATACAGCAGAACAACAATCCTGAATCAAAGAGAACAAAATGCAAGTATAGATGGAACAATGCAGAGTGAATTTTGTAGTCTCTATGGGAAATCTCTGTAATAAAAGACAGCTGTAAGGCTGTGCAAGCTAAGTGTAGCCAGCATGTTCCTCATTAAGTCACACTGGCGTTGCTCACTGGTCATGTAGCAAGTTGTGGCGTAGAACATTGTGCAAGAGCCCAAAACCGTGCTTTTCAGAACCTGTAGAGAAAGTATTTCACCTGGTCTCCTAATTCTAGAAAGACTTGAGCTTTTGGAATAGCTAATACAGCTATTCAGTGTATCCACAAATATGTGATAAAATGTTGATGAAAAACTGCATAGTTTTTAGGGATCCATTTTGAGCACCTTCAAAGATGTGAGCATCAGCCATAAGGTAAGCCATGGTGCAGAAGTGCCAAACAAGTCAGTCAGTCGGATGTGTGCACAGCCTTGTATTGCTGTCAATAGGACTGAATGAGAATCATGAAGATCCATTCACCCTATTATCTATAACCAAAGCCTGCTGTATCACTGAGTAAAGATTTCTTCAGTAACAGAGTTGAAGATATAGGTAACTCTAAGGAAAAAAACATTCTTTTTCCTAATTGATTACAGATATGAACACCCCTGTGGTTTAACATCATAAGCCAATGGCAGCATTAAAATGCTATCACTATCAAATAATAGCGCATTTTATAGCCGAGATAACATGGTGCTTTGAAAATACTAATCTTGATCTGACAGATTAATCTGAAAAATGTGCAGATGCTGGGAGAAAATACAAGGTCTTCACTCACACAGCTTTACTAGACGCACAAAAACTAGACACATGTAGCTTCCCTCTGCTCTATCAGTCTCACAGCCCCAGGCATTACCCCCAAGTTGCCCCAACACCGATATGAATTACCTTCCTCAAATGTCAGTTTGCCAATTCACCTTAGTCGCCAATTAAAAGATCATCAAGTTGTTTTTTTCCAGTGCCCGTTTTTCTCATCCAGTTAAAACACCTCTGCTCTTCAACAAAAGCATTTACAAAACAAGTACCAACACAATCACATCAACTAGCAGTCTGTTCCAGTATGTTCCAAAAATGAGAAACAGGAAGACAGGAATTTCATTCTCATTTAGTGTCATGAGAAATCTTTTCCTCTTCCTACTATCTCAAGATGTAAGGAAAGAGCAGAATAAATAAATTAATAAATAGTGCCTTACCACTTTTCTCTCTTACAAAGCTGGCCAGGTGCTGAATGGCTTTAGCCTGTACTTCTTCTATATCCCAGAAAGCCTGCATGAGTTCTACATAAACCAATAAAATTCTTCTAACCATTTGATACAAACACAAAAAGCACTCAAATTTTCTCTATTTTGTGCAAGATGTGAATTCATATAAATGAAAATAATGCATTTTGTGATTGTTGAAGAGAGAAAAACTTTTCCCCTAGTGCATCAAACACTTAAATGTGTTATGATTCACTTGTACAATCTGTGTATTTGGCATTACATATTTTGGGAACTTTTGGGAATATTAAATCAGAGCAGGGATAGGGGCTTTAAATGCATTATTCCAATAGCCTTTTCAGATTAAGATCTTAACTTCCTTACTTTGAAGGAAAATAATGGAGCAGATCCTCCGTTGAAATAAATTGGCAAACATGTTAGAATGCAGACCAAAAAAGCAGGGCTCCCCAGTTTTCTGAGGAATGATCTTGACCCCATTTAACTTGTGCAGTAGGTATGGCTGATATCTTATCAGGTTATAGAAAAGGCTGTAGAGTGATCCTTCCTCCAAATAGCATCCCATTTTATTTCAAGTAAAATGAATGTCCAATAATTCATTTTCAAGTAGAATGCATGCTGACTGGAAAACACATGGGTTTATTTCCTATAAAAATCACCATTGCATTAATCTTATTTTCCTTATTACCTAGAACACTTTCGATTCCTCCCTCAAGGAGCACATCTATTATTTTGGGAGGCAATGACTTTTTCAGTTTTACTGAAGAGGCACCAGCAACAGTCAGGCATTCCCTAATAAACGGAACATCAGTCAGATCCCTAGAATTATGAGAGACAAAGTAAGTTAGAACTGGTAAGTTACAAAGAAGTTTCTACAGGCTTTGTTTCATTTTGATATAAAAAGCTAATAATGCTTCTTTGAAGACTGGATTATTTTTGACAGAACTTCAAAATGGCTAATGAAAGAGCTTGCATTGAGCAAGCCATGCTTAGGCTTCAAGTTAATAGCTTGTAAAATTGTGTATAACATGATTTTATAATGTAACGCCTCAAAAAAGGACTCCTACACATATCAGAATGCCCACTTCTGAATGAACACCAAGACTTTGATTTTAATAACTCAATTTTTCTAGGCAGTTAAGATCAGAAACTTTGACTCGATCTCTTTCAAACAGTAGCTAACATTCCCGTCTTTGTGAAGGTAGGTGGGGTTTAGGACAAAAAAAAAAAAATAAAAAAAAGGGAAAGCACCCAGAACTCACTTTGCTGTTGGTCTCATGCTGGGCTGAATCTGTAGCATCATAAACAAAATTGGAAATAAAGGCAAAGAGCTGTTATCTCCATTTTGCATTAGTGTCAGAACTCCCTCAAGACGGCTGGTATCCTGTCTAATATCCTGCAGTAATGAAGTTATCTCTTCTGCCTGTAAAGAGCATAGTATCAGAAGAGCTTTTACACATTTGTTTACAGATATCCTGGTGGGCCCATGACATTTTAAATCTATAATGAAACATTATTACATACATTCAGAACAAAGGAGGTCATCATATCGAGTAGAATACAACCTAGAGACCAGATGTCAGATTTCTCAGTAAAAGAAAAAACAAATGTTTCTGGAGCCATCCAAGACTTGCTATCTGTTGAAGTAAGAATCACACAGTAATGTTGCTGACATTGTATCATAACACAGTTTTTACTTGCACATGCAGGAACTGCAGGCAGTTTTTGTATATCTAAAAATAATCTAGATACTCTGCAGAGATTGGACATTTTTTACTGGTGATATGCCGTGAAAGACTAAGAAACACACTATAACTAATGAACAACTTTCTAAGATGCTACTGTATATGTATCAAGCTAAAAAGGATTCCAACTGTATCTGTTGCAGAGTTCTGATACTCACAGACATATCGATAGTTTTCAACTATGAACACAACTAATGCTCCAGGCAACTGCCTATATCCTATTCATACTTTAGAAGACAAATAGGATAATGTGAAGAAGGGGGGGTGGGGGAAGATAAATTTTTCTTCTTTGGCTGATTTTTCTCCAAGGACTAAAAATATCCACCATAACTGAATCTTTTGAAAATAAAGTAATAAAAAAGTAAATCAAGTATCTACTTTCTTCCACTCTTATTTTCCATTTCATCTCATCTGTCATAAGCGTTTCTGTACTGAAGTCACTAAGCATGAAGGATGCTTCACCAGTCACAAGTATGTTTGATGGCTTGAGATTTCTGCAACACAAATATTTTCTGTCAGTCTGTGAAACTAGAGTCTAATGATATATTAACTACAGGTTCCCAGCATTTTTACACATCAAAAGGTCTGGGGGTTGGGGGGGGGGGGGGGGGGGGGGGGGGGGGGATGGGGTGGTGGTGTGTGGTTTGAGTTTTTTTGGTTTGTGTTTTGTTTGGTTTTTTCAACTATACAGATGATAATCAACTGAAAAACAATTATTTTCTTCTTTTACTGTGAAATGCTTTAATATTTGTGATTGTGACACAAATTTATCTGAACATGGAATGCAATGGTTGTCTCTTACTTTGGATACACAAAGTATACCTTGCCACCAGAATGTAAGCATTAACAGAGATGGTCAATATACTAGTATTAAAACTAATATTAGAATTTTAGCACATTCAAAAAACCCAGAGAGAATACCTCACTCAAATGGATAATTCTAGACAAAACTCAAGAAATAGATGACTTCAGAAGTCACCAAAAATGAATCCATATATGATGAAGTCCAGAATTTCTACCTCCTTCTTCCCCTTTTGGAAAGCAAAATTCACTGCCTCTGAACAGCTGTGCTAAACCAACAGTCGCTGCAAAGAACAATGATCTATCAGACAAAGAGAACAAGATTTCTCCTCACCTGTGGAAAATAATTTGTGTGTGTATATAAAACAAAGCATCCACCATCTGTCCCAGGAAGTTCTGAATCACCTGTTGAGGGGAATATACATGACAGTGTAACAAACGGAATAACTTCCAAGTATCTTTTGGAAGATAGCTTCCAAAACCACCCTTCAGCAAAACACACTGCTTTGAAGATTTTGGGGGAGAACTTTGAGAAAGAGCGAATACAGAGGAAGAAATACAAAAGCACTGAGACTGTCAGTTTATACCAGATGTCTCTTCTGTACTTTTTACCATGTCTGCTATTTTTTCTGACTTCTGCCTTTTTAGCTTGATTACAGATGAAAGATCTCCTTGGCCTGAATACTGCATTACCAGACAAAAGAACAGAGATGATATCTGTAAGAAAACATCACACAAAAATTGTCTAATTTTTCACAGGTAGTAACATATCCAGTAAGAAAGATAAAACCAAGCACTTGGCCAAACTGGTGGGTGTGATGTTCACCAATACCAAGGCATTCTGAGATGATTAATCTCTCACAGAGGAGACAATATTTACTTTCTTTTATTAAAAATACAGCATGTTTGTTGTTTAAAAAACAAAACATTATCAAGCATCTTATCTGAAGTCACATGGGACAATTCAAGTCAAATATACATCCATAAAAATCAACATTAATTTTGCCTGAATAAAATCTGCAAATAAATAAGTCGGGTCTTTCAGCTTCCTATAGTCTCCTATAAAAGGGTTTCAATGCAGGCATGAAAAATCAGTATTGACACTGATTCATATCAGAATCTGTGAGTCAGCATGCAATACTGCCATGGCCTCCAATCCAGATATCTTCACATCTTTTCAGCATGTTTATTCAGGATTTAAAAAAGCAGGTTTGTTTCAAATCAAATAACCTTTTTTTACCATCTCACACCAATAACCCCAAATTTAAACCTGCAAAAATGTATACATGCCTACTACATTAACCATGTGTTCTGGTTTAACCAATCCTATTTCATTCTCACCTCATTATCCCAAGTCACAAACAATTCCTTGTAAGCACAGATGTTTGAATGATGAAGTTTTAGCAAATCCATTGCCTGCAGAGAATAAAAAAAATACAGAGAGCACTTTCTATACCTACACAGTCCTTCCTACTGAACAGAACCTTAAATAATATCCTAGGCCAGTTCCTGACTTGTTCACGTTGCATGTCTGATCAAATCCTTTCAATGTGCAAGCTCTATTGTATGTTTGTATGTACAAATGTTAAGGAAAATATTTCAGTAAGACTCTACTCAATATAATGCTGTAACAGCCTTGTGAGATTCAAGGATATAAACTGATCCTTAGGGAGATATGTAAACAACCCCTTCTTCAGATCCTAATATCCAAACCTGAAAACACATCTTAGAATATGAAAGTCAAGATGATTTTTCTAGCGTAGCCGTTATTTCCAGTAACCTCTGTGCAAGCCTGAACCACCAAAAATACGATGACACTGGTGAGATGCTTATCTCCTTGAAACTGGTTTCCATGTCAGGCTCTAACAACTACTTCAACAAATTTGCTGATGATGTGAAAAGTAAAAAGAATTCAACTTACTCTCCTACAATTGTGTTTGTGGCTGTGCAGACAAAACATAAAACCAAAGAAGGGTCACACTCCCAGCTGGCACAACTGCATTTATTTCAATAGACATGTACATCAGCAGAAAAATTAGATCAAACTTTATCAGTAAAGACAGTCTCAGTATATGAAGAGGTCACATCCCTTGAGTAGGATAAAGCATCTGTACCAGCATGTAGTCTCATAATTTTCAATGGCAGATGTCATGCATACTGGACACTGTGAGACTAATCCATTATGTGCTACTCCACATATTTTGTTGAAACAAATGTTGTTATTTTAATACTATTTCTGATGTTGCTTCTTACTCAAAGCATTGAAACAAGTTTGCACAAAAAAAAAAATACAACAAAGGAAGAAAACCAATCAAATCATTCACATCAAAAAATGACTACCTCTGAAAAATTAACATATTATGAAATATGTTAACTAGAAATTGAGTTCTTAATAACAAACTAGAAACAGACCAAGGTTCTCCTTCAGCTTAAAGGCCAAAAGGATAAGCTTTGCTCTTCGTCTTCAGCACAAAACAAATACAAACCCTGAAAAGGGACTATCCTCTGAGAACAGCTGTCCATTTGAATTTACATATTCAAATGTAGGAACAATTGATATGAAATCCTGGCCTGAAATCAAGCAGAGGGCAGGGAGAACAGCCCCCAGATAGTCCCACCTGATTTACATCTTGACTATTTACTTAGTTAATCCTTGTAGATAAAAGACTTTGTTCTATTAAGACTTTGGTCTTTGTAAGTTAAGTAGTAAAGAAAAACTGCGCTGATACCTCCTTCAAGGCCTCATTTGCTTGCTTTTCCTCAATGCATTCAACCTGCACCAAACAAAAGACAAGGATGAGATTGTAATATAGAGACAGGCGAACTTTAAGCCAGAGCAATTCTTGCCAAGAAGACTGAAGCTGCAAATTGTGTATGAATTGGCATAAATTTTCAATGATAACTCCAATCTGTAATGTTTGGAGCAGTCTTGTTGTTGGGAGATGGCCAGAAACAGAGCTTTAAATGAGTGTGACAGCTAGTCAGTCCTTCCCCTGCACTGTCAAAATAGCAGTAAGCTAAGGTGAAAACACACTGGATGGACCTAAATAGGCTGCTCCCCTTTTCCCATTTTTAACCTCAATATTCTAGTAAACTGGTCTGAATCTTCCGATTTCCAAAAGAGCAGCACAGTAAGAGGTAAGCCTACTCTTACCCAGTGGTGAAGCTGCCTAACATGTTTGTCTCTGTTGCTATTATACGGGTCCATGGAAATGACAAACGGGCCAATGGACTCTTGTTTTCCTAGCAACGACCTTCTCACCTGCTTTATTATATATTTCTTCTCCGCACCCTTTTCTGTTTTCAGTTCAGCTACCAGCATAGTGCCCAGCGCCCCAGGCTGGAGCTGCTCCAGCACCTGTGGGGCAGAGGAGAGACCTTAATGCACTTGCTCAGCTGCAAGTGGTAGAACATCCAACCCAGAAAGCCCATCCAAACCCCTTTCCCACAGACACCCTCCACACAGCGCACACCTCCAGTTCCCCATAGCAGGACTGCACGCACCCCAACTCTCGAGAGGCACACAGGCCTTGGCCTTCCCCTCTTCTCCAGGTCATTTCCCCTGCTAAGCAGAACACTCCCATCTCCCCAGGGCCATCCACACCCCAGCGCTTCCCTCTCTGGGACCATGCAGGCCCCTTCCTCACGGTCACACACACCCCGCCAGCACCACTTACGCTCTCTCCCCAAGGTCACATACTACCCCTAGGGATACCTACCTGCACCCCCTCCCCTAGGCTCCAAACCCCTCCCCAGGGCCGTGTACCCCCCAGCACCACCTACACCACCCACAAGGCTGCAGCCACCCCCTTCCCGCCGGGCAGGGCTCGGCCCTTCGGGCAGCACCTCGTATTTCTCCATGGCGGGACAGGACCCGGCCTCCCGGCGAGGCAGGACGGGTCGGGGAGGAACCCCCAGGCCCAGGCCGGGAGCGGTCCCTCGGCCACGGGTAGTAGGTGCCCAACGGCGTAGAGAGAGGCAGGGGCACCTCCCTTTTTCTCTCAGCCGACACTCTCAGACCAAAAAACCGCCGTTATAGACCCCTCGGGCAGCAGCAGAACCGGGGAGGAAACGCCGAGGCCAGCGCAAACCCCGCACCCTCCACTCAGCCCCCCTCTGAGGTATCTCCCCAGCCGGCGGCGCGGCCCCTTTAAGTGCGCGGCGCGGAGGGGCGGGGCAATGGCCCCGGGACGGCGGGGCC
>JAVKLA010000052.1:16001620-16016272 GCA_034782735.1 Sagittarius serpentarius | reverse complement strand
CCCCGCCCCCCCCGCCCCGCGCTCGCCGCCGCTGCCGCCCGCGCGGCGCCTTTAAGGGCTGGCCTACGTGGCAGCAGCAGCCGAGCGGCGGCGCGGCCCGGCCCGGCGCTCCCTCCCGTGTTCCTTCCCGCGGCCGTCTGTGAGAGTGAGGCCGGGCCCCAGGCGCGCAGCAGCCGGCAGCACCTCTCTCCCGCCGCCATGGGCCAGAACGATATCATGAGCACCGCTGAGGACTTCGCGGACCAGGTGGGTGCCCACCCGCCTTCCTTCCTCCAGCCGGGCGGCCTTTGTGCGCCGGGCCGCTTCCTCGGGCGCTGGGGCCGGCTGTGAGGGGGCGCCTCGGCGGGCCCTGCGCTGAGGTGGGGGGTGGGGGTAGCCGCCCTGAGGGGCTCAGCCTGGTCGTACTCGGGCAGGCTGGGATGGCGGCGGCCGGGCGCGGGGTGGCCGCCATGGGCCTGCCCCTCTGGCGGGGCTGTGGGCTCTGAGGGGAGGCTGGGGGCCCGGCTCCCCGCCGGAGTGGGGGCGGCCGGTGCAGGCCCAGCGGCCGGGTCCCTGCGGGAGCGGCTGCCCCCTGCGCTCAGGCGAGCTCTGCGGCTGCTCTTGAGCCGCTCGTCCAGCGAAGCAGGCGAGCTCTCCTTGGGAATTGGGCTTCTCCGTGAGAGCGAGTAAATGGGAGGAGAGCGGGAGGCTGAGCTGCTGTCGTCTTTTTGTAAGCCGTCTAGGCTGGTAGATTGGGTATAAAGGGGTGTGGGAAGCCGGGGTGAGGTGGTGGTGACAGGAAAGCAAAAATCTCAACCCTGGCTGATATCTGGGAACCTAAACTGGAAGAGGCTTGCCAGCACCATAGTACTGTGCTTAGAATTGGGGCAAAAGGAAAGCAAACGAGCTGATGTTGTCTTGTAATCCTTTTTACGTTTATTTCAGTGGAAGCCCTTACGGATTTCTCTGTTAAATAGAAGTTTGTGATCTCTTATTATGTGAGAGCAGAAGTATTTTGAGTGTAAGTAGTTGACCTGCTGGTGATGGTGTTAGAAAGATCTTCACTGTCATGGTGATTCATCTAATTGAAAATAAAAGGCACCATCTAATCATATTTAGCAAATTCTCTGGAAAATCTGATTCTGCCTGGTTCTACAACTGACTGTTGAAGCAGTGCGAGTTGTGTGGTGCACGATAACGCATCACAGTTCTGAGGGGGCTGTGCTGCCTCTGTGTCTTTAGAACTGTTTCACTGGGAAAACCTGTTCTGCACTTCCTCCCCACCCCCAGATGGAAGACTCGTTTTAGAGACAGAGCTTCTCATGGCATGTGGAGTATTCGATTTAAGGGGTGCCTGGATCATCTTCATCATCCTCTGTTTACCTTGTTGTCTCACTCCTTTTAGAGGAGAAAGTAAATTATCACTATAGTGTTCAAATCATTTGCCAAAACTTGCAACACTTGTCCTGACCTTTTTATAACACCTCTCTGTTTATTCCTGTGTGACTATTTCTAGATGTCTTTAACACCCCTTTTTTTCATACTACTGAAAGCTCTTATGTCCAGCTAAAATGCAGTTTGCTTCCTCCTGGAATGAGTTTTAAATGGTACAACTTTATTTGTGCTTGGCCACATTCTATTTAAAGATGAGTCTTTCCTGTAGGTGCAGAATTTGGAGCATTTGCGTGCACTTACCCATCAGATTGCAAAACAGCTTTTACAGCTTTCCAAGTAACTAACTTCTTTGATAATTCTGCCTCCAAACCGCTGTCTCGTAGCGTAATCAGATACTGTGTATGCTGCTAAAACTCAGTATCTCACCAGTGCAGGAGTGCAGAGATTTACTAAACAATAACCTTTGGTATATATTGTGAAGTTAATACTTGGCATTATGGAAACTGCTAGTTCATCTTGGAGTGAAAAAAAAATGCTTGGAATGTTTGGACTGAAATTACGTTGAAGCTCCCCTTGATGGAGGCAGAGGTAGTGAAGCTGGACAATGGCTGTTCTGGGAGCTGAATGCATTCTCAAAGATACCCTTGCTTTCTCCATTACCTGTACTAATGTTCAAGACCTAATGAGTCTTAATTTCTTTAGCCTAAAAAGTCCCGTGGGAAAAATGTTACAGCTACTTCCATGGCTTATCAGTAGGTCCTGAACATCTCTTACAAAAGCAAGAATAATCTGTTCCTTAAATTCAAACACTAGAGCTTAATTTTTCCCAAATACTATAATTTCCATTTGAAATGGCAAATTGTATCTTGGATGCCAAGATACTCGCAGAAGTCTCCCCTGAAGGAGTAACAAGTGGCTCTTAATTCAGAGGTGAACTAGCTTACCGAAAGCATGGTCTTATAAGGGAGCTAAGCTTGCCTGACTGTTAGCTATAAGTGAAAGGGGTTGTCGTACTTTTCCCAAGACAGTGTTCCCCTTTTCTCTGTCACTAGCACTTTTCTGTCGCTGGACTGGAGAGCTGAACTGGCAGGGGAAAAAAAAATTGACTTGATTTTCCTGTTGGTTCCAATTATCTCATTGTTTGGGTCAAGTGAGCACCAATGCTGGTGGTGCGATCGTTTGTGATGAGAACTAGCTGTTAGTTTAGCTTGGCTGTAGCATGAGTTTGTAGTCTGCAGGCGCATATTACGGCTGGCGAGCTGTTCTGCTCTGCACTGTTGGCAGTTTCCAAGGACTGCAGTGCAGGACACAGCTACTTGGTGGGGTTTGGGGGGTGGTCCTGTTGATTTCAGAGAAGGCAACTTATTAGATATTGGAGAGGGTGGGAAAAGCTATCAAGGGTTCTTAAAATCTAGGTGATGTGCAGTGCAAGGAAATCAAGATCTTGGTTCAGAATGATGCCCAGCTACAGGCTTTATGGGTTGGTTTGTTTTTAAGCCCCATAACACCAGCCCAATGTTATTAATTATTTAATTGACATACTCAGAGGTTAACCCCTTTCTTAGTGTTTCTTATTAAAATATTACATGCTAAGCCCTTCATTGCAGTCACCATGTACTGCTGACATCGTACTGAAAGTAGTTGTATCTGGGGCCTGTACTGATTGTTTAGGGTTATAGAACTGGTTGTCTCCCCTCTGTAATCCTGTAAGAGGGAGCAGATCTCGAGCAATTTTTCTGGTGTCTGTAATAATCTCTAGGAATGTGGGTGCCTGGTATTTCTGCTGTTGTGAAAAAAATTATGGACAAAAATGCAAGGAGACTGTTGAGTCATTGTATGGCAGTGAAAGGACTCTAAGGGAGAACCAGACTCAGGGGGTTTTATTTAATTTTCCAACATAAATGCTGATGAATGTTGTTCAGCTAATTCTAACATCTTTGTATCCTGTCTTGCAGAAAACAGAAGGGAGAAGAAAACATATAGTTGTTAGTCTGAACTCTTTTTGTGTGTTACATTAAAAAACTGAATTTGGAAACTCTCTTGATAACATTGTCATGTCAGTGCACTGATCCTTTATCATTATAGGCCAAATAGCCTATTCTGGTTAGGCTGGGAAAAAATCTTCCCATGAAGAGAGCGAGCAAAATGCAGTACATGACTAGTAAATCCCATTTTAAAGATTTGATTGATAAATAGCCTTTTGGAAAAAGGAATTGGTATAAATCGTGCTTTAACAGTGAAAAGCATTGTCATGAGAAATTTTCCTGCAATTAAAGTCCTGATTAAGACCGCTGGCAATGTTCTAGTGGGTTAGAGCTTTCTTCTTGCCTTTTGAAATAAGTGGGAAAGCCTCTGTTCCCAGTTTTCACAAATAACTTGTAGACATTGATTAGCCCAATGTGATGGGTATTACTGTCCTTACGATTATTAGGTGGGATCCCCTTAAGTGGATACGTACAGGTTGGTGAAAGGAAGTGATTTTTCCTTCTGCCAGAGGATTGAGCATCCTATTCCAGAGAAGATCACTGGTGAACCAGGCTGCTAGAGGACTCTGTCCTCCCAGAACAAAGCAATCCCTTAAATGACTACAAGCTAGGTATTTGGAATATGCCTTTATCAAAAGCTCTAGACTAATAACGCTGTGCAGCCCACAAGAGGGCTTTCTGCATACATTTGCAGACTGCTGTTCATCACCATGATCATAACTTCCCTGATGCAAGAACGTACATGTGTACATGCACATAAAAGGCTTCTGTGTTTGGACAGAATATACCCTGGTGACAGCAAAAATTCTCAACTCCTGGCTGTGTATTGGTCTTAAAATGCCTGTAATTATGGTACAGTATGTACACTTTTAATGAAAGGGACTGGATTTTTAACAAATTTGAAACTGTTAGAGGTGGGATATAGCTTAGAAAGCATGATAAGAGTCAAAACAATCACTTTATTACCCTTCTTTGGGCAGGCCTCTTCATGGGTTTCAGTATTTCAAGCCTCCTTTTGAAAAATGGGGTTTGAGCAGAGATTTGATTTAGGGATCCCTGGATCCTCTTGTGCATCTTTGCTTGTTAAACTAAGAGGAGCATTTAAATCTATCTTTGCCTTTCTAATCCTGTTAGAGGGGGAAGTGGCAACACAAAGCCTCTCTGGTGTACGTTAGTGACTTGGCTGCCAGCACAGAACCAGCTGTTCTTCTTTAAAATAGTTTTGCTTTAGCATTTTGTCTTTTCTCAAGATGTTTTTACCTCTTGCAAGGAGGCATTATATGCTAAAACAGTTGATACAAAGCCCGTATCAGAATAAGCCATCCAATTACTTGACGTTGTGGGTTTTAACACTGCCACATCCATCAATCTCAACAGTTTTGTTTTGGCTTATGTTTTGTGCTTAGCAGAGTGAGTGTTTTGAGTCCTGTGTCTTTTGTTGGATATGTTTATTAACTGCAGCTACCAAGTTTCCTGTATGTGCTGCTTTTATCTATGTGAATCGTAAAGGAAATAGGAAGTGGTCTCGGGGTGCAGTGTTTGAGCCACATGTTGCTAGTGATGTGTACGGACAAAACCAGGGTGTCTGGTACTATTAATTAAGTCCCACTTCTAGAGATCTCCTGTTTCTTATAAGTTACTCTGTCCTTAGTTAAATTACTTAAGTGATTTATACCCGAACCCTCTAATAATAAAAATCACTTGATGTCTGCTATGCTCTCGTGTTGTTATCACGTAATTGTTCTCTTCCTTTCTCTCTGGATCTCCATGGCTAGTTGTTCTTTTGGCTGGGATTTTTGCTCATGCAGTCTGTTTCTGAAGCTTATTTACTTTAAGCTTGCTGTGTACAGGGGTTTCAACTTGTTCGTAGCTCAGTAAATGCAGCTACATGAGTTATGGATGTCCAAAGATGATCTGTGTCACGATAAGGTTGCTTAGTGCTGCAGCTACCTTAAGCTTCAGTTTTTCTGACTTGTCTTAAGCTGATTGGATGTGCACAGTCGTGTTTAATAGACAGTGTTAAATTCCCTCTATATACTATGAGAACAGGTGAATGTTAAATGCCTTCTTGGCTCCTTCACCTGGACTGTTGGCAGTTGTTTGGCTTCAGGGAAGGGGAAGATGAGATCAGTTCACATGACCCACTTCAGAAACAACAAAGATGAGGCCTGCAGGCAGATACCCTCTCTAATGTTTGCTTCTTTTTTCAGCATTTCCACAGCAGTGTTTTTTTCCTTTTCCTACAGATGCCCAGCACTTGTCCTCTTTCATTTCCTTCTAGACCGAAGTTGCCTGTTCTGCGTCTTGACAAGGCAGGCTTACTTTGCAAACCACTTTTGGTTTTGTATTATTTCCAAAACAACTTTATCCTTAGTATTCCTCAGCAAGTTTGCCCCAACGCACAGTGAAATCTGGAAGAGAAGAAAGCTGTAAACCAAGATGTGGGTCTCATTCAGTGACAAAGATCACAAATTTTCTTCTGACTCACTCATCCAACTGTTGACATGGCTTAAAAAAGCCTGAAGTGGCAGCCCTGAGTCAGAGTACAGCTGCACTTAAAATGCACTCGATTAACTTGAATCTTGACCCTTAGACTATGGATGCATGCAGTACAACTAGTGTAGTTTGTTCTGATATTAACTTTTTAATTAATTTTTAAGCATGTTTGCTGAATTTTTTTTTTCTTGTGATAATCTTCAGTTACACAGTAAGCAAGCCTTGTCATTTGCATAGGATTTGGAACAGCCTTTAGTATTTACTAATTACTATGGCAAGAATAAACTTTCAGGAATGGCTTTAGTCTCCTTTCTGTACACTCCCATGTATACTGAAAGCATGCAATGCTGTCAGAACTTTTAAAAAAAAAAAAAAAAAAATTCTGCCCAGAAAGAAACCAATCAGCTGTGTTGTCTAACCTGAAGTCAATGTAAATACTGAATTATGAAAGAAAAGGTTTGCCTTTCTGTCCCTCTTTTTTTAATAGTATAGTTCAATGCTGTCTGGAAGACACCTATACACATGTGGGTTCCCCCACCCCTTTTCATGCTTGAAGTAATCTAATATTGCATAAACTGTATGAATCAACGTGCCTTACAACAGATTGAGCTTTGTGTGGGATAATGGGGTTTTGTTAAATGGCTCCTCCTAGCTCTAACACAGAGACCTCTGCAGAGTCTGCATGAAGGCTTGTGGCGTGGGCATTTACTTTCTCAGGTGTCAACCTTGAGACTGCTCCTGTCACCTAAAGGTAGAAGCCTGCTGGATAATCTTGTAAAGTTAGTTTTAGATTAAATTTACGTTTATTTCTTACTGGATTGCGCTTACTCAAACAGCAGCATACACCGACTCCAAGTGTGTCTTCCTAGTGACCTGGCTAAGCTGAACCCTGCATGAAATGGGCTGGCCAGGTGCTAGCTTGCATTCCGAGTGACAATGCAAATCCTAGTGGAAGTATTCATTAAGTAATAACCAGTGCCATTTAGGAAATGGGGTGACAGTTAGGCACTTGTCATAATCCAGAGGCAGTAAGTTTTCCTGTGCACCTCACAGTCCTACAGAGCATGCTAGTCTAGACCTTGTATTTGTTCCTTTATAATTATTGTAACTGTAGAGCAAACTAACCAGTGAGCTTGCATGATGAAGGGGTATGTGGGACCAGATACATCTTGCATTTCCAAGAACTAAGGCTCAGCATCTGTTGCCCGATGATATCATTTCCCTTGAACTACTACACTGAATTGTGTCTATAAATGCCTATTTTCTTTCTGCAGAGGGTGCTGTTTTTAATGGAAGTAGAAGCTATGTATACTTGCATAGAGGATAGAGGGTGCAATTTCATGCAACAGCTATGCTGATCTAATAGCTGCTGCTATGCAAGTGCACATGCTTTGTGCTGTTGCTTTTCTGAGCTGTTAGAGGGAACTAGCTTGGCAAAGGCTTATTAATTTTTTATTTTTTTTTTTTAATTTGTACAAAGTTAGTCTTCTGTCAGCCCGACTCCCTGAATCATTTTGTTAGAGACTGTTGAGTGCTTGAGCATGTGGGTGGGAGTAGGATTGCCCTTTCAGCTCCTGGCTATCTGATAGTTGAGCTGTAACTTGAAACCCTGAGATAGACAAACTAAAACCAAGGTCAGCCTTCATCTAGTTAAGTGCTCCATCAAAACACAGTTGTTCTTACATAAAAAGGTGCTGGTGGATTCTGCTTTTTTCTCCAAGTCCCTGTCCATAATGCTTTTTGGGTGGAGCATGACAACAGGTTTCTCCCGCTGCTCCCAAGTGTTCTCAAACTAGAGTGGAGAAGAATTTCATTAAATCCAAGTCCCAAGTATGTGTTTCTCTCTAGATGTCGATGACTCTGTGTGCATGAGAACTGCTGACCTCGGAGTCTGCAGAGTGCATGGGCCTGTTATGCCTTAAGTATCACCTTGCCTTCCTTCCCTGCTAACGATGCTGTCT
Organism: Sagittarius serpentarius; assembly: GCA_034782735.1. Classification (NCBI taxonomy): domain Eukaryota; kingdom Metazoa; phylum Chordata; class Aves; order Accipitriformes; family Sagittariidae; genus Sagittarius; species Sagittarius serpentarius. Next base: position 16,008,456 of record JAVKLA010000052.1, on the reverse strand, counting down.
GCCCATGCAGTTCCTGAGGGTGACAAAGCAGTACCTTCCTCACGTGGCCCGCCTGTGCCTGATCAGCACCTTCCTGGAGGATGGCATCCGCATGTGGTTCCAGTGGAGTGAACAGAGGGATTACATTGATGGCACGTGGAACTGTGGCTATTTCCTGGCCTCCATCTTTGTGTTCATAAATCTCTTCGGACAGCTGAGTAAGTGGCTCTGAGGTTGGTAAGGTGGATGCCAGAGCACTCCAGTGCGTCTGCCACCCTGGCTCCTGTAAGCATTGTGACTCACGTAAGCACAGGACGCCTCACTGATTTCTTAATAGCCATTGACAGCTTAGAACTGATAGTAGTACATGGGCTGAATGAAAAGAACTCTTAACTGACCTGCTTCAGCCTTTCCTGGAAGTAGTTTTAGAGATTTTCTTGTGACACACTACCTCTGAGTCAGATGCCAAAAATCCATTAGGACAATCTGTTTTCAACCCTGTATGTGCATCTATAAACACATACCACACCCTCTGAATTCTCTAAATGAAATACTCATTTTCTTAAACAGGGCAGTGTTAAGACTTTCTCAGCCTCCTGTTTTTATGGGTATTTATCTCAATGGCAAAGACTTACCATGCAGTTGGTACACTTAAGCCCGAGAGGTGCTTGTGTCAGATTTTTCAAAGCCCAGGAATCAAAATAAGCCCAGAAGCAGAGCTGCTGTATGTGTGCTAGCTGGGCTCAGGGTATCAGAAACGGAGAGAAGTAAAATTCTGTTTGTATTATGTCCCTGATCTACTGTTCTTGATTGCTCTCCCAATTTCTTGTCTTGTGTCTGAGGTTTTTCTTTTACCCTCTTTTTTGTGTAGAGAGTCGGCTTAATTTAATGTAGTTACCAGTCTTCATGTCAAAGTGGCAAAGGCTGTCAGTGCTTTGTGACAGACTTGAGGAAGGATATAAAACAAAAGCTTTCAAGGAAAAGGAGTGTGCAGCGTGTTTGTCCTAACAGTTCACATCTTAAAAAAAAAAAAAAAAAAAAAAAAAAAATCCATGATCAGTTTAGTTTATTTTTAATTTATTTTAATTCTTTAACACTGATAGCTGCTGTACAGTGCTGTGTGTTGGGGACTGCATTCAGGATGTGCTTACCCTTTGTAAAAATGAAAGATACTTCTGGAATTATAAAATATTTTAAAATGCACTAAAACTTCTTGGTTCTCAGACTGATTGCCAATGAGCCATTAAAATTTCCTGCTTGATGTTTCAACTGATGTGCAGCTGAAAGAAATCAGTCTGCTCAGTTCAAAACAAGTTAGCATTCCTGCAGCATCTTTTCCTGTGCAAGCCAAAAGTGTAACTGTGTTCAATTTCCCCAACTCAGGCGGCTGTATCCTGGTGCTGAGTAGGAACTTTGTGCAATATGCCTGCTTTGGACTGTTTGGAATTATAGCATTACAGGTAGGAGGCTTAAGTCTTTAGCCCTTCTAAACAGTATCTTTCAAATCTTCTCTCTTAGCCTGAGTACTACCAACATGTATTTAAATACAACTCATAACCCTGGATTTTTTTCTCTACCCTGGCCTAGAGCCAGCCCTCACTGGCATTGAACTGTTTTGCTGCTTCTCTTCTTCCGATATGCCCAATAGATCCTTGGCTGTAATTGCAATTAGTCAGCTGGAGATATTGATTCAATACTTGACCGTGACCAATTTAGCAGAAGTAATTTGCAGTTTACCTGTATGTCAGTAACGTGCCAAATGTGGAACTTGCAGTTGCTTTGGCCTTCAGCACACAGCTTTTATAAAGGACTGTCCCCATCACAAACGATCCTAGCTAGCAGCATCCTTCCTGTTCAAAACCGATGAATGAATTTTTGTGGGAGCTAAAGCACAAGTCAAATTCTGGCTTCTATTTCCTGTTTTACACTGACTCACTAGACCACATTGATGTAACCTACCTTGTTTCCTTCTGTATAACATACTTGTAATTGACTTCTTCTATGGATAGTACAAGCTTGAGATTATAGCATAAATTCACAACTTCAGTGTAATTTATGTGGTGTTTTAACCTGTTTTATTTTTTGCCTAGACTATTGCATACAGCATTCTATGGGACCTGAAGTTCTTGATGAGGTATGCATACTTCCTAAAGTTTTTATCAAAACAGAATGAAAACTCTTGTCTGTCACTGCCACTCAGACAGAGGAATTGATCTTTGTACGTAGTATTTACTAGAAAGATTTTACAGTTGCGCCTTCACATTAAACAAGAAATGACAGCACTTAAAAGTCAGTAGAGTCTGTGTTAAACCATAGACAGCAGGCTCAGTACTGTAGAAGCAGAAGATTAATCCTAACCCACTAGGATCGAAGTGCTTCTGCTACTAACATCCTTGCTAAGAGCTCACAAGCAACTGTCTGGACTGGATCAGTGAGCTATTATTTCCTAAATGGCTAAAATAGCAACTGTGCTTATGCACAACTGAAGCCATTTTCCAGGAACACTAAAGCGTGTGGGTACTAGAGTGGTTTCTGGGATTTTAAATTTCTCATAACTTCTCTAAGAAGACAAGGGTCTTAAACATGAGCTTTCTTGTCAAATCCTGAGTGATGGCTCAGTTACCTCTTCACGCCTCTCCTCTGAGGAGGATAGGGGGCAGCACAAGAACTATACTCTGGGCTTACTACAACCCTGTAAATGTGTAACTTCTTTTAGCAGTACTGCTGTTCTGTTTTCTCAAAGCAACCTCTGAACTGCTTTGGCATGTATGGCTAAACCTGAGGTACAGGATAACTTCAACTCAACTAAATTCATGCTGTAACAGATGCTAAGCAACTGTGCCTGAGCCGTGGGTGCTGGACTTCCCTGGCAGGCTGTATGTGACTGCACAGGCTGGTGTAAATTGTTGTTGCGTACGGTGCTGCTGTTTCAGCAGTGAAGTTTGATGCAGACATGCATCACAAGGTGCAGAGTAGGTCACTCCTCACTAGCATGCAGATTCTTTCTGAGCTGAAATTGTCAGGTAAGACTTTAAATCTATAGATCAGTGCAAACTGTAGTAAACAGCCTTTTTTTTTTTTTTTTTTTAACCCATTTCTGTCTTTCTGTAGGAACCTTGCCCTTGGGGGAGGCTTGCTGCTGCTTTTGGCTGAGTCACGGTCAGAGGGGAAAAGCATGTTTGCTGGTGTCCCTACCATGCGGGAAAGCTCTCCTAAGCAGTACATGCAGCTGGGTGGCCGTGTGCTGCTGGTCCTCATGTTCATGACACTGCTACATTTTGATATGAACTTCTTTTCTGTAAGTATCTGAGTATAAAAGTACGAGTTAAGGAACTAGTACCAACTTCTAGATTGGCTGCAGGACCTGCTCAGTGCTTATCATTCAAGACTTTTTTTAGTAGAATTAATATTTAGAAAAAGTTATTAGATCATCTATGCCTGTTCTGCTGAACTTAGCCATCCTCTGTTCTGATGTTTGTGTGTAAGAACCATATGTAAGCTTGTGGGTGTTTTTTTTTGTTTTTTTTTTTTTTTCCTTGCAGATTCTGCAGAACATTGTGGGCACAGCCCTGATTATCTTGGTGGCAATTGGCTTCAAGACTAAGCTGGCTGCCTTGACTCTTGTCATCTGGCTGTTTGGCATCAACATCTATTTCAATGCCTTCTGGACCGTCCCAGCCTACAAACCCATGCACGACTTCCTCAAATATGATTTCTTCCAGACCATGTCTGTAATTGGAGGGCTCCTCCTCGTGGTTGCACTGGGTCCTGGCGGAGTCTCCATGGATGAGAAGAAAAAAGAGTGGTAACAGGAGTAGCAACACTTCTTGGGACATAACCTATTAAGTCCAGAACTGATTCTTTATGGATTCAACAAAAACTGCCAGCATTTTACACGTACATGCCCCCTTCCTATTAAAGGCACAGATGTTCTGAATTCGATTTACAGTGGCACCAGTAATATAATAGATAAAATCCTCTTTCTTCAAGGAATGTTGCCTAGGCTTATTCTAACTTCCTAGATTCGGAACTAACCCAAGGAACCTGCATTTTGCTGATGCTTCAGTGAGTTGCAGTAGAAGAGTTGCTGTCTATTGTCAGCAACATCTTGAAATTTGAAGTACTGTGAGCAGATACAGCTGTATCATTCAGTGTGCTGTTGGCTTCTAGCTATAACTAAAAAAAAGTGGATCCCCTTTCTCACTCACATCAAAACTGTCTTGTGCATAAGGAGTTCCATTGCTGGTTATAGCATTGCTTATCAAGGTGGAAAGCAGCATCAAAAAAAAAAAAATCACTGTTATATTGCTGCTCAGAGACCTGTAACTCCATTTTGTTTAACAAGAGGGGAAGTCTTTCCTGCCCCCAAATAGAAGGCAAAAAGAAACCCTGAAAGTAGTTGTAACCCCCTCTAGGTAAGAAAATGGAGAGGGTTTTCTAGCATGTCACAGTTCTGCTCTTGAGGGGAAAAAGGGAGAATCCTGTATTGCTAATCAGGAATCCTGTATATCTAATCAGATTTCAAGAAGGAAGTGGGGGGGAGATACTCCTGAAGAGACAGAATGTTAGATTCTGTGGAAATTCTGTGCCAAAAGAGCTCTTTATTCAGCGTTGTTTCCCCAAAGTTGCTCCTCCTGAATTGCCAAGAAGGGAGCCAAGTTGTGCTGCAGGTTCCATAATAAAAGCTCCTTTCTGCTATTAACCAGCTTCTATCCATATATGCCCCACGTTCATATCTGAATTGCAGGTTATTGGTGAAAGTGTCTTCAGAATTACAGAAACCCCCGTTTTTCCTTGCACTCAGTACATGCAAGATGAGAGCAGTCAGTCTTCTAATCTGTAGTCTTTGCTTCTTAGATTCACTTCTGTCAGTCTCGGCTGTTGACTGAAGAGCTGGGGTGTTCAACTCTCAAGTAGAGCCCCTTCTCTCTGACATCTCGGACCATTCCTGAGATGTGTAGGGAGGAAACATGGAAGTCAGCTGTGTGCTGCCATAGCCCCACTTCTCAGCTCTGTATGCAGACGGTTATAGCTGGAGAATGCAAGTGCAAAGCCTGTGCAATGAATAAACAGCCAGGGATGTAACTTGCGTGTTCAGAGGGAGGACCTCCTCAGCATAATGGTGAGGAGGGAGGAAGGCCCTGTTTTCACTTCTTGGTGCCATGACCTCTGTGCCATGAACATGCTTTAGTGCTGCTCAGAGGAGGCATTTTGTCCTCTGTTAGTCAACTAGGAGAATCCGTTTCACTAGATTATGAAAGAATTCTAGAAAGTGTGAGCCCTACCAACTTGCTAACATTACATTGATCCTTGCACTGTTGTCTCCCTTGAGAAAGCTGCTCAACTGTTTGTTCAAGGAGTAATTCAGCTGAACACCGCCAGCAGGAGCTATTTACCAGGGTCTCCTGGTAAGGACACTAACCTGGACAGTTCAGCTTAACGGTTGCTTTTTAGGAGAGAAAACTAGGCTGAAAGAACTGATGACAAGTAGAAGAGCACTGTTGACTGTTAAACCAGTGACCATCATCTTAAGGGGAAAATAGCCTATGTAATAGCAAGATGTGCTGCTGCTGCTGAAGGAAATTATTGGGGGGGGGGGAGGGCAGATGGGAGGGGAAGCCACCATTTAAGTTCAGGTCATGTAGGCGGCTTTCTTTTAAAGAGGCTTTGCAGGAGAAGTTTTCATTTCAAGTGTTCACTGTGCCTGTCTCTTGATAGCAAAACAAACTGGTCCTTTTAGTTGCTGATATGCAGCACAGGATGCTTTTGCTCAATTTCACTGCAGGTCCTAGAATGGTTTTAGACTACATCAAGGCAGCCATTCTTGGCTATCTTAACTGCTGTTGATGTTTGTAGTATTTATAAATGGAATGACAGAAACAACTCCTGTAAGTCGAGAAAGCCAACTTAAGGGCTGCTTGTGTCCTGTCGAGCTAAGGAGCTGGATGATGGACTAGTCTGAAATACTGACCAGTTTCCTCTGTGAAAATCAGGTCCCCTTTCCAACAAAAGGCCCCAGAAAAGGAACTGATACTGTCCCTTGCAGCAGAAATACTTTGGTACTAAAGGGGCACAGTTAGGTGGAGGATATTATAAGATATTTCTAGGCAGCGCAATATGCAGACTTGCTGTGAGTCCTGATGCAGAAGATTCTGGTTTCCTACATGCACTGCTGTATTCATGCATCTCCTAAAAATAGTGACCTCTCCCCGTGGCTGAGAAGCTCTCACAAGCAGGATGTCAGCTATCAATTGGCTCTGCAAAGTGTTCTGGAATTCATTCTGAATATATTTTTGCTTTCTATGTGGAAAAAGAAATAAGTATAAATTCTCATTTTATGCTGTATTTTGTACCTTAGTTGTGTTTGAAGATGTTTTGATTTTTGGAAACAATCAAAATAAAACAATGGCATCTTTGTATCCACTTGGCGCGTGTGACTGGTGACACTGCACGTGCTGGTTTGTGGTCTTGTGTGCTTTCTCTCCCACCGCCTGAAAACCATCTTTCCATAAAGAGGTCTGAGCACTGGGCTGCCTGTGCTTGACTGCAGCAGTTGTCCTTCCCTTGGTGGTGGGGTAGGGGGGGCTTGAGGCTGTTAGCATACAACTTAATTCCACCCCATTATTCCCCTCCCCAGCTGTAACAGTTAACTGGAAGGAGCAAACACTTCAGCCAGCCTTGCGCACCCTCTGGAATTGTTACACAACAGGCTTCAGGCCACATATTTATCATAAAATTTATTTGCCATTGGTTGCTTTCTTGAAGTTCTTGGGTTTTCGATGATGACTCTTGAATTTCTTATTTAAAGGGCCTGACTGTTTCTGTAGAGGAAAATAAGATCATCAGCTGATTTCCAA
>JAVKLA010000052.1:15977054-15997766 GCA_034782735.1 Sagittarius serpentarius | reverse complement strand
TTGCTCGGCGCTGTATGCGCACCCGGCCGGACTCCCCCAGCCGCCGCCCTTGCGCTGCTGGAGCCCGGGCTTTGGCTGCGGTAGGTTGGTTGCCCCCCGCCCCCCTCCCTGGTCGCGGTGTAGGGACCGGTTTCACTGTGCTAAAAGTGAGCGGAATCCGTGGCAAAAAGGCTGTATAATGTGTCCTTGTGCCACTCTAGCGTGGCGGGAAGGGGAGGTGCTCGGCTGTCATTTATTTCAAGAACAAATTAAGGTGGTGTGTACGCTTGCTGATAGCGTGGATGGAAAGGGAAAGATCGTTTGCTGTGCTATAGTCAGCTCTGTAACTGGTATTTGATTTTATTTTTTTTAAATTATAACCTAAGCACTTGTGTTTCATAGGCGGTTGCTCAGATGAGACTTAACGCATAAACAAAATTTCATGCAATCATTGAGGCAGCTGATATCATCTAGCTACAAATTTTACAAAGCAGAGACACTACAAAGGATCTTTCTTATTTCATGTAGGTATCACATTGCTTGATCGGAAGAACATTTTTTGGGTATCCCCTTAGTAAAGCAGGTTCTGGTCTGATCCAGCAGACTAAAGGTAAGAAAAGATTTGTTTGGGTTTCTGCCCTGTTTCAACCTTATACCAAGAGGTGACATTTCCTGCAGGAGTTTGGCATCTCCTCTCCTGTACAAACCCTATTCTTCTTTCTGTTTTTCTCTAGATGTTTGTTTGAGGTTCTGCAGACCACGAAGTTCTACAGCAGCTGCTGATGCATCTGGAGAGGACATCTTACTCAAATGGGGCCTTTTCCTGGTCCCTCTGACCACATTCTGTCTCGGCACGTGGCAGGTACGAATAAATACTCCACGTTTTTCAAGAGAAGAGCACTTGAGGGCTCTCAGGTTTTTCCATCTCTGGTTGTTTAATCTAGCTCAAATCCCATGCAGAGTAAAGATTTTATGTTATTTTACCTTTCTGTTTTCCAAGTGTCCATTTGTAAGTCTTTAAAGGAGAGATTCTTATTTTTTACACCTGTATTTCAGTATAAATATTTCCTCAAATTAAAGTCAGTAGCCTCCATTTCCATATTTCCGGTTACCCTGGTTTAGGCCAGGTCTGAGGAGAAACATACAACAAAGATTTTAAGGCTCACTGGGGTTATTACGTTGCTCTGTTCTACCACAAGGAATGACTTTTGTGTTTGTGTACTTTCAGGTTCAGCGACGAAAGTGGAAATTAGATTTGATTGCACAACTGGCATCGAGAATTACATCAGAGCCCATCCCTCTGACATTAGAGTACGGAAGCTGAGATCGTTTATTGTCTACAGAGCACTGACAGTGTGCTGGTCATATGAGATATGGTGCCTGCACGAATGAGCTAAGCTAAACTGCATGAAAATGAAGGAATGCAATGGGAATCGGGACGTGCAAGCAAATTGGAGATACAGACATCCTGTTAATTTTCTTATTTTTAGTAAAAGAATAAGTGAACGCTTCCCCATGGGATACTCTAAATGCATGTAAAAAGGATGAATCTCTGTTGAGGAGAATGTGGTATGTAGTTCATACCATACGTAATCCTCCTGGAGAAGGAGGACTTGGTAGCTGGTGTCTGTGATGTCCCACAGGGATTATTCCTGCAACAGGGAGTCTTGGATCAATAGCAGGCCCTGCCCCAGGCGTGGAGCAGTTGTGTCAGATATGAGAGAGGTTTTTAAGGTCACTTGGCCATATGGCACAACTGTCAAAACAGTTCAGTTGGTCAGTTTCGTGGTCTGGGATGGGAAAGAAACGCTCCCTGTTGGCCAGATGCACATGCAGCCTATCCACCTGCTGATCAGCTGTGTATGCCATTGAAGTGGCTCTGGGTTACAGGTATCATGGAAAAGAACTGCTCTCTGGATACTCATGATCATCTCAATTTGATTCACTGTGATAGTAATAAAATATTAAGCCAGCTGCTTATTCCACAAGGTGTTTGTCTTCTGTTTCTGTTTGCCAGCTGGCTGTAGGGAGAGCCATTAGGGAAAAGAAGAATCCCACAATAAAATCCCCTAATTTGATTTGCCTGTCACATTCATGATTCTGTTTTCATCTTGTTCCATGCAGCCCCATGGAATTGAAGGAACTGGAGTACAGACCTGTAAAGGTCCGAGGGCATTTTGATCACTCCAAGGAGCTCTATATTTTGCCACGATCACTTGTGGACCCTGAGCGAGAAGCGAGAGAAGCCGGGCGGCTGACATCCCACCCAGAAAATGGAGCAAATGTCATTACTCCTTTCTACTGCACAGAACTAGGGTAAGTTAATGAAAGTCATGGTTCATGTGAGAAAGTCACTTCTGTTTTGAAAAGCTGAATCATGGTGGTTGGGTTTATATAAATCGCTCCCTGTCCCTTAAAAGGCATCTCTCACAGTCTGTTAGGTCACTGAGGCTTTATTTGAAATTGTGTTTAAATTCCCCTATAACGTGCACTCAGACGACAAAACAAGTGGCACCAAACACAGGGTTGCTTCTTCCTTTGGTACTTGGGTCTAGGCAGCAGGAGGAATAAATTTCCTTTCACTCATGTGCCATACTTCTTTATGTAACTCTAGGGTCACAATTTTAGTCAACCGAGGATTTGTGCCCAAAAAGAAATTGAAACCGGAGACCAGGCTGAAGGGACAGGTAAGGGGGATAGAGGGAAGGTTGCGTATTACTTTCTGCCCTTTGATTACCCAGAGGCACTACTGACAAACCCAGAAAGGCAGCAGCCATGTTCAGCATCACGGGAGGTTACTTAAAATAGTCATTGCACTTTTCAAAGAAGGCAAACCTTTTCTTCCCACCTTTTTGTTAAGTAAATAAAGTTTTTTACAAACAGGGGGCTGTTCTTGGTCTGCTTGTTTCCCTGCTGTGTGTTACAGCACTGCCCCACTGCAGGGCACAACCACTTGATTTATAATCAGACCCCCCAAGTGCCCTATTTTTCTACCAGGACCTGATATGCCAGAATATGAAATGAACCTTGAAAGACTCCTTTTTTCCTCCTCTGCACTTCTGTTCAGATTGAAGGTGAAATTGATCTCACTGGGGTGGTGAGGTTATCAGAAACCCGGAAACCTTTTGTGCCTGAAAATAACATTGAGAAAAACCGCTGGCATTACCGTGACCTGGAGGCTATGGCAAAGGTGACTGGCGCTGAGCCCATCTTTATCGATGCAGATTTCAGTAAGTCACAGAGGAACCCAACCCTTCATCCAATTTACATCGATCTCCCTTTCGTTCAGTTAGTCATTTCCCCATGGCACTTGGAAAGGTAGAATCGTAGAACCATTTCGGTTGGAAAAGACCTTCAAAATCATCAGGTCCAACAAAGTATTGCATCTTTCTCTTCTGTGTACTCTGCTAGGTCTACTATTTTGAAGGTGATAGGCAGCACTGGGAACAGTAGCCTGCGCAGTGATGCAGGTGGTGTTCGATGCCTTGAGCACAACCGGCCACTTGCTGTAGGGCGGCCTGCCCCACAGCTCTGGCTTTGCTGGTGACTTGGAACACCGCTGCCCGAGGAAGAGGAGCAGGGTATCCACACAACTGACCACCTTTATCCCGTTTCTCACAGCAAGAGCAACTCTACACGGTGCAGACTAGAGATTTAACTTGTGCTGTGTTGTACCTATAGGAAGCACAGTCCCAGGGGGGCCCATCGGAGGCCAGACAAGGGTGAGCCTGAGAAACGAGCACATGCAGTACATCATCACCTGGTGAGTTACCCAGCCAGCACTTTTCTGACCTTCCATGTTTCTTTTGAATGTAAAGCTTTGCCTGGTATTCTCACTCCTGCATCAGTGAGACCGGATGAGCCCTTAGGCTGGCAAAGCCTAAAGCTTTAACCTAAGTAATATTTGCACAGTGATTTAAGTGGTATGTGTTTTACTGCACTGCAGCTAACTTAGGGAGGTCCCATCCATCTTGAAGATGTGTGAATGTGTGGTTTTGTTTTGTTTTCTTTCATAGGTATGGCTTATGTGCTGCAACTTCATTCTTGTGGTACAGAAAATTTATACAAAAGATACCTCTGTGAGGGGAAGGGCTAGTTTCTTCTCTTCTGTACTATGGACTGCTGTCTTTTATAAAAAAGTTCTGCTTGACTGATCAGTCCTGAGTAACTGAAGCACTCAGAATTCCAGGGCAACACGTTTAGCAAACACGTGCAGGTACCAAGACTTTAAGCAACTGATGCAGACTCTGAGCTCCTAGCACAGCGATTCTGGCTGCAGTTTGGAAGCACTGAAATGGTAAGCGGATGTTGAGACTACTGCATATACATCAGCTTCACTAGAAATCTCAAGGATACACTTTTCCATTGTGGTTGGTTCCAAGTTTTAACTTCTCCATTGCTGTATTTTCCAAAAGATGGCAAGGGATTTTGTGAATCAAAGTTTCTTTGTACTGAGTAGTCATTCTTGAAGTCAGGAGTGGTTCACAGCAGTTGCATCAGAATAAAGAGGGCCTATAGGTTCTTGCCATGTGACTCGCATTGTGCATCTTGCATCTTAGCAGGAACAGACCCAAATTAAAGGTTATTGTGGCTACTCAAGCCTAGCTGGGTAGGGCAGCCTGTGGCTTTGCAAGAGCAAGATGAGGGCTAGCAAAAACAAGCACCAGCTACCTCAGCTGGAGCCTTATCAAGCTTGGTAGCCTTCCACAATACCACAAAATAAAGTAAAGAGTCAGGAAAGAACAGAAGGACAAGAAGGTCTAGATTCTTCCCCCGCTTCAGCCTGCCTTCACTGACTGCTCTTGCCCTGGAGGAGGCGTTGCAGACCTTCTCAGAGGAGGTGCCCAGCTGGTTAGCCTGATGAAGTGTTTTAACACCCTGTATAACCCATACTGTAACTAAGTCTTAAGTACTAATGGAGATGATCTAGAGCCATTTCCAAGTGAGAGGTATTTGCATAAGCAAGCTAGGCTGAAAGCCAGAACTAGCTTAGCCCATTCAACTTTATGATCACAGAGCATGAGCAGCTAATAGCTAACTAGTAACTAAGGGCGGTTGTTCCAAGTCAACACCTGCTCTATGCAGCTGTTTCTGTGCAGCGCTATTCAGTCGTTTGATGGAAGGCAATGCTCAGGTGCTACCCACTGCCTGGAACGCTCCCATTAACAAAGACCACTGAAACTTAATCTGGGGGTTTATTCTTTTTATGTACAGAAAACACGGTAGCAATCCAGTACATCTTTAGCCCAGCTTAGTAGCCAGTTCTTTAGCCTTTGCTTTTTCAAGCTTAGCAATGCGAGCCACTGATTTCGGACCCAAGACGTTACCACCCCAGTGACGACGGATCTGCAAAGAAGTGAGAACAGGTTAGATGCCTCATACAATCTCTAACTACATTCATCCAACTTGTTCAATCCCACCCTTTCGTGCACAAGGCGAAGAGTTCCCTCAACTAGGAAGTCCTACACATTTCAAGCAGTGAACTACGTTTCAGGGCAGCGCAGAGATTTTACCCCACCCTGAGGTAAAGAATCTGGATACATCATAAGCAAACCTCAGTACACTACACCCAACAGGCTTTAAGCTGCTGTCACCATCTCTGAAATAATCTGCATTTCAGTGAGAAGCTTTCAGGCTAAAAGACAAGGCTAGCAGCACAGAGAATCTTACCTCATCGTATCTGTCATTGTAGTTGGTCTTAACAGCCTCCACCAGCTTTGCAAGGGCTCCCTTATCCTCCCTGTTGGTGATAGTTTTAGTTCCTTTAGAGCCTCCATTTAAAATTTTCCATAAATCTTTTGCCTTGGAATTTAAGAGCTCGTAGTGGCAACGTGGTTTCTCAGGTTCAACAAAAGCATCATTTGCCAAGGGGTAACCACTCCAAACATCAATGCTTTAGGAACCTGCACTGCTCAGATTAAGGTTAATAGTTCCATCTACGTATTTTAGAGTAAACATCCATTTTGGTAAGCTAAAGTAATCTGCATTTTCAGGATCCTATAGAACTCTTAATACAAAAGGACATCTATATTATACATTAAAGCAATAAAACTAAATAAAATACTGCCTCTGTAAACTACAAAGGCCCAAGTTTGCTATCCATCTGCCCTACAGTCTGTGTTTACGGGCAGTTTGCTTTCTCCACTATAGAGAATCAAGCCAGCACACAGAATACTTACGGGTTCACTTGGGTGAAAGCAACAGAGGTACAGGTTTTCCTGTGGACCAGTCGCCCCAGTCTGGCTTTGCCCTTGATGATGCAGTATGGCACTCCCATCTTGCGGCACAGAGCAGGCAAGAAGACCACCAGCTGAAAAGAAAGGGAGTGTGCTGTGTAACTGAGGGAGAACATCTTTTTATTCTTTGGTGAGACACTGGAACAGGCTGCCCAGGGAAGTGGTGGATGCCCCCTCCCTGAAGTGTTCAAGGCCAGGCTGGATGAGGCTTTGAGCAACCTGGTCTAGTGGAAGGTGTCCCTGCCCACAGCAGGGGGGCTGGAACTAGATGGTCTTTTAAGATCCCTTCCAACCCTAACCTATGATTCTATGAATCAGCCTGGGCTGTGGCAATTGCTCAGTGTTAAAAAGCTCGTTTTGCTCTTCATTGTTGATTCAGGTGAAGAAATTCATACATCATTGCAAGGGCCCAGCCATTTTAACACCAGGACAACTATGAACATGCATAAGTTTTCCAGTTCTGGTAACTCACGCATTCTCTTTTCGTGCAATGCATTTGTCCTAAAATACATTTTCACCCCAAGCGTAATTCTGACCTCAGCTTAAGTTACACAGGTAGCCTGTAACATCTACCAGCAAGTACGCTTACCTCAATGGGGTCTACGTCGTGGGCAATAACTACAAGCTGGGCTTTCTTGTTCTCTACCAGAGTTGTGACACTGTTAATACCTGAAAAACAAGTTATAGGTAAGCTTTGATTCCGCTCAGTCTGTTTTCAGAGCTTTCACATAAGCATCATAAAACCAGCTCAGATTCCATAGCGTAGCTTTACTATCAAAGTTCTGAAAACTTTTCACATCCATTCAGTAGCACAGAGAGGATATTCCATGGACAATCTGCTAAAGCTCAGGGTTAAAAAGCTCGTCTATTTTGCTCTTCACTTTGAGCTCAGGTGAAGAAATTCATACATCATTGCAATAGCTGGTCCAATCCTCTTTGGCTGGAGCAGAGCACCAACTTGTCAGGTTTCTAACCGAGTACTACACTCCAATACATGCAAGCAGCCAAGTCCACATACAAAGTTACCTGCTCGGAGGACCGGTGGCCGCTTAGTTGGCGCGTCTCCCTTTCCTGCAGCTTTCTGCTCGGCACGAGCCAGCAGCCTCTGTTTCTTCTCTTGCTTATTTTCTGGCCTGTATTTGTGTGCCAGCTTCAGAAGCTGTGTAGCTGAAACAGAACATCTACTGGTTAGTTAGTTGCATCACCTGAAAATATAAGCATTACTTTTTAAAATACTAGAGTGCATCAGCGATCTTGGTGGTTGTCATCAAGTGTGTTTAGACAGCAAAAAGTCAGCATCATTTGCACAGTGCAAAAGCAGAGCGAGCAGAGTGCCTCTAGAGCCCATATTTACCTCTACATGCACCTCTGTTGGCAGTGAGAGCTCCTTCACTGTTTGGATGAGGAAATGCGTGTGGACCCCCACAGCAATTATGGTTAAAGGTGGTGCACTTTCTCCTTTAAAGCAAGCAACTTGTTTGGCAACATCTACCAGGGAATTACTCTACATGGGCTGCAAGTTTCTTGCATAGACACTGTCACCTGGAAAAGACTTACTCGTTGCACAGAAGACCCCAAAGTCCCTTCTTCCCCCGTATCAATGTCAGCCTGCAGGATGCTGGCTTTCCCCCGGAAGCCTGCACTTACACAGGTTTCTCAAACCCTCTCTTTACACACTTAAAAGAGCTCTACGTGGTTCTCCATCAAGCTGGAAGAATGGACTCCGATGGAAACAGGCAGTTAAGATAACCCTGGGTTTGGGTCATTTAGTAGGAGCTTTGGTATTTTCTATTCCCTTTTCAAAGTACATAGCAGCTATCAAGACCTAAGCCAGCAAATTCAGACAGCAGCTTGCTATTGACATCACCCCAGTCACCATTAAAGCCTCCCTAAAATACCTGCAAAGATAACTTTCCAGCTTACCTTTGTTAAGTCTTATTTTGATTTATTTCCTCTTCTCCGAGGCATATCCCATTAACGACCCCAAATCAAGAGACCTTTGTGGGGCACATCCTTACCTGTCTGGCGGTCCAAAGCCTGAGTGAACTGGTTAATGGCAGGAGGCACCTTCAAGCGTTTGTAAAGAATGGACCTCTGGCGCTGCAGTCTGATGTAGCGCGGCCATTTCACAAAACGTGTGAGATCACGCTTCGGCTGGATATCCTGTCCTAAAAATACAGACTTTAACTCAAAGCTGTTCCAAACCCACAGAGCAACAGCACGGAGTAGGCACGAGTGCATCAGTGATCTTGGTGGTGATATGTCAGCACTATCACTCAGATAGCAAATATTCTTTCACATCATCTGCACACCGTACAAAAATGGCACTACAGGAGTCTGAAATGATTTACCACACCACATGCAAAAGGGCAAGATTCATCACAATAGAATCATGTAATGAATCTTTGTAATACGTAAGATTCAACAAATTGTCCATAGCCACCTTCATGTACCTAATGAAGCACAGCTCTTAACTGCAAGCAGCAAGGCAACTGCCTTCATCACTCTCTCCAGTCTACAGCTTTATCACAATACACCTGTTTACGATTTAGACATCTGTCCATAAAACAAAAAAAACCCTTGATAGAGTAGCTCAAATATCCACTTACTCACCAATGCCAAAGTTCTTCGGCCTCTTCTCAAAGAGGGGATTGACAACCTTCTTGGCCTCCTGCTTCTTGACTACAGCAGGGGCCGGCGCCACCTTCTTGCCCTTGGCCTTCTTTCCTTTCGGCTGCAAGAAAGACAAACTCTTCCTTCTTTTGCCTCCGATACTGGTGTACTTGAAAGAGCTTTCAGTCTACCTCGGAAACGCATTTTCCTAGGCATTTCACCAGCCTGGCAGCCTCCCACCCTAGCCTTCCTCATGCAAAGAGAAAAATCCTTCACTTGGACTTTAAAAGCTTTATGAACCGCCTCGAGAGGGACGCCGTTTAAAACCGCCTGTCGATCTCCTCGGCCGGCAGCAATCGCCCAGCCCAGCACGCCCCGACGCCCGCAGCCGAGACAACCCCACCGCGGGTTACCGGCCACCGAGCCCGGCCCGGGATCCGCCCTACACCAGGAAAAACGCTGCGGCCTGGCCAGGTTGCCCCGCTCGCAGCAGCCCGAGCCGGGCGGCGCCGCACTGTGCGGCCTCCCCGCTGCGGGCGGGTAGGGCCCGACCCGGCCTCCCCCGGACCGGCCCCGGTCACCGCAAACCGGGCACGAAACACCCCTCCGCCGCCCCTCCTGCCCACCAAGCACCCGCACGGCTCTGCCTGCCGGGCCGCGACCCAGCGATGGGGACGGATGGGGGCGGATGACCCCAACCCCAGTCCCGCGCCGGCCTCCACTCACCATCTTGGACTGAGGAAGAGAAAGGTAGAGCGGTGCATGCTGGGAAATATCTATGAGGCGCGACGTCTCGCGAGAGGACGGCGGCGTCGCGCGCAGAGCGGCGGGGCGGGGCCAGGGAGGGGGAGGGGAGGGGGAGGGGCGCGGGCGCCATGGCGCAGCAGCGGGTGCTGCCGCAGAGCAAAGAAACGTTGCTGCAGTCCTACAACAAGCGCCTCAAGGACGATGTCAAATCCATTATGGACAACTTCACCGAAATCATCAAGACGGCCAAGGTGGGCCTGGGCCGTAGCCGAGCCCCGAGGCGCCCGCGGGAGCAGCCGGGCTCCTGAGGGGGAGAGGGGGGCGGGTTTTCCCCGGGGGCAGCTCTGAGGAGGGACGGGGCTCCCTGAGGGGAGAGGGGGCGGCCCTGCAGGCGGCGGCGGCCGGGAGGGGAGAGCGAGCCCCTGAGGGCAGGGCGGGGGGCAGCGGCGGTACCTTCCTCCCGGTTCCCCCGAGGGCGGCCGTGAGGGACGAGGGATCCTTCCCCGGGGCGGGGGGCGGGCGGCGGGCGGTTCTCCCCGGCTGGTGCTGGCCTCCCTGCCTCTGCCCTGCTGGCAGCCAGGCGGTGCTGCTGAACGGGGGAGAACCGCGGACGCAAGCGGGGAGGGCAGCTGAGATGATACGCAGGTGCTGTAGAGTCCAGAGGCCGCCCCAGGGATTCCATGTGTGGATTGAACTGAAATGAGAAGCCTTATAATGTAGTAATAGTGTATCGGGATTTTAATATGTGAAGGTGGTTATTTATGCTTTTTTCTTTAGATTGAGGATGAAACTCAAGTCTCTCGAGCAACCCAGGGTGAACAAGATAACTATGAGATGCATGTCAGAGCTGCAAACATTGTGAGTAGCATCTGCTGTTCAAATCAGTGGGCTGCACATCCTGCAGGTACTGTTGGGTTCATTATTGCATCTCGGGCAGCCTTTAAAACTCTCATGAGGTCTGCTGCTAGAAGAGTAACCTGATATTTGGGGTGGCTGTCAGGTGAATTCCTTCTCTATGGGGAAAGCTAGGGTAGTGTGTCTTGTCACCTACAGGCTTCTGTCAGAATCCTCACGTTATGTGAGAGTTTCTGCTTTATTCAAGGCTTGGGCTGAAGGAGCAGCTTGGGAGATCTTGTTTTAGAATTGGAGTGAAGCACTGTTTCGATATACTGTGTGCTATGTGATTTTTCTCCATGCTACAAGGTCCGAGCTGGTGAGTCCCTGATGAAACTTGTGTCTGACCTGAAGCAGTTCTTGATCCTCAATGATTTCCCCTCTGTGAATGAAGCCATCAACCAGCGCAACCAGCAGCTGAGAAGCTTGCAGGAGGAATGCGACAAGAAGTTGATTGCACTACGAGATGAGATCTCCATTGACCTGTACGAGCTAGAAGAAGAATATTACTCTTCCAGGTACAAATAAGGCAGTGGACTTCTGCCTTATGATTCCAGCCCTTCTGGGGTAGTTAGTCCAGACAAACAAGTAGTCCTTAGAGTACAGGTCTTGAGAATGTTCCCAACAACATTTCACTCCTGTTTTTAATTAGGTC
This sequence comes from Sagittarius serpentarius, assembly GCA_034782735.1. Taxonomy (NCBI): domain Eukaryota; kingdom Metazoa; phylum Chordata; class Aves; order Accipitriformes; family Sagittariidae; genus Sagittarius; species Sagittarius serpentarius. The sequence continues at coordinate 15,986,642 of JAVKLA010000052.1, read as the reverse complement.
AGACTCTTTTTCTGCAACTAAAGCAACTGCCTTTTCCTTGTAGATATTTATACAGGGTATAAATGTCATGGTGAAGAAGGTATTCACAGCATCCCACTCTAGGTGCCTGCTTTAGGTGGCTAGATTTGACAGATAATTTGCTTAGGCTTCTTTTTTAATCCTTGTAAAAGGAGATTAATTTCTTTGGGCGTATAGGCTTCTGTCTGAGTGTCCCTCTGGAGGAGCCTCTGTCTCTCTCCCTAGAGAGACTAGCTTGCTGAGCTGGGTCCTCATGTTAGATGAGCTCACCACGTCTTCGTGATGAGTGCTTTCACAAGTGACCTGGTTACACAGTGTGCCTTTTCCCTTGCAGTCCACTGCCCCCGGCTGCCTGGAGTCCTGTTGGGGTGAGCATTTGAAATGAGCAAAAAAGACTTGCTCGGTTTCATTGAATTATGAAGTATTGTGATAGGATTTTCTATGAAAGACTTATTAGTGATTTGTTTGTGGAATTTTAAATATTTTTAAAAGACTCTTAGAAAACAGGCTTTAGAGAATTCGGACAATTTATTTTTTTATTTTCTGTCATGCACCTCAGCACTTCTAGTTGATGATGCAGTAAAGGAAAGCAGGAGAAAACAAATGAGAACCTGATTATTTTGACTGCACTGTCCAAGCTAAGTGAAGTCAGTGCAATAATGCTATGGCTTCTAAACAAAAACTTAACTTTTTAAAACTTTATTTAGAATTTTAATGACCAGGTTTTCTATTTTTGCCTTTCCCTTCTTTCGAAAAATGCTGAATGCCTATAACCCCAGCTAAGTCAACTAAAACCCTAATTGCTTAATATCTTTGGAAGTTAGGCCATTATTTATGGGTTATATACGTATTTTAAGAGTAAAAATATATTGATATGACATAGCTTAGGAATGGCTACGACATTGGAAGAAAACTTGAGGTAAAAGTTCAGAGTTGTTTTTCGAACTTTACTCAGTTTTTTGGGGAGGTGGTAAGGGATCCTAGAAATACCTCAGAAATGAAGAGCAATGGTTGCAAACCCAAGCACCAGGCCAGGCCCTGCTAAGTCAGGGGTGCACCCACTACATAGGCTGCATACAGCACAGCAGCGAGCTGTATCCAAAGCGACACGGTGTGGGATTACAGTGCCTCACGTGTGCCAGACATGCTTCTCTCACACTGTCACCAGACTGCCACCACTTCTGGGCTAGGGTGTTCTGACCTTGCTGGCATGGTCTGTTCACCTGCCTGGCACCAGATACCATGTAGAACAACCCTTCGTAACAGAACTAACATCTAAGCACAAATGTTGGCATACACGAAATGGATTTGCCTTTGTGCTCTTTCTTAGAAGAGTGGTCATGAGGTGAGGAAACTTGGTAACTCTACAGAGCTATGGTCCCTCCACTGAAACCTGTTATCATGTAGCACTTAGTCGTTTGCTTTTAGCACTTACTCCCTTCCTCTTCCTGTGCTCTTTCCTGTCTTTTTCTGCACCAAAAAAATTGTGTGTATGTGTAAGTATAGAAACAGTGAAAGTCCTTTTATAATTAGAGTACTAAGATACTTTTAATGAAACTTTACTGTCTAATGTGGGGAAAAAGGGGTTCTGTTTTGTCACATAGTTGTAAAGTGATAATCATGTTTAAATGGCTGTAAATGTAATAGCCGGTTTGCCCACAAACAGGCATTCTGTGCTGTCCTGGGAGCCCAGCTGGGGTTGCCTCTCTGCACCATCTGTTACTTTCTCGTGGGGCTTCATCCCACAGGATATACGAAAAGGTGTGCAGTCCCGTGAGGCCAGGACATGGGTTCCGTACAGCCATCCAGCCAAACTGCTCTCCCATGGTCCAGTTTCCCTGAAGGTCACTGATTAGTTTATTTTAGGTCTTCCCTCCAGGGAAGGCTGTAGAAAAGTGAGCTCCCTGCAGCAGCACGCCTCCAGGTGCTGCAGAGCTGAGAGCTACCCGGTGCTCTGTAGCTTGGTTGGTCTCTGTGCACTGTTTGCGACGGCCGTGAAAAGAAATGTGGAAGGGAGCATCTCCTGCCCAGCGTTTGTCACTGCCATTGTGCGCACGGGCTTAGGAGGCAGCCCCTTGCCCACGGTGAGTAACTAATAGGATGTGCCTCAGGCGTAGGGTCAGGTTTCATGGCTAGGCTTTTTATGTGTACATGGGGGTTTTAATGAGGAGACCTGAAAGCAGGTCCTTGAAACTAAAGCCGAGTAGATTGTTCTGAAGGAATCTTTGCTTTCAGTCCCTGTCTTCAAGTAGTTTCCTAGAGCTGTTCCTCTGTGCACAGATCTGGCTGCATGCCCCAAGGGGCAGTAGTAAAGTCCCTTCCATGCACTGAGAAACCCTCAGTCAAAGGATAGAGTAGGAGGTTGGGCAGTGCTGTTGTGGGCTGTGCAGTAGCTGCTCATTCACCCTGACTTTTGAGGAGTGTTACACGAGAGGCAAAGCTTAGACTTTTGGAACTGTTCTAACTGGGGCAGCAGGAGAAGCACTTGCGCTTCTGACGCAGCTAAACTTTTCTTAGGAATTGCCAAGATGTGGTGGATGCTGTGGCCAGGTTCTCCTTGGAAACCATGGCCTGATGTCTAAGACTGACAGAAAAGGGGTCATAGTTCTAGTTCGGTCCTGAAGGTCTTTGCTAATTGAACCCAGCTTCACTGTGTGTTAAGGACAGTAGGGAAGGGTGATCTTCCAAGGCATTTTGCAAAGGACTGTATCCACTGCCTTGTCACTTCTACTGCAAAACCAGCTGGGTGATGCTGCCAGAAAAGCTCAGAAGTAGATGCTTGCAACTAGTGCTTTGTGTGCTTACTCCCCAAAGCGGTAACTCCAAGTCCAGCTTGCCTTCTGTCATCCTAAACCCCATATTTGCATTTATGTTCCATTGCTCCCTCCTCTGAGATCACAGGAGCTGTCTTGAATGTGGGGTTAGATCTCAACATGTTTCTTGTTTGTGCAATTTGAAGTGTCTCATATTTCTACACTTAAAATATTTCCCTAAGCGTCTATTCAAGTCCATACATTAAAAATGTAAATAAAGCTGCAACAACAAAATCGCTTGACCCATTGGGTTTGTTTTACTCTGAACGCAAGCTGCTTTCCGCTACAGCACTCACTTTGTCTTGGGTGTCTCTTGTGTGTATAGCTCCTTCCTCTCTTTGGAATTTGTTTTGGTTTTGTTCCAGTTTCTTCCATCATTTTTCTTTTTAGTTTTGGCCCTTCCACACTGTGTTTTCCTCAGAACACAGGCAAGAATTAGCCAGTTGTTTAAAAACATTACTTTCCCACACTGCTGGTTCATCCAGCTCTATAGTCTACGGCGGCCAAATCCAGCAAGCTGCTTTTAGGAGAACAGCTCGGGTTCTGCTGAAAATGGTAGGAGCCATCAGTACTTTACAGTCAGGCTGGGGAGCTTCCACAGAAGACCCAGATCTATTGTGGAGCGCTTTATTGAAAGGGTGCAAACAGGTTTCTTCTTTATCATGACAGGGGCAGGCCCTGAAACAACTGTGCTAGCTTTTCTGCTGGACTTAAATTTAGGGCAGGATTTCTGTTTTTTTTCTCACATAGGTCATGATCTAATTCCAAACAAAAAAATTACAGATGGGGTCCTTGCCTCACTCAAATCAGTAGCAGAACTCCCATCTTTAGGGTGCCAGGACTTCAGCGCAGATCTTTCCAGGGACTTAGAGCATCTGGATTAGAATTGAGCCTGTGTTTCACTTTGTAGCAACAGTTTTGTCTCTGAAATTCCCCTGATCCTCACCAGGCCCATGAGGTTCAAGACCAGCCCTTAAGCGTACCTTAGGGAAGGCGAGCGTCACAAGACTTCTGATGAATTTGTGATCACAGACCTTACATCCATGAACAGGTTTTTTTGCCATTTTCTTAATGCTTTGCTTCTGTCTTGCTTCCCCCCCCTCCCTTTCCCTCCCTCCCCTCCTCTGTTACTGCACCTGCTGTCTCTCCTTACTGGGGTTGTTCTGGAAAGCTACAGTCTGTGTGACAGCAATGATCTTCCACTGTGCGAAGCCTACTGGAGACAAGACTTTGCCACGCTGTCCCCTGAAAGCCTCTCCATGCCTCTGACAGCTGCCACAGCAGAGCAGAGCGTTGCTACCTCCCAGAGCTCAACCCCATCGCACCCTCATGTGAACGGGCACGGGGCAGGCCCCATGGAGCACTCCTGAAGAGGATCCTCTGCTGCTGAACATGTTCCTCCTGGCGGCACTGCACTGCTGCAAGTCTTCCACCTGCTGTACTGAGCAAGCGTCTCCTGCTGTCAGGAGAAGGCACTGGAGCTGTGTTTGCAGGTTTCTGCTCACTGGATAGCCACAGTGCTTTCTCCAACCCTGGGACGTTGCCATGAGTGTTCCTCTCCCTTAAGAGAATGTGATAAGTAAATACAGAGTTGATTGTTCTGACAAGTTAGAGTTAGGTTTGCTTTTACGTGATAGTTACGTGTAGAGTTCATTAGAAATCCAGTTTGTTTCTGTGTGAATCTCAGTAAGTGCACGCTGGAGTGTTGAGCGTTGAATTTGTTCGGGATAAACTTGAGCCAAATGCGGGGCAGCGAGTGTTTGGGGGTTTTTACTCTCCTTTCCAAGGTTACTGACATTCTGGCTGCTTTAAAGCTCTCTCAGGATGGCCTCTGACAACCTCCGTTCTACTTAACTAGAGTAAGAATCTTGTGTTATTTTAGGCAGCAGTCTTTACTGTCAGAGCGCTTCACAAACTTGAACTTCTTGCTAGCGGTCATTTGGGAGGAGGCTCTCGGGAGAGCCTTGTCGAAGAGCAGTATTCTCCCTTTTGAAGAGGAAAGGGCAGACTGAGAAATCAGACTGAGGTATTGATGATGCAGCTTGCTCGAGGCCACAGAGAGAAGCTGCGACACGCTTTAGTTAGTCCGATTCCATTCTCAGAGTTTAAACAGGAGCTTTCTATTAACTTAGCCTGAGCTAACATGAAGCCAGCATTTGTGTTGGCTAATAGTTTTGTCTAACAAAAAAATCTCAAGATGACTGGGGCGTACAGAGCTGTGAGGGACACTCGGTTCCTCTGGCGGTTTCCTTCCAAAGAAACACATTTGGTCCTGTGTCTGCAGCTGCACAGCACCACGGCGCTTCTTCGGCCCTTCTCCTCTGTGGTGGTTCTGCGTTCACTGGACGCGGGCAGCTGGAAGGGAGGTTGGAACTGGAATACAGTGACGACAGCTCGGTGTGGTAGGCACCACGGAGCCTCGGCTGCATTCCAGCAGCTGAGCCGAGCTTCCCCAGCGTTCTGCTGCAATGTCTCACTTCTTAGGGTGTGAATTTTGGTCCATGTTCTGGTTTAGTTTTCTTCCATTCCATTTATTTTTGTAATTAGGTGGTTTAATAAAACTAACTCTTTTGTATAATTTGTAAGGCGTGTGTTTTCAGCCACCAGCCTTTGTGAAAACAGGACAATACTGAACCTGCCCAAGCGCTAGGACGCGTCTCCCCCCGCCCGCCCCGGGTTTTGGAGACCACTCCCGCCAGCGCTGCTGCTGGGGCGGGGGTGCAGTCCTGCCCCCGCCCCAGAAACCGCCGCTGCCGGGGGACCCGAGCCCCGCGCAGGCTGAGCGGGTACAGCCCCGTGTCCTCCGACCCGGCCACCAGAAGTAAGGGCCCGGCGCCTCCAGACGGGAGCCTAACTGGGCCGGGGCGGCGGGGCGACCGGCAGCCGCTGCAGAGGAGGCCCGAGCACCCCCCCTCGCCCCTCGCCTGGCGGGCCCTCGGCCCTTGCAGGCGGCGGCAGAGCCCCGCGGCGACGCCGCTGAGGCGGCTCCTGGGGCCGGTTCCCGGCCAGCCTCGCGGCCGTCGCGCTGCCGTCACTTCCTGCCCGGCGCGCCGAGGTCACTTCCTACCGGCGGCGCCGCACGAGGAGGATGCCGCCGTCCTCCCGGTATCCTGAGGAGGGGACAGGGCCTCTCGGGCCCGGCCGGGGCTCTGCGGCCTGCCCGCGCTGAGGGAGCCAGGGCCCGGGCTAGGCAGGGCCGCCCCCGCCGAGGGGCGGGCCACCCCGGGGCGATAATGGCCAGCCTGGCCGCCCAGGACTCCTACCTGCAGGGTTTGGCGAGGAAGGTCTGCGTGCAGCACGCCCCGGAGTCGCGGAAGAGGAAATTTGGTAATGGTGCTGTCGCGCTGCGGCTGCTGTCCCTCCCGGCCGATTTGTGGGAGTCTCGGCTTGTGACAGGATTGCCTCCACGGGGTGCTTGGAGCCGGGAGAGTGGCGTTGTGCCGGTTTTTAAGAAAAAAAAACCCCAACAATCTCTGCTGAAACACGGAGCTCCCGAGCCCGTTATGCACTTTGCACCGTTAGCCCCGGGAATCGGTGGTTTCCGCTTACTTTTATACACGTGGTGATTGGATGTGGTGATTGGATGTGGGAGAACTGGGATTTTACTGAAGTGTGCAAGCACGTTTGGTCTATTTAAATAAATCCTAAAGTATGTAATTTTTGAAGACTGAGATGTGCCATTGCAATGCTGGAACTTTAGTCTTCTGAATGTTACAAAGTGGCTGTGTAGTGCTGTCCTGTTCTGTGTAATTTGCTTTTGCCTTCCAGGCCAGCCTGAGGATGCTGGCAGACAGCTCAAGAAAAAGAAGAGAAAGAAACCCAGGAAGCAAGTTGAGAAGACAAATGCTTCTTCAGTCAAACAGGTGGTCTCTAACACCAATAAACCTACTCCAGAACGGAAAGCAGCCCCTGAAGCCAGCAAATCATTTCCACAGAGTGTTACACAGAGCAGAAATGAGAGTTTGGTTACAGGTAAGAATACCAGTGTTGTCATGGTCTGGTTAAAGTTAACCTGACCTGAGGTGGCAGCTTTTCAGTTGCTTCACACACGTCTGGTTTGGAAAGCCTTTAAGAAGTTCAGCTGAGTTGAAAACATCTTTGCTTATCCCATGTGCCCTAAGAGCTTTTGCATATGTACATAAACTTGTAAAGTCACCCCTGGGTTGCTCTCTGGAAATAGCGCTTAAACTGAATGGCAGACTTCTTTTGTATTTGGGTAACTTCTGGGAATTATTGTGTGGATGCAATCTCTGTCATGCCAGGCCAGCTTTCCATTATGAATCTGAAAAGCCTGATCACAAAGTAAAGATGTCCTTGGCATCTTTGTTTCCACTAGCTTGGTACTTGCATTCTGGCTTGTTACAGGCAGCCACAGGGCACGCCAGGCCACACTGGCTGGCAGTAATGAATGATAATACGGATAGAAAAGGGGGAGTTCTAAAGAAACCAATGCAGTAGAAACTCCTGGTTTCTTTAGATTTTCTGTTATATTCACAGCATCTAAAGATTCCGTGGAGCTTTTCCCGTAGCCACAGAAAGTTATTCTGTTTAGCTAGTGCTGTCTTTTAAGTATTTTTATTTTCTTCCTCTCATTTTCAGGGAGCAAAAGTGAACTGGGCTCCCCTTCTTTTTCTGCAATGAATCTCTTGCGTCAGAGACTACATGAGAAGATTAAAAAAGCTTCTGGACAAGTATGAGAACTCTTAATATGTATCCATATGTGTGCCGATGCAATGTAAATTCACCCTAGCCTCCCAGGGGTTGTGGGGACAAGACTATGATCTTACAAGGCTCAGGTTTTGAGCTAATTCCATCTCCTAAGGAAGTGTCTGTGGGTATTGCTGGGAGACCTGTGTGTATTCTGTGGTCTGGAAAAACATGAGAAAAGGTGGGGCCTAGCTTGGAGGAGAGTGTGCCTCTGGTGATTTTGAGAATAAAGAAAAGCACTAAGAGCCTGAAAGGGAACTTAGCTGTGGGGTGTTGAGAGAGAGTAAAGGGTTTGAAATGCCTTTACTGTGTTGAGTATCTAAAAGCTGAGCCCACAGCTTTTTTTCACAAGTAGCGTGTTTCTTAGGAGAAGTTTGAAATCGGGAACTTGAGGACATCCCACTTTTAGTTCTGTTTTATCCCTGTCGTGGTTTAACCCCAGCCAGCAATTAAGCATCATGCAGCCGCTTACTCACTTCCCCACCCCCGCAGTGGGATGGGGGGAGAATCAGAAAGAAAAGTAAAGCTCATAGGTTGAGATAAGAACAGTTTAATGGAACAGAAAGGAAGAAACTAGCAATGACACTAATAACAACAATAAAGTGACAATAATAATAATGAAAGGATTGGAATATACAAAACCAGTGATGCACAATGCCATTGCTCACCACTCGCTAACCAATGCCCAGTTAGTTCCTGAGCAGCGATCCCACCCAGGCCAACTTCCCCCAGTTTATATACTGGGCATGACATCCCATGGTATGGAGTACCCCTCTGGCCAGTTTGGGTCAGCTGTCCCGGCTGTGTCCCCTCCCAACTTCTTGTGCCCCTCCAGCCTTCTTGCTGGCTGGGCACGAGAAGCTGAAGAGTCCTTGACTTAGTCTAAACACGACTTAGCAACAACTGAAAACATCGGGGTGTTACCAACATTCTTCTCATACTAAACCCAAAACACAGCCCTGTACCAGCTACCAGAAAGACAATTAACTCTATTCCAGCTGAAACCAGGACAGTCCCTTTAAGGCACCTGATTCATGTCCATCCTTCTTCTTAGGGTGATGCCAAAGAATTGCCTCCTGCAGTCCTGGAGAAGAGGCAGCGAAGGAAGTATGAGAGAGAGAGGAAGAAGCGCCGAAGAAAGGAGTTGAAGATGAAAGCAAAAATGGAGAAGAAAGAAACTGAGGAGGTACCAGTAGAGCCAGAGAGCAAAAAGGAGGAGAGCACAGCTGAGATTGTCTTTAACAGAGTCGAAGTCCATGAAGAGAATGAGTTGAGCAAGATCCAGAAGAAGAAAGAGAAGAGGAAAGCAGTGAAAGGCAAGATCACTCCTCTGACGGGCAAAAACTACAAGCAGCTGCTGAGCAGGCTGGAGACCAGGAAGAATAAGCTGGAGGAACTCAAGGATAAGGACCAGAAGAAAGCTCAGGAGCTAGAGAACAAGATGAAATGGACAAACGTTCTCTATAAGGCGGAAGGTGTGAAGATTCGTGACGATGAGGGTCGTCTGAAAGAAGCTCTGAAGCGTAAGGAGAAGCGTAAAGCGCAACGCCAAAGGCAGTGGGAAAAGCGGACAGAAAAAGTGGTGGAAAAGATGCAACAGCGTCAGGAAAAGCGTCGCAAGAACATTCAGAAGAAGAAGAAGGATAGGATAGAGAAGAAGAAAGCCAGGGCCCGGAAGAAAGGCCGGGTTCTGCCAGAGGACTTGAAAAAAGCTGGCTTAAAGTGAGAGCGAAGCAGCTGCTCTGTGCAGCTGGGGAATGGAGGTTCTGCTTGTGGCGGTCAGTGGTGAGCTGTTGCAGAGCGGGCCGTCCGTCCGTCCGTCTCACTTGCCTGCGCAGCCCCTGTCTGGCACCTGAGGACACCAGCCGGAGGGGCAGTCGCTGCCATGGCTTCCCAGCTGATTGATAACCCCCCCCCCACCGTTGTATGTTTGTTAATTAAATTAAGAGAAACACCTTCCGATTGGTTCATTATAATAATTCTTTTCCTAAAGGGGGGGTGACGGTTGCTCTTAACCTCCTCTGATGCGCCGCAGGCTGCTGGACGCCTC
>JAVKLA010000052.1:15947940-15977029 GCA_034782735.1 Sagittarius serpentarius | reverse complement strand
CCGGGGGGGGCGGGGCGGGGCTAGGCTCCGCCTCCCCGCGCTGCCCTGGCAACGGGGCGGGCTGCCTGCCACGCCCCCCTTTCCGTTGCTATGCCGGAGCGCGACGCGGCCATTAAGGCGGGCGGGCGCGGGGCTGAGGGGAGCGTGTGGCGGCGCCCGGGGCTGCCTGGGCTCCCCTGAGGGGACAGGGCGGGCCTGCGGCGGGACGCGGCCGCCGAGGTCGCAGGAGGGCTCTTCCCCCTTCGGCCCAGCGCCCTGAAACACTGGTAAATCGCCACATCGATACTTTTAAATCCAAATGCTTTGCCTGCAGTGATGTTAGTAGAGAGTGGAAGCCGTGCGGTAGGCATGTAGTTTCACCCTTAGGAAGGCCATTTCAAACCGAAATGTTTCATCTCCCCTTGGCCCTTAGCTTGTAAATCGCAATTCTTCTGGAAACGGGCCTGGAAGTCGGCTGTGCTGGGCCGCATGCAGCAGGTGGGAGCTGTACGCCTCGTTCCCAGACGGAAAGTCTACCAACAGATCTTTGAGGCTGAGGTAAAAAAAAGCACCGGGTGAATTATGTTGGCCAGTTGTTTGCTGGCTGTTAAAGTGGTGACCTCAAACCAGACGTCAGTTTCAACCTTTCTGGTTTTTGCTTGTTTTAGTAGAAAATAATTGTGTTATCTTCAACATATGCTTTCTAATGCATCTACGCATGTTTCTGTGTCTTTATTGTGTATCACGGTATATTAACTGAAGGCAGAATCATTATGACACAGCAGTAAAAGATAAATTAAGAGGCATAGTAAGCCAGATTCAGGCATTTCTCACTCTGCTGTTGACTTAACTTGTAACCATAAGCAAGGCATACCATCCAGTTTGCTTCAGTTTTCCTCTCTGAGGAAGAGGATATCTTTTTTTTTTTCTCATTTTGAAAACAGCCTTGGATGAAAATTGTTATGCATGTGCCAAGTAGTGTTCATTATTTTACCTTTCTTTTCTGCCACCTTTCCCCCACTATTTTTATCTATTGTTATTATTCTCTGTTCACCAGGTTGGAAAGAATTCTAACCGTTTTGATTATGGTTCTTTGAAGGTTCAGTTAGTACGTGCTTTGGATGAAGTAAGGAACAAGACTAGGTCTTCTATAAAGCGTGAAAGGCTCACTTTGGTTAGGGATTCAGAAACTTCTACTGATGCCAGCCTATTACCGTGTTACCAGCAGCAGCATGTTGAAAGAACGCCCTACAATGACTCCACTGAAAAGCCACCGTTGTACAGGTAGAGAACAGAAGCATAAAAACCCAATGATATGTTCATGGCTATAGGTATGAATTTGTAAGATTTGCACTGGGAGCTAGACACTCCTGAATTCTTGGTCACAGCACTAACGGCTTGTAATAGACTGTCTCCTTGCGGATGTAAATTGAGTATAATGAGCTGCTGCCTGTTAAAGTGCAGATTAACAGGCTAATATTTGTAATGGCATGCATATTGTATGGCTTTTCTTTTAAAAATAAATTGTATGTCTTTTTTGTTCAAAGCAGTCTACTTATAAGCCAGTCTGATACATATTTTTGAGCTACATTTTAAACTATGTTAATGGTTTACATGATGATGCAGGAGTGATTATGTAATGAGCAAGAAAATAAATTAGTGTGTTCATCCTTTTCACCCTAACCGTTCTGCTGAATAACAATACCCTTATTCTCACTTCCGCCAAGGAGAAACACAGTGCCCCAGCTGACAGGAAGAGCAGTGAGCAGATAAAGACTATTTCCACATTTCCTGCTAGTTCTTACTTAACAGTTCATACATTTTTATACCTTTTAGAGAAAGTATGTATGTCTTTGTAGTTTACAGATATTAAATCTAGCATTTATTGCTTTTACGCTGTCATAGCAGATTTGAGGTTGTGATCAATCCAGGCTAGATAATTATTCAGTTCAATTTGTCTCAGAAGAAGCAAAATTGATTCTTTGAATCATGTTCTTTGACGTTAGAATGATGCTTATGTTTGTTCAAATGTTACATTTTGCCAATTAAATTTAATATTATACCCATTGCAAGTCCCTTCTCTTAAGTATTTAATACAAATCAAAGCTTTATTCTCTTTCTGTTTCAGAGAAGCTACAACATTTCAAAAGGCTTGGAAAAGTGTAGTTGTAACTGCAGCAGAGGAAGTCAGAGCCCTACCTGATTTTATTGGTAAAATGTATTTCCCTTAATGTCAGATATTTTAATTTGCATTCTTAGGAGCCACCATACATGTAATGGTTTTCGCTGAACAAGGTGTAAAATCAAGCTGAGAGATGACATTTTTGATGATTTTTAGGTAATTTTGAAGATGAAGAGTCTACTCATAGAAAAAATCATTGTAAAATTGTCAATCAATCACAGTTTGTGTTTAAATGGTAAATTCCAGTTATGATGTAAGCAGATCTCATTCTTGGAAGTTGCAATTTCTTGCACAATACCTGAACTTAGTTCATAGCTTCCATGATTTTATCCTTCTGAAAATCACAAATTAATAAAATCAAAGGAAATGTTAAAATATGCTTTACTATTTTTAACCTATATTTGCATAGATTTCCCTTCCTGTGGAAAGCTGTTGCGCACTGTAATAGCTGCACAAACTACAGAGGTCAGAGTGTGGATTTAGTGATTCATTGTGCATGCATTATGTATTCTGCAGCAACAGTTCCAAGCTACATCATCGTCATTTCTTTCTTGGCAGTTCCTGAGGAAACAAGAAGTAATATCTTGGAAAGACTGTCAGAACACCGGCGAGGCCGTCATGATGAAGCGCTAACCTCAATGTATTGTGAGCTTGCCAGCATTGCCAGGGTAAGACTGGATTTTGTAATCCAGATAGTCTAGAGTACTACACTAAGGTCAGAGCCTAATATTCAAAATATCAGACTGACTTCCTTACCTTTTTAGGAGATGGAACCCTTTGTTTTGGAGCCTGGAAAATTCCTTCTGAGAAAACTGATGGAATCTGATAGAAAAATTGAACTTCTGTTTAAAAAGATTGAGCTTGACACTACTCTGGAAGGTTTCTCGATTGAAGTAAGGCAGCTCATGCCATTGACTCATCTTCAGTTATTTTTACCTGATCTGCATAACATAGCTTCTTATGTCTTGCTGTAGTGTTAAGATATAAATGCTTGGGGGGGGTTGCCTTTTTTTTTTTTTTTTTTTTAACGTTTACTTTTCGGTGAGATTGAGAGTAAATCCTTCTTGCAGGGTTTGGAAGAACTGTGGAATATCATCCAGCAGGAATCCTTGACCAGAAGGAAGTGGATTAGGGAAATGGATGAATCCCTAAAAAAGGTTGAAAAGAGTCGAGCTGATAAAGTGAGCTGTAGTCTTAATAGTTTAGTTAAGCATAAGATTATTATTTACTTTTTACTTATAATGCTGGATGCAGAGCAGAGTGGCTTGTTTCCACAGGAGTCAAAAAGGTCTGCCAGGGGTGGTGGTGTGTAGGCGATTACTGTCTTTTCACTGATAGATCATTCTCTCATTTTATACCTGCATAATCAGGAGAAGATACTTCTTTTCCAGTTACAAGTTGTTCGTTTCTTCCACAATTACCTGTACTAAAGATGCAAGGAATATGTGAGCTGCTTTTATTTTTCTGCAGATTTCTTAGGTCAAACTCTCATTAGGTTTAATGTTATTTTGCTGGGACATACCTATTCTGCAGCTGAGAACGTGCACAGATGTGCCCTAGCTAATTTTAGTTTGGGTAGGCTGGGTATCAGTAGCACACATGCTACAGTTATGTAGGCTTCAGCCTGGCCTGTAAAAGTCATTGGACATCACAGTAAATGTTTGGATAAATAAATGGATAGTCCATAAGGAAGTCCTTGCTGTTTTGTCCTTGTAGGCAAAAAAAAGCTATCTGTTATACCTGTGTCAGTTTGATCTTTCTTTTTGGTATAGACATGATGAACAGTCCAACAGTATCACCAGTAACTTTTCTATTTGATTAGTTATGAAAAATTCCAGAGATGATCATGTTTGCTTAAATTTCTTGTCCAGTTAAAACAACCACTGGTGGATTCACTACAGATATTTGAAAGGAAGTTGGTTTGATTTTTAAATTCAGCCTGTCTGCAGAGCACTGGTTTATCACAGATATTAAAGAAAAACCAGTTGAGCAGTAACAAAATGGAATGGTTTAGTTACTATTTTTATGAATGATTAAAAATGTCAGTATTTAAGATAGGTATTTTAAGATTCACTTCTCAGTCTGTCTCTCAGCCAGTTGAATTTATTTAATGGGAAAAAATTGTCTTGTGCATATCACTGCTTAACGTGGGAAACTGACATTTGAGTTATACAGATTTTTCTTTTTTTTTTTTGTTCTTTATTCTCTTATTGCACAGATAACAGATGTACTGAGGAAGTATACTGTGATACTGGAGGAAATTTCCTTCTTCTTGTCAGCTGATGTTTACAGGCTCATGAATGATGAGGCCATGGTAAATCTTTCATACTGAGAGTCTATTTTACCTGTGAGAAGATAGCAATCTGAATATTCCCAGAATGTCTTTTTTTCCAACTGAAATTTGTTATTTCTACTATTAATCACTGCAATGTAGGAGAGTTTTCTGTTTTGCAGGATATTCTTTATAATTTGTATTCTTTTTTCCCTCATTTTACATAGAACAGGCAATTTTTTTTGCATGTTATGTACTGCTTTTATTCCTGTTTTTAATTTTTAATACACAGATGATTAACAGAGCACTGTTGGCTAATCAGAGGGCAATTGCCAAGCTGTTCTTTAATCTAATGAAATCAGAGATGAAGAAGGAATTATCACATCATTTGAAATGGCAAGATAGAGTGAAGGACTGGAAGCTTATCCAAAAGAACTATGTAGTTCACAGTTTCAGGTCAGAAATTTTACAGTTATATTTTGGAGTATGAATAACACAAAGTGATTAGTGTTCACTTGTGTTTTCTATAAGCAGTAATACTTTATCATTTTTCCATTATAAAACTAAAAAGCTAAAAGAACTTTGCATTCTTTTTTTACCTGGTATGTATAAAACATATTTTGTATTTGTATTTCAAACATGGAATTTTCCCAAACAGATACTTACTTCAATGTATACTTCCATCTACAGAGAATTTATGGCAAATGAAGAAATACAGAATCCCCCAACTGTGAAAACAGAAATGGAAAATATGATAACAGATCAGATTTTACTTAATGAAAGGAGACTGGAGTTTTTGCATCACCTTGGGTATGACAAAAGAGAGAACAGGAACAAAGGAAAATAGAATACTTTCTAGAATTAATGAGGGACTTGACTACAAAATGCACTTTGCTCCCTTTCAGTGTGCGATTTTACAATGCAGGACAATGCATTCTTGGTTTTCAATGCACCAGTTACACTAAATAGGGGGTGATCGAGGGCTAGAAATGCAGGAACACAAAAGTAAATCGTACTAACATTTGGAACATAGTAGAAAGGGGCAGACAAGGATGTGTAGATAAAAATTGGTGATCTTGTCAAGGCATTATTTCTGTGGGGGAGTTTAATTTGTATAATAAATTATGAAAGGAGTCTTGACAGAAATCTAACACTGCTATGTTTGAATGTCCGTCCTGACAACAAGAAGATGGTTTGGGTGCAATGCATTACAATACTTACAGTTTTTCTTTTACAATGTATGTAGCAAGAACACAGATTACAGTAGTTCCTTGTCAGTAAACAGTGGCCTTGAAAAACAGCAGTCACCTTGTTTCATTTTCACTGCTGATATGGCTTTAAATAAAGTAAAGCACAGTAGTATGGTTACTCTGATTCGTAATTTTATCCTTCAAGAGCTGACTGGATTATATTTGAAGGTATCTGACTCCTGTTTCCTATTTCAATAGTGATTTGTTGCCTCCAACACACACAAAAGCTGAGATAAATGAATGGTACAGATCTTTGGTGAATTTAAACAAAAGTATAGGTAAGTTGGGAAATCATAAAACCAGTCTGGAATTCAAGAAATTATTTCTTTATTTTTTCCAGGCAGTAATAAGTCAGATGGTTGCTTTGAAAGTATGTGTTTGCTATATTCTTTGTTCCATGTGTTTCCATTTACCTTCTATGTTGCCTTGAGCTAGCAATACAACCAAAATAAGCTGTCTATTGCATCACCTCCCTTTTGCCAGCACAAGCATTTTTGCATGGTGAGATCTAGCAGGAGCTGACTTGGTTAGAATTAATCTGGGGAAAACAGAAGGTTGCTTTTAATGCAGATCAGTTCTCAATCATACAAAAATATTCCCTGTTACCTCTTGGAGAATGAGAGGGGAAGTATTTGAGGTGCGAGTCCTGTAGTGTGCCTTCCCTCTGTGTGTCTACCTTCTCTTTCTCCACAGCACACCCTATCTTAATGTTGGTAGCCTGTATAGTAGCAAAGAAGTTGCTAGCAGTTGTAAACAACTCACTACTTTTAAGCATAATGATAAAGATCTGTATTAAAGCATCTTATTTTATTGGTTGATAGTGTCGTACAAGTGTGAAGACGCTACTGGGACATATTACCTGTGCTGAGACTCGGCACAGGTCCTCTGTCATATTTCCATTTCACACTGCACTGTGAAATACGGAAATCTTTACAATGACCTGTTCTTCCATATCCTTCAGATACCCATAGCGTGCAGTGTATGATGAAAATACGTATCCAGTATGAGATGGTCCAGCAAAAATGTTTGGCAGAAGTGCAGTTATGCAAGGTTAGTATCATAGCTTTGCAAATTTTTGGAAGGGCTGTTGGTAACAATGTTATAATACATAGTACATAATGTGTTGTTACAGTAATAGGGGTTTGAGGATCCACCAAACACTGAGATAACAAGTGAAATTACTTTTTAACCTCTGTCTTACTCTGTTAGAAAACTTACTGTCCATTTTGTTTCACAGTAGCACCTGGTATTTGTACTTGAAATGTGTAAAAGCAGTAACAAATGCGAGTAATGAAAGGAGTACTGTCCCACACTTAGGTAGAGGACTCAGGGCCAGAGCCCTCAGCCTTTGTGCTGAATCTGTCTTATTTTGGGAAAGAAATTCCACATCCCTGCCACAGTTTCTCCTTTTGTGTCCAAATAGAATTGTACTGCTTGCTACGAGAATATGAGATCTCAGAGGTTGAATCTTTCCCTATCCATTCACAAGAAAAGAAGAAACACTGTTTAGATTACTCCCTAAAAGCCACACAGTATTTTATGTTTTATTATGTTCATGTCAATAACTTATCATTCTTTTCATTTAGAATAACCTGTTGAATCTGAATGTTTGCACAAAAAAAGAAGCTGAAGAAATTGTGAATTCTGAGTTACTTCAGTTGACTGAGAAACTACAAAGTCAGTTTGAAGAAGAACTGGAGCATATGGACGTATGTTTATTACATCTTTTTCTATTACTCTGGGAGTAGTCTGTTCTTCCTGGGCTGCTGTCTGAAATGCCATATGCATCTTAGGCTATTGATGTCATGTTAGAAAGAGGTCCATGGTGTGACTGAACACCTGCCCCACAAATAAAAAAAGTTCAGTGTGATTCAAGGAGAACAGTTCATAATTTTTTGGTTTATATTTATAATAGGTTGTCAGGAGTGAATTAGGTATAGCTCATCCTGCCTGGAGGCAGAGGGATAGACTTCAATGATCTCACAAATTTCTTTCAATCCCATCTTTTATGTTTCTGTACATGAAAATGACTGGGCAGTTTTTCCTAAAATGGTGGATGGCCAGATACCTCAGGGCATATGCAGAACTTAGTAATTCTGTACTGCTTTGCAGTACCAGAAGAATAAATGGAAGTTTTGATATCTCAGCTTCTAGAACAAAAATCCGCTTTCTTATCCAGTTTACTTGGACTATTTTTTCCTCTCCAAGTAGGAGAGACCCTGTTGAATACTGGTAGTGTACTTACAGACAGCCTTTTATCATGTCGTATGCCCCCTTACTTATTTATTTCACCTTCCAACAATCAGTTTAATAATAACTGTTTCACTTAAATGTATTTCTTTAGGGCAACTTCAAGGAGCTGGCTAAACAGAATGAGCGGAGTTGTAGAGACTTGTACAGATATTTTCAGGAGGCCATGGGTCTCTGGGATGTCCATCAACTCAAACTGTCCCAGCAGGAAGGTGAACTTCAGAAGAAATTAGATGAATGCAGGTGGAAACAGGAGAAATTAATACAGGTATAAACATAAAAACAAGGATGTGGTAAGATGTAAAGAAAGGAATTCTTAATGCAGAGAACCCTCTGGAATTCAAAATAGCTGGTATAAAATTTAAAATGTGATCTTTGACATTTATACTGGAATTTCTACAGGGTAGTTTCATTCTGTCAGGTACATTTTTTGATAACCGCTTGATTCACGCTTAATGTACAGTCATATCTTATTCTTGATATGGCAACGGTGATAAAGATTCTATTTTATGTATTAAGTGGCTGCAAGTTTCTATTACTCATAAGATCTTATGCAGGTATAGAGTCTTGTTTGCATGTCAAGTTCTCATATTATGGGTATAACATGCAACTTGGGGTGGCAGCATCAGAGATGTTCATTATCTATGAAAGATCTTCATAGTAGATGAGTTTTGGTAAGGTAGCTTCCCTTCTTAGTGTAGAATATGTGTACATAATCAAATTATTTGAATCCTAACTAGTTATGAAGCATTTTAGTAATTACTAAATCATTTTTACTGGGTTCTTCTTATGTGGTCTTAGATGATGGAAGCCAATCTGGATATAATTTTGGCTAAAATGAGAACAGTGAGCTCTGAAGAAAAGCTGAAGGAATATTTGGAGAATGCCCTTTCTTCTTTAGATGGCATTAGAACTAGGTATGAATTTTGTAGTGCAAACTTAAAAAGTAAAGCATATTTGAATATTGGTTGTACTACTTAGGTCTTGTTTATGCTGTAGTGTGAAGGTGTAGAAAAACACTGCTTGCTGCTTCATGTAAGAATGTAAAATAAAGTAATTTCCATAGTGAACAAGGTTAAGGCAAATAATACCCACATTTTAGAAGCAGGACTAAGGAAGACTGGTGTCATTTAAAAAATATACCGGATCAGTATTATTACGTAGTACACCATGTCATCCATGCCAGTGGGGTAATTCTTTATTCAGAAGGTGAAAGTAGTAGTTCAGATTCTTGAATCACAGGGATCAGAAAGTAGGTCTGTGCCATCACCTGTGCTCACAGATTTGATCTCTTTCAAAGTCACAATGACAAGAAGTTACTAATAACTTTCAGATAGCCACAGGATACATTTTAGTAATCTTTCTGGTATATTTCTCATGATCAGGCATTTGCATCTTTAAAAATCACATCAAAATTGGCACATACCACTCTCCTTGCTGAAGATCTTAGCAGAAGGTTTGAGGATCAAATAGCCAGAGAGGAAGCAGTTGTATTTTCACACCCAGAAGGTCTTTTCTGTCTCTTAGATTGGAGGCATATTAGAAGAGCGATGTGGACCTGAGAGACAGATACTCAAACATGCACACACCTCACACTGTAATTGTGTTTAGAGCTGTTGGTTCAGTACTCTTTATGTTCATTAGGACAATTTGAAAAAAACCCTGAAGGTAATGTACCTTTTTAGGTGAGTGAAAATACAGTCAGAGGTTGCAGAGACAGAATGTAATCTAACTGAACATTTGAACACGTACATAAATTCCCTGTAATTATTTTCATATAGGAGACAAAGCAAATGTATATGTAAATGAAAACAGGTGTGAACACTGATTTTTCTTGAATCAAGACTCAGCTTGAACCATTAGTTTTCATTTCCAAGTAAAATGAAAATAAACCAGAAAAGCTTCAGTCACAGCTGAGCATGATACAGAACCAACATGGAAGACAGTAATTTGACCTCTCACTTCTAATATTCCTAATGTAAGCAGAGGTCTCGAATGGTTTCCCATCCAAAATGAAAGATCTTAAATACTTTATTGTGAATATTTCTTAACTTCTGTGCATTTATGTATTTGTAATGAACTAATCTACTAACAAGCCAGGATGTGATTGTATTCAGGCTAAACAGATATAGTACAATGTTTAGCCTAAAGGTTTTATGAGATTGGTCGAAAAGTTCAATTGGGATTTAAAGACATAGTAGTTATATTTCATTTTATTTCTATACCTACTCGGGTCTCTTAAACAGTGACTTTAAATTTGACAGGTATGAGACATTCAACCAAGTTCTAATGGATAAAGTAATGGCTTATCCAGAAGCTGTTTTGCAGGAATTGATTTCTTATAGTATATCCATCAGCCAATATTTTAATGTAAAGGAAATCTTCAAACAGGTATAAGAAAACAAACTTCTTGTGGTTTAAAGTCTTACTGGTGTATTAATTTTTCACTTTTGGGAAAATTTACGTTAGCTTTAAAATTTAGATCATATAAATTAGAGTATTGTTTTGGCCATAGGACTGAAGTGCTTTTGGTAGAAATAGAGGGGGGAAACACACAACCTTTCTCTGTCCCAAACTTTTAACTCTGTCTTTGTTACAAATTGCATTTTAGCAAATTTACTCGCCTTTTAAACAGAAAACTGCAGGGTAGCAAAATTATATTAATCAATTTGAGTGTTACAGCTTCTTTAGATGATAAGCGATCCATTCAGGACTATCATATCTTATTGAAATAGATATATTTTGAGAAGGAATATGGATTTCTTATAAGCAAGCAAATCCTTATTTTTAAATTGTGTGGGTATTGTTGTTGTTGTTTCTCTTTTAGAACTTGCAAGGAAAGACAGACTTCGCATTTCAAGATCAAAGTAATACCTCAGCGGTGCAAACAGGTATTTTTGCTTGCTTGTTTTTCAATCTGTTTTTCTTTGGATTGTGACCAGTAAAACTCTGCTTTAAATGGAAAGAACTAGTTAAGGCGTCAGAAGCTGAACGTCTGGTGGAGCAACAAGCTGAGAGCATTGTGCAAGAAAATGAAGGAGAGGAAAAGACAGACAGTTGCCAACGAGAAAATGAAACAAACACAGCTGAGAATGAGATCTTTGCACAGGAAACTGAAGAAACAGAGGAAAAAGAAGATGGGGAGAATATTACTCATGGAGAGAATGTTCCTCATGACAGTGAAGAAACTAAGCATGCAGAACAGGGGGTAAGATTTACACAGGTAAGTGAACAAGAGAATAAATTTGAAGGTGAAAGTAGTCTTGCACAAAATAACGATGAATAGAAAATCTTCTTTTTGCTGAGGTAAGTCTAAATTCCTTAAAGTAGATTAGATTTAGTTTGTACACAGAGCACGCAGGAGTTAATTGTTTTCATTTACTTCTGGACTATTAGGGCTTTAGATCCTTTTTATGGGCCAATGGAGTTTATAAAAGAGTTTACAACCATTCCTTTTGTGGTGCTTTTACCCTTGTAAAAACCTTTTGCATAGAATTTTTTATTTAAATATCTTTCTGTCTTTCATCTTAGTATTCTTAACCCATGGTGAATGATTTAAGATGTATTTGTACCTAAGTATTAGTTTTTCAGGTCTTTAATTACGTGAATTACCACAACAAAAACCTTTTAAAACATTGATGACTCTCCCTATTGAGACTTGCAAGCATATTCTCTGTATGAGTGTTGTCCAAATTGAGAATAAGAACATTATTCTTAATATCCTTAGGATTCTTACATTACATACATCAATGCTGTTGATTCTATGCTTATACCTTTAAAGGTAACAGATGATGATTTCCAGTTGTTTCCTAGGCTATGTTCAACAGCAGCAAGGCAGAAAGCTCTGAAATTGCTGTGGAGACCTTTTCCACTTCTAGTGGAAACACTTACACAGTTCTTGGAGTTGAAGAGGCGGAAAACACTGACATCCCAGAGACTCATTTTACAAAATATGAAAAAAAAGAACCACTTCCTATGTACCTGAAATATGTACTTATCAAAGAAACCATGTTTGTAGAGCTGAAGAAACGGTTAGTAGAAAACAGTTTATGTTCTTTCTTTCCCTTTAGGTAATACACAAATTTCAGCTGTTTGAAAGAAACATTAGTCTAAAGATGCAAAAATTATCTAATTATTTTGATGTTATTCCTCTTTTTAAATTGATAAAAAAGAGAAAATTTTTATATTGCTTTTCATCCATGGCTTTCAAAGTACCACACAAGCATTCACCTCTTACAGAACATTCATATTTTACAGAAAATTATTTAGTGAGAAAACATATTACAGAAAGGCAAGTAATTAGCCCAAATTCTCTGCAGAGCCATGAAGGTAAAGTGCCTGGTACTCGGAAGTATGCAGCCAGCTCAAAAATTCTACCAGTGTTGTGCAAATAGTAATGAAACCATATCTTCCTATAGTCAGAAGTTAGATTCTTAGAATTAATATATTTAATAAATTCTTATTTATTAGTTACTGTTCCTCACTGTAATATTTCTTTTTCAATCATAGGATTCGCCTCTGCTTTTTTGAACACTTGGAGAAATGGTTTGCAGAGTCCTTGTCCAACTCCTGTGTCTTTGTAGCTGCCAAGAAAGAGGAGCTGAATTCAGAACTTCAGCTGCGTCTTCACTTGCATCAACGAAGGCAGGAGAATATAGAGACAGATATCTACAATGTCAGAGCTGGTACTGACTTTTTTTTACTCTGAGCATCACGTCTTCATTTAGAGACGACCATAAATGGACCAAAATCTGTTTCAGTGTCAGTTGACCCAGTAGTAGAGGACAATAAGAAGCAGCTGAGTGTCTACTAATTCCTAGTATAATATGTTACTCATATATTTTTAAAAAGATGTTTCTTTTCTATAGCAATTACTGGTTTGTGCTATGTTATGTTTGGAAAATACCCAGCAGTGCCTTGATCAATGTCTTGATTGTGAAAGATGTAGAACATTGTTTCTATTGTCAATATTTGTGAATCCTCATTCTCCTTGGAATTATTTAACAAGAGTTTGCAATGTACAAAAAATAATTTTTAAAGTGTTGCAGAAAAAGAGTTAGCAAGTGTTGGGAGAGACGAAATGCCAGGGCTTGGCTTCTGAATACAAGAGAGGAAGGATTTAGCTATATGAAATATCATTGAGCAGCTACAGATTGGCCACTAATCAGAACTCTTTTTTTTGTATGAGAAATGTCAGGTTTTTCTGCTGGAAAAAAATGATTTAAGACAGGTTTGTTGGTCTTTAACATATAAACTAAAAATTCTCTTTTGGCAGAACAGGAAAATAATTTTTCAGTTCCACTTTTTCCTGCAAAGAGGACAGGTGCCTTTTCTGGCAGTTTTCTTGAGGTTGATTGGCTGGTTCTTGATTTATCAATCTGTCATTCCAGAGAGGAGACCAAAACTGTTTATTATTATTTTTTTCCCCCACAAAAATAAGCAGAAGTGTATTTTCCATTAAAAAAAAAATCCTTTACTTTTACTTTTGTTACAAGACTGAGAACAGAGAGATAATGGAGATGTCAGCAGTGACCAACAATAAAGGAAAAAGAGGGCTTAGAGCAAACAAAAGACATTTGTGATTTGAATGGGTTAGGAGCTGCCAGAGATACATGTCAAACACAGGAGAAAAGTCAAAGAAACTGAAACGGATGTATTTTCTTTTTACATGTTAGCCACTCTGAGATCTGGCTCGGTTTATTTTACCGCTGCTTCTGATAATAGGTTGGCTGGTGATTGTGATAGTCCACAGTGAACAGGGAATAATGACCATATTGTAAAAATTTCTTTTCTTATCAGTGGAACTCTTGCTTCACAAAGAGCGCCTAGAATGCCACTGTGCTGGAGTGGTGGAAGCTCTGAAAAAGGAGAGAACTGAATTTCTCAAATTTTGTGATCAGCAAAATAATATCAGCAAAAACTTACATTCACGAATCCATGACATGGAATCTGTCTTCCTCAGTGCTCCTATGACTGAGAAGTAAGTATGCCACAGGTGTTGCTGGCTGTGAATTTCCATAGTTAAACACTCCTGATGGCTGTCTGAGATGTTCCTGGTTTGCATTCTGAATATATTTTACATGTCATTACTCTTCAATGAAGACTGCTTCATGAAACTTTAAAAAAACATAAAGACTTTTTGTTTCCTTTATCTCTCCCTGAAGAAATTAAAGTCAGTACTGAATGGATGACAATTTTCATATATTTTCAAAGTGCTGGCAGTCTTAAAGTAGAAAAGATGTTTCATCTGTTTGGATTTTATCCAGTTTACTGAACCTGCCCGGTAATAGCAATTGACTAGTTGGTTTTGAAGGATAATCTTCAATAGCATCAACTGCTTGGTGGTATCTTCCTAGTGTTCATCAAAACAGTCACAGTTCAGCGAGTTGCTTTCAGAATAGTAAACCACTCTTGAATTCTCAGATTTCGTTCGTGTCTTTACCGCCAGCGGTGTCTGAATCATAATGTGTGCTCCTCTTTCTATATATTTTCCCTGTCTTTTTTTTTTTTATTTGCTGTTAGGTTAGTTTCCTTCAGCAACAGTCTGCACTCAGAGCTACATAATCATCTGGAAATGATCCAGGTTTCCCTGAGGAGTTACCGGAACTATTTGGAGGAAGCTTTAGGAAAATTAAGGGATTCAAATGTGGATTTTCTCAAAGCTTGCAGGTATAGAGATTTCACTGGAGTGTTGTGTATAAATAATTACCTGTTTCTGGGCATCAGTGTTGGTTGCATAGGCAGAACAGTAAAATTAATTTTGATATTCATCTAGTTTGCTATTTAAAAAAAAAAACAGATTTGTTTTGTTAAGCCACAATTATTATACTGTTTTCATCACATGGCTTTGTATTGATAGCTACATTTTAGGGCTGCTTAGCTAGAATAGTCTTTGAGAAAAGGAAGACCCATAGCCAATTGCTTTTACTCTGCTGGTTCCTTTCAGATTATTTGTGGAGGGAGGTAACTTTTCTCCTGAGGAGGTAAAGTTTTTCAGCAAGCGTCTTCAGGAAGAAAGTAAGCGTATTGACTCTTTTGAAAGTTTAATCAAGACAGATATGGAGAAAATGGAATCGAGCTGCTTGGAGAAGGTATGCAGAGTTTCATTCTTTCAAATTATGTATTATATTGGCATATTTGATGTGATTTATAATCAGCCCACTCCCAGATTAGGACTGTAAGACTGTTCTGTGTGGCAATTACATGATGGAAAAAATAAGTTGAAATGGTGAGTTCTACTATTTAAGTTTTTAAAAGTGAAAATTAATTCTGTCTCTTGTTTCTGACATTCTTAAAGGCTACTGAACTTATCAACCGGTCTGAAACAAAGTTCCGTTATCTCTTTATGAATCGAGTCTTTATGGAGAAGATCCAACGATTTTTGACAAATCTACAAGTGCAAATCAAATCAGAGGTACAAACAGATATATCAGAACTTTGTTTAAATGAATTATAATCATTTATCTTTTACTCCACTGAAGAGATTTTTGGGTAAATTCAGAGTGGACAAACATTAGGTGACTTTTTATATTAATTCAAAACCTGTTTTCTTTCATTATCAGCTTAAAACTGTATTTTTACTACTGCTGCAGCTATGCTGGAACACTATGGTCTTGTAGCACGTTGAGTATCTACATCTGAATAGACCAGCATTTTTGTGTGGTGCAGTAAAGGAGGACATGAAGTGTTGCTTTTGTGAATTATTGTTTTGTGAATATTGTTTCTCCTCTGAGTACCAGTGATTGAGTGTTTTTACCAGCGAGTCTAGTGGCTTCAAAGTGGAGCCCCTGAAAATCCCTTGAATGGGATTTCATTTCACCAATATCTGCTTCTGCTTTAGGTAGCAAATTCCAATTTGCAGGCAGTGACATTAAACTCTTATCTGGAGAAGCTCCATCAGAAGATAGATGCTTGTGCTCATCCTACTGCAGATAAAGAAGTAAGTTCTAATCAGCACAAAATGATATTTAATTTGATTTGGTATTAATTTGACTCACTGTGCATGTTTGTATAATGTATAAACTAATATTTTCGAGGTAGACTTATGTTTATACATGTTTGGGGGGTGGGTGGAAAGAGTACTTTACCACAGAATTTTTTCTCAGGAAGGTCCTGTACCTGTTTTCCTGTTTGCCATACAAAAACCTCAGCCTCTGTACAATCTCATTGCTTCCATGTATGTGTAAATAAAATGGTGACAGAACAGTCAAATGATGTTGTATGCAACAGTCAGCATATCTGAAAAGTCTGAAATAGCTAGTTTTGTAAATACCATCTGTATTATCGTATCTTTCAGTCTTTGACTTCTGAAGAGTTGTATGATTTTGCCAAAGTAGTGTTGAAAGAACTGAAAAAGAGGAGCCAGTATCTTGACTGCTTGATAGTAAAAGCAATGAGCCTGCATGATAATGTAAGATCACATTTAATTTCTCTATATTTTATTTAATATTGAGTGACTTTTTATGTGTATATGTCTTAAAGGTTTTTCAGAATCTGTGCTTTGAATTTTCAAATGAAGAAAGATGCTGCATTATGTCAAGCTGTCCAAGACATTGTAACATTAGGTCAGCTTCTTTAAGAGGCTGAGTAAATCAATCACCACTGAGTTTACTAAATGTTAAAGATGCACAGCATCACAATGAGTTGCTGAGTTCTTGCAAAAGTTTATTTTCAAGGTGTGGCACTATTCATAGATACATATTTCATGGTTTCTTTAAATAATTAATTAAAAAAAAAAAAAACCAAATGTGTCCTGAAGAGATTTTTTTTTTAATCAAGTGGCATTGGTTTAGTGTTTTATTTTTTCCTTCCTTGTCTGGAAAGTCTGTCTTCATTTTGTAATCTATAGTGGATCATTGTTTTAAGGGTATATATTTAAATACTGCTTATGATAATTACGAGAATCTACTCTTAACTACTTTTAAGTGTCTCAGAGTTGTGTAGCTGTAACAACATTACTACTAGAATTATAAAAAACTTTCTTTCAGCCTGTGAAGCAAAATAGCATGTTTTGGAAGATCTGCTTTAGTAATCAGTAACTACATGTAATGCTTTCACTACTTGCCTGCTACAGTCAACAGGGTTTCCTTTTTCTTCCAGTTTCAGGAGGACTTCACCCCTCTTGCGATGGATGTTACGTTACAAGGTCCAATTGCTGTTGCTATTCGAACAGGGTATCATCTCAGAGATGAGAATAAAGTGATGGTGATGGGGCTGGATCCTGTCAAATTTCCTTTGTTAAATCCAAGCAGAAAGGGAAAGTCTGCAGTTGATGATTTATCAATAAGCGTTATCAAAAATTTACTTGAGTAAGTACCTGAGTAAGTAAATTTTGTTTGCCTAAAAGTATTTTTCTGTCATTGTCTTTCTTTATATTTTCTTTGCTATATATACCTCTTCTCTTCATGAGGCTCATGACAATATTACAAGGGGCTTCACTACAGTGTTTTTAAAATTTATATTCCAGAAGCATGTAAAGGTTTTCCTGAATTCATATGTTGTAGTTTACCTTTGCATATACAGAACTATTGAATGTATTGTTCGCAGGTAATACTACTACATACTTTCTGATCAGTCTAGCTTTAAAAATCAGTCTAGTTGAGACTCCTTTCTTTTTAAGAGCAAGATTTCTAATAGCCAAAAATACCCCACTGTGAGTAATAAGTGACATCTATTTTATAACACTATGATAAATTTTAGGTATTAAATTTTTGTTTTTTAGAGCCTGATTTTAGTTAAAAGGTGATTACATGCTACATAGTTGAATGAACATAAAAAGTGTGAAATGAACAGTATGACGTGTGTGATTCGCAAATAAATATTTTAATGCAGTTTTGCTTGTAGAAATTCCAAAATTCCAGTTAAACAATTAGTTAGACCCATGGAATTACTTGTATTTACACTGTCAGTTGTAAAAGTAATCCTATCTGTTAAATATTTATCTCAGAAATTTTAACTGCCCTTAGCACATGGTAGGGATAGAGAACTTACGTAGTCCTGTATCAAATATATAATTCAATATATAATATAATATAGCAGGGTATTCAATAGCCACTTAGCTCTTTTTTTTGTTTCAGATTTCAGCCGTCCAGAAAATCTTCAGGCCTAAATCAGGAGAGAAATGGTCGCCCACATTCATTACGACCAGGTATGCCAGCATTTCTTTTAATATATTACATTAATCTAAATTGTAGTTCCTAGAATATCACTGAGCAGGACTAGCATGTTCCAGGCCAGTGGCTTACATGCTAGCTCTGAGAGAGTTGTAAATCCCAACTTTTTTCTTGGATATCTTTACTTTGCAATAGTATGATTTTTGGCTCTTAACCAATGAAAGCTGCAGAATGAGATGATAATTTTATAAAGAGTACCCATATTTGTGATAGCAAAAGGGAAAAGGCGTGGAGAAAAGACTTAGAAAAGAAGTCACGAAAATATGTAGGGCATCAGGGATCCTTCTCACAGTGTGTTATCATTCACTCAAAGGTGAGTGCAGAGGTAACCCCAACTGCTCCCTACCTAGGGTTCCCATTTCCTCATCTCTCTTCTCCATAACTTGACTCCTCCAGCCAATTCCAAAGATATTCTCTCTCTCTTTCACATTCCTAAGTCCCCATCACAGCCAAGACTATGAATGAAACCCATTCATTCTCCTCCTTATTCCCTGCCTTAATGTTTTAAATCTCCTCCCATCTACCATGTATTTTCTGTGACATTCCCATTACTCATGTCCCAGTGCACAACCTTTATTGCTGTTGCCACTGCTGGGTTACTTCAGTTCTGTCTGCCAGAAATGATTGTTCCTATAGTTTTCCCTTTAATGTTGTAAGGAAACATTACAGAAATGAGAACACAAAGTATATAACCATATGAAAAAGACTTCGGTTGGCATTTATACAATGTTCTTCATCTTTCCTTGTTAAATATAAAGCAATTCTTCCCATATCAAAGAAGTATTCTCACTTAAATGTATCTGATGAAGGTCCTCAGAACTCTGCTACTTACAGCCATGCTGCTCGGATCACCAAGAAGTCATCTTTCAACAAAAAATTGCCAAAAGGAAGGTAAGACCCCTGAAAGGAGGAATTCCACTTATAATATTCCTATGCAGAAATTTACCTAAACTTTGTCCGCTGCCTGTTCTTTGAAAAATTCTTAATGCTTATTTGTATTAGTCTTCTTTCCATCTATGCTTATCATTTGGTATCTCTTCCCTGTTTATGTCCTCATGATCAGCTCTGCATTTTTTTTCAGATTTCGACTGGAAAAACATTCTTCTTTTTCTCCTTCATCTGCTGTTGTTTTGTACTTTGAAGTTGTTGAAATATACACTAACCCCACTCAAATCAATATGGCTTAATTTTCAGATCTGGTGTCTAAAGAGTGTGTCTTCAGCTTAGACCATACATAGATGAAATAAGCTACTGTAATAGTGAAAACAACAGAAAAGTTTTGAAGAGCTGTTGAGGAGAGAATCCTGAGAATCTTTTTCCATCAGAAATTATTTTCATGTAATACTAGTTTTAGAGTTATATTTTTCCAAATTTTTCTTCAGTTTCTTAGCTATCATATGACTGACTAGCTCAAATAATCAGCCGGAGAAGGACAATAGTTGTGGATAGTTCCAAATTAATGTTTTGCCTCCGCAGAATACAGAAATGCACCAGACCAGTCCTCAGTGACAAGAAATTCCAGATATTTGGAGAGAAGCCTCCAGAATCTGAGTAAGTAATGTATATTTGCAGAAATAGATGTTAATCTGAAAAAAACCCCATACTTACCTACTTATCTATTTATTTATAGTCGTGAACTATAGAGTTCACCATTGAATTCTGAGGTATTTAACCTTGATATATAAGGGTCAAAGGGTTTACAGAACAGTTCCTTTTTGCAGCATAATAATAGTGAATATAAAAGTCATCCATTTTAATCTGTTTAATGTCTGAAATGAGTGGTCTCCTTGGAGCCCCTTTTGTACATTTACAAAAAATGGGCTGGAAAATGTAAAATAGCCTGTCTTTCAGTTATTTTCACCTCTAAGAAGATCAGTAAATTTTATACACTAAATTCTTTTGCTCAATATTACATTTATATGAATAAACAAGGAACAAACTGTTTAGAAGGTGATTTTTAAATGGTTCCATTCTCCTTCTCTAAGAAAATTATCGTATTTTTTTCTTGATAGTTGTACTATATAGAATGGAGATATTTCATATGTGCCATGCAAAACTATTAAAATTGATGCCCAAGATGTTTAAGTGTTTGGGAGTTTTTTTCCACATTGTGTTTCAAAATAATTCCAGTAAACAGCTAGACCCACCTTCAAATATTTTTGATTTATCTAAAGTGCATGGTAAGCTCATAAGGTAAGTTTTCAACACAAGAAGTTGGCTAAGATTGCTTTTTTGTTACATGACGTGGAGGTGTTCTCCAGTAAGCATTTACAGTATCTCAGAGTCCTTGCTTCTTCTGAAAAGAATCTGTATTAATGGGGGAGAAGGTTCTTAGGCGTCCTGAATATTTGCATATGCTCTGAAAAATGTATTAAAATAAACCTGAACAAAATATTTGAAAAATAGTAAATATTGTCAGCGTGATTGTCTTTTTTAAAAGATTTATTTATTTGGTTTGTTTTCAGTACTTTTAAAGGGTTTATTATGAATATTCTCTGGACGGGTAATAACAGCTTGCTCTGCCTTGCTGAGGTAAGAAAACCCAGTGTTCTTCAGTCACTTTTGCTTTCATAGGTCTACTCCTGTGTCAGCTAAATAATTTGATTCTTTACAATGTTTGGATGGCCACCCAAAAATTTTCCTTTCTTCACCAGCACATTTAATTTTTAAATAGCATTTGACACAGTGTATTTTTAATCACAGATTTCTTTATAAATATTAACTAAGCATTTCAGAATCAGAGGAAGAAAACTGGTCTCAAATAAGAGGGTGGCTGGTAGACTTATATATCCCTGCTACTGTTAAATGCCTAGATGTGACTTGTTTGAATGTGTTATCAACAACTTTTCTGTTTTATCTTTACCTCCTGAAGGAGTTCTACCAAAAAGAGAAACCTCAAATCACAATGCCTGAAGATCTGCCAGAGACATTTGAACACTGTGCAGCAGTGCTCAGACAGAATCTATTGTCATACCAAAGGCAGACAGATGATTACTACAATTCCTGTCTTATAGGTAAATTCATTCAGTTAAGACTTTCAACTGAAAAATTACATACACAAGAAATTATCTAAACTGAAAATTGCAGCTATCGAGAGTTATGTAGATTTCTTAATCCATCACACTCAGTGGAAAAACTCCAGTTGATTTTACTGGAAATTGGGCCAATATTCTCTTTTATATATTATTAGCTACAAAAGGACACTTGACTAAGTTGAAAGATCTGTACAAGGTCCTGTCTTTTAGCAAGTGTATGTTTCTCAAAGCATTGGACCTAGAAAAAGGAATGGCAGGGACAGAATCTCTGTGAGAGAAAATTCCAGGTTGTTTGACCCTTGCAATGTACATTCAAGTTGGCTGAGTGGGTTTTTTTTCCCTTGCAATGAGTACTTCTGTGTCACATAAACACCTGTCTTTCCCAAAAAGAATTTCAGGATCAGTTGAAGTTGTTTGAGAAGGAGCTCCCTTACATCTCCCAGTTGGCAGTTGATAGTCTTCTAAAAGAACACGAGCAGAAGCTCAGCTATTCCACTGGTCAGATTCGGGACCTCTTCAATAAACAGCTGGAAGACTGGGAGAATGAGAAGGTATGTATCATGGACATGTTGGAATGCTTCCACCGTAAGAAATGCTAAATGGATCAGAATTAATAAAATATTCTTTTTATTAATCTCACTGTTTGCTTAATCACTCACTGTTGAGCTAGCCACAGATTTAGTTTCTGTGTTTGCTGTTGGTCTGTGTAGTTCTACTGGAAGCTTTGTATTTCTAGTAACTCAGTCCCTTCTCTCACTGCTTCCAGCACTGGGCTGCCTCTTTATAATCTTATACAGCTCTGCCTGTCATGTTACACTTAGATTGTAAACTCTTTAAGGGCTGTGACATTGTGGTATGGCTACACAGCTCGTACTGTATAGGTCCACTCATTTGTAGGTAGTATGACATATGGATAATGAAATATTATTTACTGTCCTTCAAAAAAGAGGTATATTTTGTCCAGTAATATCAGAACTGATAACAGAATCATAATGGAGATGATGCAGAAAATGTTAGAGTAGTATCTTGAGATTTTTGTTCCTCTGAGTATTAAGTTAAATTCAGAAAAAAATACAAATATAAAGATTTTTTTTATATCTTGTTTACCACTTGGTAGGAGAGATTATTTGTTGAAAACGAAAACCAAGGTGAGATCAGAGGCCCTGTTCTCTAGCAGACAGGCAATTTGGTATATACTGCACTATAAGGTTTATCTCTAGACAGCCAAGGAATACACTAAATTTTCTTTGCCTTTCTGAATACTTTTATATAAAACGTGAGGGTTTTACTTCTTCCTTATTATGACTCAATTGCACATTCTTTACCAAAGACATTTCTTTTGTATGTATTATTTAAAGGCTGTGCACAAGAATCAATTACATCCCTCCCTGGGACACCCAGACAACTTACTTCAGCTGGATGCTTTGTGCCAAGAGGAAATAAAAAGGCAAAAAGACCAAGCTGATGGTATTCATCTCAACACACAGATGCTGCAGGTAATTGTAAAGCCATTGCTTAACATGAACTTAGATGTTGCATTTGGAAAGGAGAGTACATCTTAGATACATTTTTCCTCCCCATCAGAAGTAAACTGGAAAATGTTTTCAGTTTTAGGCAATCCTGTTCATATATATTTTAACTTTGAAGTTAAGAACTAAGAACTATATCAGCATTAGATCAATATATACATAAATGCATATGTACATGTATACGTGCATAGATTTATTGTGGAACTAACTGGTCTTTTGTATCATTCATAGAACATACTGAGGAAGAGATGACTTAGATCTTAATGGTAGAATTACAGGATGTAAGTCTAAATCGGAAGCAACAGGGACATCCTCTGGTTAGTTATATTACTTGCAGACAACAGATGCCTGGAAGGGTTTCTTCTGTGTGCATTCCATTAGTGCAAATAATTGACATTTTTCTACACAAGATTAAGAACTGGAATAAGCAGAATTTTACAGGAGAGGTTCAGGAATCAAAACACTTTTCCTGCTCCATCCTCTAGGTTTATTGAAGGTCAGTTCCCCAGCATTAAAGCTCTTTGTTTACTTCTCTCAGGCCACTTACTCAAAATTCTGCACTGTCTGCAGAGTATGTATCTTTTTAGTTCCAAAGTAATACCTCCTTCTCCTCTTAGCTCTGCATACACACACAGAAACACACATACCCAGTTTTAGAATAATACCTGGCCAGAGCACTTCCACTCAAAGTACCCAAATTCCAAAATGGCCTTTGCTGTGGACAGAAGGATGCGTTTACAGATAGCTGCTTTTATCAGGTTTAGATGCTTAACCCAAATAATAGAACTACTGGCCCCTATACACAGAACTCTGTAATTTTTTTGTACTTTAGGTAATCAGGTAGTGTTAAGAATACTGCAGAGAGGCACTTCTAGATCCTTTTATGTGCAACTTAAGAGCCTTGTGTCTGTTATCTGCAGCTGCTGCAAAATGTCAGGGTTGGACACTTGGGTAGTTCTTTTGGAGCTAAACCAAAAGGAGAGGAGATCAAATTACCAAAGGAATTCCTCTCACTTGTCTCCAATGTCCCAACAGGACTGTGCTGCTGAGTGTGCTCAGAACTTTGTTTCTGCACTAGCTGCCTTCACCGAAAAGCTGCTTCTAGAATTAGACGAAAGTATCACTATTGATGATGTACAAGTAGCAAGTAAGTAAAGAACAGATTGCTTGTTCAGGCCTCTGCCTCCTTCTCAAAGATTGCAGCACACTTTCCCTAGGAAGAAGAGACTTTTATATGCTATAGTACTTTAAATGGAAAGATTTGCATGATCAAGCATGCAAAGCTCTTTCTCGAAAGTGAAGAGCATCTAGCTGCATATAGTTACTTCAAAATAATGGTATTACTGCCATCATTTTGTTGCTGCTGAGTATCTTCTGTTATCTCCCAGAAACTGAAGTACCAAGACAGAAGACATCCACTTTAATCCGTCGTAAACAAGCTGGACTTCCTCTAGAAATCCGTGAAGTTAAACAGTTAATTGAACGTGGGAGCAGGTAATACTTGAAGATACTGAACATTGTTCTGTGTAATTTCTCTTCTCTAAACTGGTATCAGGCACTGTCCTCACAGATTTTTTTGCTGCACTTGTTGAAACTGCTGTATACTATGCTCATCATTAGTCATGTCATTTAACTAGTAGTTGTGGGGCAGTTTGGGTGGGTAATGATTTTAAAGAAAGAATAGCAATGGATCCAAATAAAAGTGACACGTATTGTAAAGCAATACAATGCCAGTATTATTGCTGTGCCACTTTGCTAGCCACTGTTTGTCAATTCAGCACTTTCAGATCTATGAATATACTGTGTATTTTCACTCAGAAGATATGAATTCTATATACTGTGCAGAGACTCTGAAGTTTTAAAAGAAAAGATGGTTGTACTAAATAAGGTAGTTTTTAGGGTAAACCTTTTGTGGAGATTAAAAAAAATAATTAATCTTTTGCTAATCTAAGTACAACTAACATGAATTAGTATGATCTGCTCTCTTTTCTAACTTTCTCTCTCATGTGTTTTTTGGTTGTTTGGTTTTGTTTTTTTAAAGGACTTGGCCAGGAATACCCATGACTACTCTTACAGACAATTCAGACTGTATTCTTTGCAGAGAAACTGCATCAGTTACAACAGCTAAGACTACACTGGGCCACATAGCAGCAGTAGAAGCAAGAGATGCTGTATATAAGGTTGGTCTGTGGGAAAGGACTGTGAGTGGGGCTGCTACTGTTATGGGTTTGTTTTTTTAAGAAGAAAATTCTAGTGATGTGTAAGTTTTTAATATACACAGCATTTTCAGATCTTAAAGCCATATTAACCATGTGTAGAAATCCTCTCTCATGTCCGTTTCTTTGTGATGTTCTCAAAAGCAGAGAGAGTTGGTTTCTCAGGGAGTCCTCTCATTCAGATACATTGTAACGGGGAATTGTTTCAGCAGAGAAGCACAGATGGTGTCAGAAACAGGACACGTCATGCATTTCAGCAGCATCACAATTCAAAAAGTAGCTGCTGCCACAATGCCATTTCAATACGGCTTGCTTTCACTCACCTTTCCTTCTGAAGCCTACAGCTCTAGCCTTAGATCACAAAGGCTGATTTTTCCATAAAGGTTGAAGGGCTGTAATATACTTCATACTTATCTTACACCCTGAACTGTCACTGATCATTGTTTCCACCCTAAAAATGATCACTCTTTCTTCACTAAGTCTGCTAGAAGAACGAACACATTCCAGACAGCTCTGAGACTCTGACTTGCACTGACAATAGCTTGTGAAACAGTAGTGTTCAGTAATTAGGAGAATACTCTCACGTTAAATCATTTGGAAATAAATGGTCCGTGTTTATGCATCTGTCCTGGAAATAATCATATTCCCAGTGAACTGAATTAATGTTAAAAAAATGTGTATTTTTAGTAGGGAAATGTAAAATACACTGTCAGCAATGGCAAATGCCATCAAATCTATAAACTTGCATGAATGTTTTATGTATCTAGTTATGGTACCTAAGCACCTGGTTACAGAAGTCTTGAAGTGAACATAGTTTGTCAGCAGGGTGTGATACAGTAAATGCATGCCACAGAAATGTTCTCCTGAATGTACATTGCATTAAAAATACAGTATTTTATATTTTGGAGCACGGACTCTTTAATAAAGGTGCCTTGAGGTTTTCATGGTAGTCTACAAGTTTCCATTTAGGTGAAATACCTTTTTAGCAGCTTTGTAATAGTTCAGTTCATACTCGTGACTTAGGAAGTTCTGGCAAGAGCCAGAGTACATTCTGTGTTTGAGATGCATGCATTCCTCTGTTCTCTAGAGAAGGCAGCTCTTTAATCTTAGAAGCTAATGGAAGTGAGATGAAGATATTGCATTTTTAGCAAAATTTAAATATTGCTGATAATTTAGTTTCAAAAGTCTTCAAAAGGAACACAGAAGGAAGAGAGTGAATAATTCATTGTTCATATAGTTCTGTTGTCAAAGGCAGAAAATAAGTGGCCTGTATGCAGTCTTCTGACATAGTGGATCAGGACCTGGATTTAGGCAAAGTAAAATTATATTTCATCACTACCAATTTTGTCCTTTATTGTTGTTGTTTATACAGAAATACAAATGTAAACTTGAGCAGCAGTTTGCCCAGATCAAGGAAGAAAGTACAGCTCAGCTGCTGGCAATTCAACGTTGGGAAGATTGGTGGAAACGATCCATCCAGAAGATTAAGCAACTGTATACATGAGATCAGTCAACTCTTGCTGATGTCTTTACATCACTGACACTGTTTATACTAAACACTGACAAGTTTATACTAATGTCAGTGATGTTACAGATTTAGTCCAACAGAATGTTCTTTTTTTTGATTTATTTGTGTTGCACTGAACAAGTGCAATGGTGAAAGGAGCTATTTTTTGCCTCCTGAAATAAAAAATCTGACGAATGTGCTGTAAATGAAATGTAGACTCTGTGCAGTGCTTCCTAGTCGGATCTCAGCCAGTGTAAAGTTAAGTCATTAACTGTTGTGCTAGCTGTAATATGAGAATCTGAAAAGCTAGAAGCCCCAGCAGTGGATTTGTACTGAAGTTCATGTTCGAGACTCGGGCATGATCGAATGTGTCTGTGTCATGGCACAGTCTGAGGTTATAATAGTCAAAGGCAGCCTGTTTAATAATGCAGTCCAGCAAGGAAACTTCTTCTTTGGCACAGATGAAACCCTTCCCACGCATGTCCTCTCTTCCTTCACATTC
Organism: Sagittarius serpentarius; assembly: GCA_034782735.1. Taxonomy (NCBI): domain Eukaryota; kingdom Metazoa; phylum Chordata; class Aves; order Accipitriformes; family Sagittariidae; genus Sagittarius; species Sagittarius serpentarius. The sequence continues at coordinate 15,950,135 of JAVKLA010000052.1, read as the reverse complement.
TGAACAACACTGTACTCACAATTGCTACTGCAGTTTCAGAAATCAGAAATACAGGTTTAGAAATCTGAAATAGTTGATCTGCAAAGAATATTTTCCATGGAATGGTCTACAAGTGAGGTATTTATCTGCAATCCAGAATGCTTTCCAAGGCAGGGCTTAAAAACAAAGTACTGCTTTGTTCTGGGAGGTCAAGCAAGTTCATTTAGGAGTAATATAGCTACTTTTAAAAAACTCTCCAAACAAATTTGAGGAACCTGGGTAACTATTAAAAATGCTTTAGCTGTTTTTTGTGTTTGTTAGGAGATTCTGTCATTAACTGCAACCACATCTATTTCATTTCTGTTTGCGTTCATTGTGAACCCTACAGTTGTAAATCAGATGAAGACAAATATGGTAAATATCAATGAGATGGTTTTAGATGCAAGGAGACGTTGCAAACTCATCTGCCTCCAGTGTTCTTGCAGATTTGTAACACAGAAACTGAAACAAAGGGGGAATGCATCAGCTGTGCTCTTGATGATGCAGTATTTCAAAATATGTGTATTACTTTTCCTGAGGGATTACATGTTTACCCTGTAAAGACACATGGAAGTACACTATGCCTATTACAATAGCTGAAAGTGCACTAAACTAACCAGAATGTCCATGTCTTTTTTTATTCTGTGTTAATTTTACTATTCAATTTGAGGATAACTTTTATTCTCCTTCCTTCTATCTGTTCATTATCCTCTGTCCTTTCCCATCACCCAAGTTCTATGATAACAGTCTCTGTCCACCATGGTGATAAGTGCATGAGGATGGTCAGGTGCAGAAAATGAGAATCCCCAGGAGACTATCTGCAAAATGGTACTGTCTTATGTTTTCATTTATACTTTGGGGGAAAATTTTGAGAGGATATTTATGAAATTGGACAGTGGTATCAAGCTGGATGGGGATACAAGCACCATGGGAAAAAGAATTTAATCAAGGCTTGATGTTTTAGAAAAACAAAGAGCCTGAAAATGGAGATTAATTCCATAAAGTCAAGTACAAGGCTTTATGTGTCATAGACCTGGCTAGGAGAGGTTCCGTAGAAAACATGTGGATTACATTTGGTCACAGGGTGAATGTCATCACCAGTGCTGTGTTCTTGCAAAGTCGGCAAGTGTCATATAGGAATGTATGAACTGTCACAGCATTTCAGTTTTGTGGGGTAATCCTACTTTACTCAATACTGGTGAGGGCTCAGCAGAAGTATTTGGTTTTGAGTTGGCACCAGATTTCACGAGAATGGACTGATTAGAGAGAGTTCAAACAGAACTGACAGAAATAACCACGGCTCTTGAGGTTAACAACCTACAAAGAAAGATTGAAGGAGCTGTGGTGGTTGAGCTCGCTGAATAGAAGAGGGAAGGAAACATCATAGCCTTCAGGTATGTAAAAGGAGTCCCCAGGTGCATGATCACTGTCATAAAAAGGCACAGACCTAAACTGCAGCAAGTGAGATCCTAGCTGGAAATTAGGAAGCCTCCTGATGAGAAGGGCAGTAAAGCAGTGGCACAGGTTGCCTACCCCCACCCTATGTCTAGCCAGCTCTCAAAGAATGATTGAAAAGCAACCCTTTGAACCCTCCTCTGCACACTTGTCCATTTTGCATGTGCTGGAGACATCAAGTGCACCGTCAGACACGTGGCACTGAAAAATCCTGGCATTGGTGCAGCAGCTCTCATTACAGAATTAGCACAGGAATTAGATAAAACTGGTGAAAGCATAGAGTAACAGCTAGAGGGGAAAGACTGGTTGCAAATCCTTCTACATTTGTGGATCTGCAGCATTTTTAGGCAAGAATCCAGGACTGCTCAGCATTAATCCATAAAGGCTTTAAATGGTGGAAGGCGTAGAGAGAGAGAGAGAGAGAGATTTAGTTGTTTTCTTTTAAAGTGGGATTTTGTGATGCTTCTTGGTGAATGCTGATTAAACCAATTGACAGGAGAGTGAGGAAGAAGCACCAAAGAGGATTTCTGTATGGCATAATAAAGAAATTAAAGAACTTTTTGCTACCTGTCTTTTTATAACCAAATAAATTGAAGTGGGAAAATCACCACTGTCTTTTCAGATCTGTTGGCACTGTTGTATGCCTTACCAAGGACCAGGACAGAGGAGCTCTGTGATGCTTACTGCAGGCTCCCCAAAAGAATTGCCCTGTACCCGTTCCT
>JAVKLA010000052.1:15935853-15947899 GCA_034782735.1 Sagittarius serpentarius | reverse complement strand
GCCGGTCTACAAATAGGAGTTTGACAAACAGCCCCCCCCCCCTTTTTTTTTCCCCTCCAGGCACGTCACATGCTAGAACGTGCTTTCCTCTAACTCGAGACTGCATTACAGTCCTTACAGCAGCAGCCTGCAAAGCTCGCTTTGCAGAAGAGCACTTTATGTGGATGCAGAAGATGCCGAGGAGGCGGAAGTGAGCTTGCACGCACAAGAGACTTACCCGCAGTACCGTAGTTCTGTATTCGCTAAAGGTAATAATGACTGTAGCCTGTAACAATTAATGTGCTTGTAACAAGCCCCTTTGGAGGCCACATGCAAAGGCTTTGTGTGTTTGTCACAGGTCCCGTGGGTCACGCTGTGGGAACCTTTACTTCTCTGTGAACAGAAAAGGGATTAATTTGGGCTTTTAAGGTAAAGCAGCTGAGCTAGGGGAAGTGGATTTCTGTGGCTGTTGAAAAGGCAGTAATTTCTTTGACTTGCAGAGAAATATCATTACCCAATATGAATTATTGTTGTCTAATGTTTATTTGCTTGTATCGGACCTCAGTTTACCTTTCTCCTACACGCATCTTTGGAGAGAGCTGTCTCTGGCAGTTACTTTTCTGTGAAAGATGGAGTTTATCAGCTGAAGTGATAACTGTATTAGCTCTATGTATCCTCTGATATGATTGGTTTTGGTGAGTTTATTAAATTGCAAAGGGTGTGTGCTTTAGATGAATAAATGGAATCTACGGAAACTAGAATCAAATCAGAAAGGCTTCCCACACACTTAAAACTGTGATTAGATTTCAGCCTGAGAGAGGTTTCTCAAATGGTTTACAGGAACTGCCTCAGTGACTGTGGCCTAGCTCCTACGGTCTGTTTCCTTCTGTGTTCCTGATTTCAGAAAGACTGACTGAAAATGAAGCTGCATGGAGAGCCTTATGCTCCTATGATTAAATAATGTTGCTCTCATAATGAGGTAATTATAGTGAATTTACAGTGCTTTTTTGTTCTTTGGAGTTTGAAAGCTGCTGGGAGAAACAAGTTGCCCTTCCTTCTGTAAGACATGATTTCCAGGAAAGTGGTGGGATCTCTTGTCTGTCTGTTTGTTGTTACCGCATTTATCTGGTAAGCATTTGCTCGCAAGCTTGGTCATATTTAAAAGATGCTGTCTATATCTATACTGAGGTCAAAAGCATAGTAGCAGAAAAATACACTTAGTGCATTTTATGGAAAGTCCCTGTTACCGTTCTAAGAATAGTAATTTGCATAATAGATAAAGTAACACTAGTAGAGGGAGAAGCCTCCAAAGGGAGAGAGAAAAAAAGACCAGTTCTGTCTAAATTAGACTCCTAACACTGTATCTGACTCACAAAAAAATGTGCAAGTACAGAATATTCCAGTTCCATTCCAGTTCATGCCTTAAAAGAGATGATTATCTGTCTCTTGAAAGAGCCTAAACTCACTGCAATGTAACTAGGGATAGCTTTGTAGCTATCAAACACTAGCTTCCGAACACTGAGAATGTTTGTAGCTTTGAGTATACTGACCACTGAGTACGCCTTACAGATTCTCTTAAGCAAACTCAAACACTGTTTGAAAGGAATTAATTATTAAATTATTATTAATTATACTGTATTTCTGATGTTGCCGTTTGCTCTTATTTCACATTGTGGGTAGCTGCATTTCATCGGTAATTAAGTGCTATATAAAAAAATGTATATAGATTGTGATGAAAACTGAAGGGAGAAAAAATCCTGTGCAGCCTATTTGTTTGCTATGCAAATTAAAGGATGCACACACAGCATTTAAAGTTCTCGGAAGTGTCAGTATGACACATCAGTATATATTGCATATTTATCCATTTGAGCATTGCCTTATGTGTCTCCATTTGCATACACTTTTCAAAAATGTGTAGGCCTACATTTTGCACACCACTTGATGTAAATAATAATACTTAGACCTGATGTTACAAGCTGGATGCTTCTGGACTCGTTTTGTCCTGAGCTTCCCATTAATGCCTTATCAGCAGTAAATTACATTAAAACATTAATACATTGGATCCTACGCTAATTAGTAAGATAGACATGCAGTTAGCTAGAGTTACATCTCAAAATCTGTGCCAGATTCTCAGATGATCTTGGAAAATCCTAGGAAGATATCTTTCAACTTTACCTATCTTAAAAGGTTTCTTTGCTATCACAGGATAACAGTTGGGAATAGAAAAGTGTACTACCTCCCATATTACCTTCCTTGCCCTGAAATCTTGTAAGTATTCCATTTTGTATGTAATGAATAACACAGATGATTGTTACAGGAGCTGTACTTCACTGACAGTGCAAGTAGTTATTAACGAGTAGTCACTTGTTCTTTATTTTATTCATCTATAATTAGTCACTCTCTTAAAACAAAATGGTAATGCAAGATGCAACCTTTTCTGCTTTAGCCTGCTTGACCTTCAGGACAAGCTCTGTATTTGTACAGCATGAGTGAGGCCTTGTTTGTTGTGGGTCACAGAGACCATGACTAACAGGTTAACATTGGCTTTATTATCAGGGTGTAATCACATACGTTACACACAGGATCTCACTGTGCTTTGAGTTGTGGATTAAGTATCCCAGCTCTCTAGATGGAGAAACGTAAGTCAGAGAGGTGAAATGAACAATCACATAAGGAGTTCTGGCAGAGTTAGGAATAACCCCCCAGTCTCCTAATTGTGTTCCTCTTCTTCACTCTGTGATCTGTGCTTTCCACTCACTTTATGAATGTGTTTGTGTTATTGCACCACTTGAGCTGTGGATCAGAAGCCTGCTCTGAACAAATGAGAGGGGAGCTGCTTCTCCAGAAACCTTACAGTTTAAGGGGTCAGCTTCATTGCGTGATGTAAACTAACATACTGTTAACTGACTTGGCATGGGTCCCAAAAGCTGTCTCAAAGCTGCATAAAAGAGAATTTACACTGTGGAGGAGCAGGGTACATGGCCTAAATGACTTCACTGCCATTTTGGACCATAGCTGTTACAAGACAAGCCTCGGCTTTTCCAGTGTTTTGTTGTGACCTACTGATCTTGTAGAAACAAAAGAAAACAAAAAAATGCAATTAGAAAATATGATCTCTTATAGAGGCATTTCTGATTATTTCAAGCCATTAAAAAATAGTGTCTAGTAAGATGCTTATTTCTCTGAATGCTATTTAAAATGTGATATATTTCAGGTAGTTCAGCCCTCCAGGTGAACAGGAACAGTTATCCAGGGAATGGAGCACATACATGACCAGTACTGGCAGTCCCGAACAAGCATGTGCTTCCCTGGATTTTGACCCCTAAACTCTGATTTACCCCCAGACTCGGCGAGCCGCCAGCATCTCTCTGTCCCTGTTCTGTTGTGTGCTCTGTTTCAAAACTGTTGCTCATCTGACAGCCCCTGAATGTGCGTATGGGCAACGTCTAACTCTCTGTACCAGGCAGAGCAGCGTGCACACCAACTGCAGCGAGGACTTGGACAGCTGTCAGTAGAGCAGCAGGTCCTGAAGCTGAACCTGGTTCGTATTTTAGAAAAAGTGTTACAATCCCTTTCTGTTCTTACCCCATCATGCAGCTCTATGAAACTGCAATATACAGAAGAGAAGCTAATCCAGCTTTTCCCCCAGTAAGTACTGGCCTTTTATTTCCTAACCTTTAAACTGCCATTCCTCTCTTCTGGGCATATTCATGCATTATTCAGTGGATATTTCTTCCTTTTTACAGATTATTTTATCAGCAGCCAAGAGTGCTGGCTCCAAAGTAAGTTTCTTTGTTTGAACTTTGTCGTATCTGCTGACTTTGGTTTGGGTGCTCTGCGGCACTCACAGTCTCAAAGTCCTTGTACACACCGAACAGTACCTTGTGCCACGAGAAGCCTGACCATATGGGTATGTCTACAGCTGTCTATGCTGCTATAAGATTGAGTTTAGTCACTGTATACTTGTTAACATGCCTGCTGTAAATTCCCAATTAATACATTAACACGCACACACAGTCTGTCTACATGTTGCTGCCAGGAGCTCTTTTTGAGATGGGAGATATATAATAGCTGGAAGACAGTGAGAAATACCTTCTGGAGCCGTGTTGTAGCTGTAACCAGCTGTGGGAGAGCTTTGAAGCCATTTCAGAGCAAAATCAAGCAGGTGCCTTGCATGACCTGCAGCAATGGTTTTGGCTAACCTGCTGGATGTTACGCTGGAACAAACTGCAGGTGCTCACACAGAAAAGGCTCTATGAGAAGCAGTCAAACCAGTGAGTTTAAACAGACATGGAAGGTTTCAGGCAGCAGCAGCAGCTAAGAAGTGACTTAAGCAAATGCTCCTTGTCAGTTCACGTTTGCTAGCAGTCTCCTTTGGTCCAGCTCCAGTGACCTGGCTCTTATCTCTAGCAGTTCACTTTCAACAGCCACCATTCCTTTGCACGTTAACATACACACCCTGTTGGTACATTTATTCCCCCCGCCCCCCTGCTATTTCAACAGGACGTGCTAGGCCTGAATATTTCTCTCTTTCATATTGGAATAAATTAATGTGTGAAATCGGCTAGTATATAGTGGACTAAAGGAGAGAATCTTGTAGCTTTTAGTGCTCTGTGCCTTCTGAAGGGAGTTCACTAGCACGCACTGAGGGGATGCATACCATGGGAATGAGTCATTGGGAAACCCAGTGCAGCCCTTTAAAATGAAATGAAAAAAAGCCCTGGTTGGAGAAGCAAACTTGAAGATTTCCTTCTCTCTCTCCCCTCATCTAAAAAAGGATAATTAACCCAGAAAGACAGCAGCTCAGTTAGTACATTTTCTACAAACCAAATTTTTCTTCCTGTATAATTTAATCTTTTAATCATATGCATTACTATAGGAGGGAGTGAAATTGTTATTCTCTTATCCACTCAGACTGAAAGTATTAGATCTGGGTTGAAAGTGTACTGCTGCCTCAGCCGTCAAACTGCTCCCCACAGGTCCCTTGGTTTGGCTCTTGTGCTATTATTGCCTCGGGAGCGTGTCAGATGGGAGACTGCTTCAGCCTCCGAGTGTGGCCCTGTGCCGTGCATGACAAATTTCATTAGCAGAGTGCTACAGATCATGGTCTGGGGCAAATGTAAGTGGGCTAGGGTAAATTACACATCATAAATGACATCTTGTTTTAAAATCAAAAAGGTAAGAAAGAAGAAAACCCTGAAAACAAAGAAGAAAGTTGAAATAGCATTGTGTAGCTGTAATAGGGCATAATCAGACTCTCCTGCATATATATTCAATATTTCCACTGCCCACACGGGAGATTAAGGATTTTCTATAACTTTGTTACACATTTGAATGTTGGCTTACATACAGAATTTAAATTATATCTGAATGTGTTAAAGCTTTATATAAATACTGAAAAAATAAACTGTCGTGCCGCAAGCTGTGTTTTAATAACACAGCAATGGCGTATATTTTTATAGCAATTTTCATATTATTACTTGTGTTTTAGTCTGTATGTAGCAATCTGCCTCAGACTGATAGCAAATATGCGTAGCTTCTCATTCTGTGAGTTCAGTGGTCATTAAACTCTCTTTAGCAGAAAAGTCCTATGAGCTTAAATGAGATTTTAGTAGATCCTCGGGTTTTTGCCAGTTCATTAAACAGTGCTTAATTTCATCCCAGGAACTGAAATGTCTTTGGTCGGTAACCTTAAATAAGAGGGCAGGGAAAAAAATATGAAGATAATACCATCCATAATGAGTTAATGCTGATACACACACTCTTGTTCTAGCTGTCTTTTTAATGTTTCTTTCCCATTTACTGGCCTTGAAACCAAAAGGAACAGTTACATATCATTAACATTCCCTTTCTTTTCCTTCAGGCGTCAGGATGTGCTGACAGTCACACCATGGCTGGCCCCCATCATCTGGGAAGGAACCTTCAGTTCTGAGATCCTAGACAGTGCCTACAGGCCACTGAATCTCACCATAGGGGTGACAGCTTTTGCCATTGGAAAGTAAGTGAACCACTCAGTGGGCACAGTTCTTGGGTTGATGTACTTCCTCTGTCAAAAGGTCATTTTGGCTTTTCTTGTCCTCAGCAGAGCTGAAATCTGTTCCAATCTGTAGTAAACTTTTATGCCCATGTATTGTGTCCATAATCATACAAGTCTACAAGATAACAGACTGAGCACCCAAGGTATCTGGAAGCATGGTCAGTATTTTTGAAGAACTAGCATGTGCCTTGGGAATTAGAGCTGTAGATAGGTGGTTGGTTGGTCAAAGCAGGGCTAATCCACTTGTTCCTTGTCCCCCCACTATACTTTACCTATTGCATGTATAGTGTCTGGATCCTTGCAGCAATAGCTAGTCAACACTCTTCATCCCTTGTCTTCTTCCGTTCGTTAAACTACCCTTCATAATCCACCATGCATCCCCTTACCTCTGCTGTGCTATTCACGTGTTCTGTTTGCACAGATACACAAGGTTTGTGGGAGGCTTCTTGGAGTCAGCAGAGAAACATTTCATGAAAGGCTATCGGGTGAACTATTATATCTTCACTGACAACCCTGAGACAATTCCCGATGTCCACCTGCAACCTGGATGAAGGTTTGTTGTTGTTCCCATCAAGAAATACCGCAGCTGGCAAGAGATGTCCATGCACAGGATGGAGGCCATAAACAAGCACATAGCAGAGACAAGTCATCAGGAGGTGGACTACCTCTTCTGCCTGGACATTGACATGGTGTCCTACAATGCCTGGGGGCCTGAGACCCTAGGTGATACCGTAGCAGCCATACACCCTGGCTATTTCAATGTCCCTCGAAGCCAGTTCCCTTATGAGAGGAGGAGCTCTTCAGCAGCCTACATCCCTGATGGAGAAGGGGACTTCTACTACGGAGGAGCTGTGTTTGGATGGCTGGTCAAGAAGGTCTATGAGTTCACCAAGACTTGCCACATGACCATCCTGATGGACAAAGCCAATGGGATCATGGCAGCCTGGCAGGAAGAAAGTCATCTCAATAGGCACTTCCTCTCCCACAAACCTTCCAAGGTGCTTTCTCCAGAGTATTTAGGGGATGACAGGAAGCCAAAGCCCCCTGAAATTCACCTCATACATTTTTCCACAGTGGATAAGAACTACAAGGAGATAAGAGATTGACCATCTGATCCCTTCAGAGGTGTCCTCCACACAATCAAACCCACTGAATATTCGCTCCCACAGAACATGCCCCACCACAAATTTTTGTTCCCAGTGTGAACAAACTGAGAAAGGAGCAAGTGGATAGTTTCTCTGGAGAACAGGAATCAATGCATTTCAGAGGCAGCAACCAAAGTGGAGGTGAGAATGAAAAGGTTTCTAGGTTCCTAACCTTTGTAAATACAAGCATCCTGCTTGAGGCTGCAGCACAAAAAAAGGCATGCAAAAGGCCAGTTACCAAATGCAAGGCTGTCCTTATAGCAAGGCTGCAGATGCCTTTATCTGAGTGTTTTCCTGAGGCCCAGCAGAAACTTAGCAAGATCAAAATGGTATTTGACATTCCTGTGGAGGAGAAGACCTAGAGTTTTAGTAAAGACCTTTTCACTTAAAAAACCCAGCTTTGCAGGGCAATTAATTTTCATGCATTGTGATTTAAATTGACACCCTTTGTCAGGAGCAGGAGGAAACTTTCGCTCAGAGCAAGTTATCCCTGATTAGTGTGCAGGAGGATTTCTTGGACCTTCTCGGCAGAGAGCTGGTGCCAGCCATTGCCAGTAAGAACCCTGGTCTGACAGGACAAATAGTGTGAATTCATATAGCAGTTATCTTCCAAATTCCAATCTGTGTTTTGGAGACCCAAGTTTAGACAAAACTGGCACAGCTCAGACCCAGACTGAACTTCTTCGGGTTTATTTCAATCGCAGATGTGCTCTGAACCTTTTCCCTGGTTCCCATGTCTCTGTAGATCGTGTAATCTTTTCCAACACAGAAAATCTGGTATTGAGAGGTTCATGTTCCTATCCGTTGCTTCAGTCCTTTCCAGCTTTTCTAAGCTCTGTGAAATAAATTGGCTAGAAGCTGCTGGAACTGGCAGTAAGAGCTGATGCATTTCCAGCAAACAGGGTGATTTCATTTTATAATGAAATGCTGTAGTGAAACTGTGAGTTCAGTCTAGAGCTGGAACTAGGCTGGGGTTAACATTTTCTTTGCATGAATGTGATGAGAAGCTGAACCAAGCGTTCTGCAGCCTTTAAAGCCTGACAGCTCACTCGGGTGAAGGGGCGGGGGGGGTCGGTCTAAACACAGGGGAACAGCCACGGCTTGCCAACAACGACAGCATAATTGTCAACTGAGGTCACAGCATGGAGGTTGGTGAGCCACGCACATCTGCCGTAAACATCTTCTCCGTTACCTCCTGAGGCGTGCTACCAAAGGGCTGTGCAAATCCGTGCCATGCTCATTTAATGTGAGCAGGGAGAGAGACGACAGGGAGCGGCAGAGAATGGCAGTGCTGTACGGCGCAGAGAGGAGAAGCAGGGGTGAAAGGGCTAAGCTGACTGTTTCTAAGGGAACAGTTTAAAAAAAAGAAAAAGAAAAGAAAAAAGGCTCATTTAGCAGAGAGAGAGAAAATGGGGAAGAGGTGCCTAACTGTTCTTGCTTCTCTTCACGTGAGAAAATTGCTGTATGGCAGTGTATCAAGTATTCGAGGGTTTAGACCCCCACCACTGATTGCAAATGACTTAACGAGCCATTTCAGTCCTGTGTGAACAGGCTGAAAATGGCACTTGCCAGTGTCATTGTAGGCATTTAATCTTCCAGAAGACTAATTAGAAAAGCTTTCACGGTACCCATAATATAGATAAGGTACACAAAATACCTCCAGCCCAAAACCCCTAGTGGCCGCTGAGTCTGTTCACTCATGCTTTATCCAGCAAAGAGCCTACGCGATTATATTTTCTCCAGACTGTTCTTAGTGCTGTGGTGCTGGAGGAAGGCACCCCTCTACGTAACTAAACCAGAACTGAATCTCCTGTGACGATATCTATGTTGGGTAACCAGGCACATCATCTAAGCCAAAAGGGTGAAGAAAGATCCTTATCCAAATATTTCCAAAAAGATATATTCCCACCAGGATTCCAGGATTAATACTGTATATTTCTTATTTGTAAAACAGTTGTGTCCAAAGGCCACGACTGGAACTAGGGTCTCATTATGCCAGTTGCTATATATATGCATATGGATTCTTTTATGAGCCAAAAGGAACTGTCTAGTCTGATCTGCATAGGACAAGCCAGATAATTTTATCTCCTGATGTCAGTATCAAGCTCACAATACAAGCTGGGCTGTGCTAGATCTCTCAGAAAAGCATTCAGATCCAATAAAAACATGAAGTGATAGAGCAGCCACAAATCTATAGATAAGCTGTGCCAACGGCTAATTCCCCTTATGCCTTAATTCTGCTCTAAATCGGTCTGTGTTTGCAGCCTGTATTTGCAGCCATTGGGTTTCATTCTGCCACAGTGAATTACTTGAATTCCTGTGCAGATATTCATAGCCTATAGTAAGCCTGCCATGAGAGGAAGTTCTCCAGCACAAATGATGTGTGATAGAGGGTGGTCTGTGCTTCTGGGGTACCTGTTCTGAAAAACTTTTGTGAAAGGCTTGGTCTCCGGCTCTGCTTCCTAGCCACCCTTTGGCCGAATCCAGGACCCTCTGATTGACGTGGTAATGGCCTGATTTGTGCAGTGCCAAACATGTTTATCTTCCTGGCAGGCCCGCAGCTTCTCCACAGGGGAAGGTCTTGTGTCACGTGTTATGTGACAGTTCTGCTTGACAGGGCTGTGATTTGAAGCAGCACCTAGAAACTCGCTGTGTCTCCAGCGAGCAGAAGAATGTGACTGCAGAAACACACTCCCCAGTGCAGTGTGGGAGATGCTCCCTGAATCAGCTCATGCCCTCCTCTAATTAATGCAAGCCTGGACTTCTGTTGTCATCTCCTGCTGATTATTCCCCTTCCCCAACAGCAGCAGCATGCTTTCCTTCTCTCATTTGGATTGTGCAGCCTGAGGCGTGTGGGAGCTTCACAAGGACCTACTTTCTGATCTGAATTCCCCACCAACATCTATTGCTCAGTGGGGAAACTGAGGCACACGGTAGCAAGGCAGCAGACTGGCACTCTTGCATGTGAGGTCTTCTTCCGCTCACCACAGGGGACCGTGCTGTCTCATGTGTCCTTGTGCCAAGGGAATTTGGACATGGAAACATGCATGCAGTACTGCATGAAAAGTGAATGACCACATGTAAATAAATCAGCCGATTTACACTGCCTGAGGATCTGATCATGCATTCAAGGTATTTCTGACTCAGGCCCTGTTCGCCCATGTGACAGTGACAGTGACAGGCACTTGCAGGCACAGCAGGAACCGGAGAAGGAATTTACAGGAGTGGGTTGCACTTTACTCGCACTAAATCCCCAATCCTGCAGTTCTGATCCACACGTAGGTCCACACAACCAAGTAATTCAGGAAAGCGTTGCTAGCAAAACGCATCAAATAAGTGGCTTTTAAATGTCTGCCTACCCACCCGACTCCCTCCTTTATTGAAGTGTAAGAGTAATGCTGTACTGACTTGACTTTTCTTGGGCTATATTTAGATTAAACATAGATCCACCAAATGTCGCTGTTTTATGTAAAACTAGTTTAAAGCCATATGAATAGAAAGGCCGTTTTAACCAGAAATCTCTGCTGCTTGTATGCCCGCCTCATCCCCCCTGCCCCCCTGCCCCCGAACCTTTAGCTAATTTAAAGCGAGTCAGACGAGTACAAATTACTTTTTAAAAAGTGCTTCATTCTGGGTTTTTTTTTTGTAGTGAGTTTTGCCAGCAGCAAATTACATAGTTATAGACCTTTCGAAGTACGCATTTTTCTCCCTGTTCGGCACTGACACCGTTACTATAATTAGAATGATGTCGCTCTGTAGCAGCACCCAGCGCCAGAGCGATTGGCCCGGCAGCACCTTTTCCCTCCTGGCGACGCTCCCCATCCGGCGCCGCTGGTTCTGCCGGCCCGGGGCGTCGCAGGAGCGGGACGGTCAGATGAGATGGGCTGCGCCGTGTCACCAGTTCCCACCGCGACCCTGGCGGAGCTGGTTCTTCCCGCTCGGTGGCTGCTGGGGCGGGGGGGGCTGTTAGAGGCGGTGGCACTCGTGCGGGTGCCGGGTGGGCGCGTTGGTCCCCAGGAGCGCGGTGGCCGGCCCCGCACCCCCGAGCACCGCCCCGGCTGGGCGCGCGCGGCCGTGCAGAGTGACGCAGCCTCCCCTCAAGCTCCCCGCTTCTCCTGACGTCACCCTGCAACGGCACATGTCGTCGGGTACTGGAGCCGTTCACACGCAGCCCCTCGGTTTCCAGGGCAACCCCGCTCGCTCAGCCCCCGCTGTCTCACCGGCTCACGCTCCAGCACACCGACTGCGCACCGGCCCCTCCAGCAGCCTTTTCTTCCCGGGGTCCCCCCGCGCCCCCCGTTCCGGCTGTTGGGTCGCGCAGAGATGAGGCAGCCGGGGGTGGCTGTTTGTGCGCTGCCGGCCCAGCCCCGGTGCGGCGGGCTGCCGGCCTCCCCTCCTTAGCGGCGGCTTGCTGGGGAGAGCTCGGCAGCCCTGCGGGCAGGGCGGGGGGGTGTCTCGCCCAGCAAGGGACCCCCTCCTCTGCCCCGAGGCTCTCCTCCTATTTATAGCGTGCACGGCAGCGCCCTGCCAAAACCCTCCAAACCGCCGCGCGCTCCGTGGCGAGGCCTGTAAGGTGCTTTCCCAGGGGTCCGGCACCCACAGCACCCACCTCCTCGGGGGAGGGGGCACCCAAGAAGAGGTGGGGTGCCCAGGGCACCAGGCCGAGGGTGCACCTGCAGAGGTGCCCTCCTGTCCGCCCACGGGGGCAAGCCTGCACCCGGGGGTGCGCCCCCCCCCCCCCCCCCCTCGCTGCAGACGCGCACCCACCTGCGGGCTCTTCTTGCCCGCGGATGCGGGCGGCCAGGCCGGGCGGAGCCGGGCGCGGCCCCCCCCTCTCTCCCGGTAGCGGCGCGCCCGCCCCCGCCCCGCGCGGTGCCGCCCCGCG
>JAVKLA010000052.1:15899477-15935170 GCA_034782735.1 Sagittarius serpentarius | reverse complement strand
CCCCCCCCCCCCCCCCCCCCCCCCCCCCCCCCCCCCCCCCCCCCCCCCCCCCCCCCCCCCCCCCCTCTTTGTTTGTTTGTTCGTTTGTTTTCTATCTGTGTAATGGGTAAGTGCGGCCAGTAGAAGTGGGGATGAAGGACTGGGAGCAAAAGCAAGACAGTTTGGGACAGGGTCTAGCTGCCGGTGCGATGCTGCAGCCGTTACTGAGCTGCGTGGCTGCTGGCAGGCTGCAAAGCTGCTGCGTGCTGTGCCAGCAAGCCAGGGCTACAGCTCTCCAGGCAGCCCTCAGGCCAAGGGGCACCAGGAGGTCTCTTATCTCTGCCTGATGTGTTTATGAGGCTAAATGAAGCTAAATTGAGCCAAAGTGGACAAGAGCTCTACACTCACAAACCCACCGGTGCTTTTGGGTCAGGGGAGGATGAAGCAAAGGCGTGAAGTCTGGGGGTCTTATCAGAATGTGGCTCTCTGTTTGGTCCTCATGCTTCTCCGACTTTAAATTTTCTATCCCCTGTTTCATGTTCGCCTCCCAACAATAACCCTGGGAGGGGAAGGGGGGTCTGTGCTGCTGCCCTTGTAGGGGTGGTGGAAAGGTAAGTGGGCAGCGATGGCTCCTGGGAGCCCAAGAATGAATAAAGGGAAGGGCTGATGCTGTGATGGAAAAGTGGGTTGGGATCCATTTTTGGACTGGAAAATGTGCATACCAGAGCCGCCTCCTGCACCCAGTGGGTCCATTTGGTCTGGGCCTCATTTGCCTTGATCCAGCCCTATAAACAAGAGCTAAATTAGCTCTGTTGGGGGTAGGTGTGTGAGGCAGGAGCTAGTGTCAGCATGCATGCATGCTAGATGTGGCATCTCCCTTTGGAAAAGGGGATTGGCAACCAAAATACCAGGGTTTGGATCCTGACCCTGCCAGGGGTCAAGAACAGGAGTACTCTCTCACTATGGCTGTGGCCCGGGGAGAATAATCTTGCTGGGAGATCCGGAAAATTATTAGGTGTAAAGCTGTCTAGAAAAAGATGTCCAGAGCTCCGTGTTGGGGAATGCACGTTGCATTCCTATGGAGTGCTTTGTACTAAGGTCTCAACTTTAGCCTTCCCATCACTTTTTATACTTGCCCCCATTTTATATATGGGTAAACTGAGGCATGTAGAGGTATTTGTTACAAGCTTTAGGATCCTGCGTGGGGGCTGTTACCGTGGAGAGCACAGGTTAGAAGTCCTGATTCTGCCTGCATGTCCTGCTTGAAGAGGATGAGCCACTTTGCTATTTAAGGGGTGCAATTCATTGAAGTCCCATCATTTGTGACTACCAGTTAAGAGGAATTTCCAGCTGCACCCGCAGCCGCACCCTGCCAGTTCTTACGGCTGTACAGCTACATTTTTCATGCCTCATAAATGTTTCTCTCCCTGGTTGCTAAGGGAAAGACCCACACAAACAACTGGGAAAACTGAGTGCTGCAAAGTAAATAAGCTGAGCAAACAAGGAGACTTTTTTTTTCTTCTCTGATCTAATTGCTGCAGGTGTGTTGTTCAGGGTGTCATGACGTGTGAAAGCAAAGGTTCATGTGCAAGGGTGAATTTCAGCCTTTAAAACCGAAAGCTGTATGTGAGCTGGGTCAGAAGGTGGCTTCCATCCTGAACCAAGCTCCCAGAGCTGCAGACTTGTCCCCTCTCCCCCTTACTGGCTGTTTGGGCTGGAGGAGGGAGCAGATGGTGGACAAGCAGTGTTGGGGCTGGCTGAGGGCAGGACGCAGCGTGCTTGAGTGCAGGCAAGCGAGGCTGGAGCTGAATTTGTTCCTGTCTCTCTGTCATCTGCTGTGAGGCAGAGAAGGGAGCTGCGTCTGAAGTGACTCCAGTGGCTAGGAGTTAACTCTTGGTGGTGCTCTGCCGCGGGTAGGAGGGCGAGTTGGCAACAAGTGACAGTGAGCGAGGGTCCAGCTGGCAGCAGGATCTGGGAGGAAGCGGGTGGAGAGATGCAAAGTCCCTCCTCAGCGTGGTTCAGCTGCTCCATCTGGAACTCCCACTCACGCGTGTGTGTATGTGCCCGCGGACAGGGCTGATCAGACCTGAACAGAGGATGCAGCGACTGCTGCAGGCTCCAGAATAAATCTCTGGGATACTGTAATGATTGATTTGACATCCTGTAGTTCGGTACAGTTTATTATCTTTGGGGTCAGTTTGCTTTGAGATGACCCCTTATATGAAGAAAGGAGGGGCTTTTCAGAACTGCGTTTATTCTGGGCATCTTTGGGGTTGTGTTTTTCAGTTCCTCGCAGTGTTCTCGCTGTGCTGTTCCCTGTATGGTACCTGGCTACTGGACCTGGAGAAGCAGGGGTCCTGATCTCGTGTGGTAATCTTAAAAGCAATCTGCACCGTCCATCGATGCTGGTTTTGCTTCTGATACCTCTCCCATTGCTATAGCAACACGTCTCCCAGAGGATGCCAGCATGCTTTCCCGGCGGTACATGCAGAAAAACTGCTTCACCTGCCACCAAACTGCAATCGCTGGGGGAGCAGGGATGGCTAATTGGCAACCACACACAGCTGCTGGGGCTGGAGGTGCAGAGAAACTGCTCTTTGCTCCCTCGGGCTGACCCTGCTCACCCAGGTGTCCCCACTGCCTGGCGTTTCCCTGGGATATCAGGGTGACGAAGTACATGTGGGAGTGCATGGCATCTAGTGCCAGAATCTGGGATTTCTCTCCAAAGGAGGTGCTCGGGATGGTGTCAGCTAGGTTGCTGAGGCTCGGTGAGTGTTAGGGGCGGATCACCTCTTCGTCCCTCCCCTTGCCGGTCGAGAGGCTGGAAGATGTGCTTCACCTGCAGGGCGCTGATGGAGGAGGGAGATTGTTTCCCTACTTTTGCCAAGCGAGCTTGCTTATTACTCCATCTCCTTCATACACTGCGGTCACTAAATGGACTCCGGGACACTCTCTTGTTCTGCTCTGCCTCCCCATCCTGCCATCCTTTGCCCTTCCGTGCAAACCAGAGGCTGTCGCCAGTCATTCAGCTGCGGGTGGCCATCAGGACTGCTGTGGGGTTGCCTTCCCACCGCAGTGATGCTTGCTGCTGCCTCGGTGCTGGCTGGGGATACGTTTTGCACGCTGTTGTGACCGCTGCGGGCTGTGTAAGCCTGTGCGGATGCCTTGTGCGGGCAGGCCGCAGGCCGTCCGGCCGCTCGGGGCCGAGTGGGGCTGTGCAGCAGATGGCACTGTTGTTTTCCCTATGAGTTATTGCCTTGGGTTTTTGCCTTCCTCAGTGCTGAGAAGGGAGAGCGGTGACAGGAGCTGGGGCATGGCAGGCGCCTGACTCTCTTGGAAAGTGGCACCCACGCCAAGCTGGCCTCCGCTGCGGGGAGCGGATCGGCTCAGCGGAGCTTGGTGCTTGCGTCTTGCTCGCCAAGGAGGAGCTGTGTTGGGCTTCTTGGTGATGAGTAATATGAGCCACCTCCAACCTTGGAGACCTGAGGTCCAGTCCCAAAGCCGCCGTGGGCCTGCTGCGAGTCCTCAGCAAGTCCATGTCAATCACTGCGTCCCTGCTGTAAAAAGAAAGCTCTGATCCACAGCTCCCTTTTGTGCTTGTTCCCACTGTCACCAGTCAACCCATCCCCCAGCTTTCCCTAGCACTCGGTAAACAACAGGCAAACGCGTGACCTTTCCATCAGCAGTGGCTGGGAGAGGTGCCTTTGCTGCCACATCTGTGCTGTTAGTGTTAGTGTAGTTGTATTTAAATACGTGCATGGGGCGGTGTGGTTGAACATGCTGTGTTGCTGCCCCGGCGGCTGGAGCAGCACCAGGCGTTCAGGAGTGGCCGTGGCAGCCAGCTGTTTGGGTGCTGAGCTGTCTCCCAAATAGCCAGTTTGCTCTGCCTGGGGCCAGCCCCCGGCTGCTGCGGGATCCGCTGGCAGCGGCAGAGCCTCCAGATGTTAGCAGGTTTTCCTGCTGGGACTGCCTGAGGTCCAGCCCGCGTGACCTGTAGTGAGGGTTCGCCCATTTGTTTTCCTTAGAGATTTGCATTTTAAATGACTTGATTTCTTGGGGACATTTTGGCTCCCAAGTCACCCCGGGTGTGCCTGCGCATTCGCCCTCGGCCCTCTGCCCCTTGCCACCCAGCGCTCTCGGAGCGGGCTCTCTGCGGGGCACCTCTGCGGATATTTGCTTTCTCCACTGATCTTCCCCGGCTTGCAAGTTTTGGCCTTGGGTCAAAGACAATGTTTGTAGACATGAGCTGACGTCAAAGGCGGCTTGGCGGTGGCGTGCCGGGGGATCACAGGCTTCCAGGACAGAGTTCCCCGCTCCCTTGAGGCTCAGGAGTGCAGCAGGAGTTCATCCACTGCGAAGATTTGCAGCTGCCCAGTGCTCCCAGGTTCACTGAGCTGTGCTCCGGTGCAGCCCTGCAGGCTCCTGCCCTCCGGTGCTTGGGGCTGGTGAATGTTGCGTGCTGCCTGGAGTAGCATGCAATACCATGTCCTTCGCCACCCTGTCTGGAGAGAGATTTCACAGACGGGTTGAAGGAAGGGAAGAGGCAGGGCGAGGGGCCTGGCGGGGGAAGGAAGGGGCGCAGCAGTGCCCTGATGGGTCGCTCACCTACTGCAGCTCGGAGCGGGTGGAGAAGCCCTCCCTTGGTCTGTCCCGCTTCTGTGCAGGATCTGGAGAAAATCAGAGAGGCTTTAGATGTGGTGCCAGAGCTCTGGGATGTCAAGGCATCCCAGATAAGGCTCCACACTTCTCTGTAGGGGAGGAGCGGGGAGAGAAAATGCATGAGGTGTGGTGTAGATATTGACGGCTGTAGGCTGACCGGTGCTGTTAGGATGGATCACTGGTGTGACTGGAGAAGCGCTTTTGGCATTATCAGAGGAGGGGATGGGCAGCGGGGGCGCAGATTGCTGGCACAGCCTGGAGGCGATGCTCTCCCTCTGCCCAGGATTCACGACGCGGCCATGTGAACCTGCTCGCAGCCTCCCCGAAGGCACATGCTGGCTGGTATTACCCTGAAAGCTGTGTCTGGCTTGCACCCTCGCGGGTTTCTCAGGACGTCCGCTGTTCCTTTTTATCTTTCCTCCTCCATGCGGTCCCAATCTGTTTCCCACTCCCTTGCTATAAATGTCGTGCCTGGCCTGAAGGCAGGAAGCAAACGCTGCAGAGGCCATGTTCAGGGCCGAAGGAGCCCGCCTGGCTCCGTGTGGGCTGTCGGCACGGGATGGGGAGGTCAGGGTCATTTCACAGGGCAGCCCGCAGACCCCTTTGAAATCTTTGGCAGCCACCCTGCCCTACTCTTTTGGCCCCGCTGCCTCCCTCTCACACCGGATTTCCCACCGTGTGTTTCCTGCCCATCCTGCTCGGTGCTGTGTCCCATGCGGTCAGGGCTCTTCGCTTCCCTAGGGAGGAGGCGCCACGGGCGTGAAAAACAGTGATGGGCAGCCGGGATGGCGTGGCAAGGTCCAGAGCAGGTGGGAACACCCTGGTCAGGGTGGCTGCTGCTGCTTGCTCTGCTCTGAATTATGGGGAACAGGAATACGGCCAGTCCTTGGCTGCTTCCCAGCCCCTCTCCAGGGAGGCTGGGCAGCCCCAGAGGGGAGAGCCAGTGGTTGAGTCTGAAGGGGATGGAGGGGTCTTCCCATGGCAGCGGTGGTCGAGGCGTGCAAAAGCATTGGCTGTGCAGACCCAGAAACGTGGTGCTGCCTGAGCTGTGGGGTGTCTGCGGGGCAGATCTGGTGGGTGCGCAGCAGGAGCGGGCAGTTGGTCCAGGGCAGGAGCAGCTGAGGGACGGGTCTGAGCTGTGCCTTTGGGGAGGTTGGAGGAGCAGGGGGGTGTCCTTCCTCCAAGTGGCTTTTTCCTGGGGAGAAGTCCCACATTAGCTGCCTCACGCCCAGCAGGCTAAGGGGAGCACAAGTCTCCTCCTCATACAAATGCTCTGGGCTTGCGGTTGTTTAAGGGCCCTGTTTTGCTTGGCAGAGGTTGAAAGTCCCGGCCGGCTTCAAACCCTCCCGTTCAGCATTTCCATGGTGACAGGCAGGCGCTTCTGGTGTCTCTGCTGTCCTCGGTGGCACCAAAATAACGAGGCCGGTGCAAGCGCTGTGCCTTGGTGTGGTGGGTTTGCAAGTAAGAGCCTGTGGCCCCACAGCCTTGTCCCAGTACAGGGGAATCGGACATGCCCCTTTCCCAGTGCTCATGGAGGGTAGTTTATTTTGCCCCCAGTGGGAAAAGCACTAAAAGGAGGAAGGGTTTTGTTTAGGAGAGCTGTGCCTAGCCTCCTGCTCCGTCACTGTGCGTGGCACTGATGGGGATGCCTGCAGCATCGTGTCCCCTGACAAAGCGCGTCCTGTGCCTCTGCATTCATAACCCGTTGCGGAAAATATTAGGCCTGCCAATTTGCAATGCTGTGTGAATAACTAATTAAAGGGAAGGGAAGGGGAGACGACTGACAAATACTTCCATAGTCTGGGGAAGGTCCATTTCTGCTGGTGGAAAGGCATTTATCTCCCTCCTGCCACAGCGCAGACCCTCCTCCTCAGGCTAACTGCTGCGGATATCCCAACCATGCCATTTGGAGGGGATCTGGACCCAAAGGGGTTTTAGTCAGATGAGGCATCAGCCAGGCATTCATATTTTGTACGGTGGCACAGCCCCTCCCGTGGCACTTGGTGGGAGGTCTGCCCAGAGTACCCACGGCTGCTCCGGTCTCTGTCCCTGCATGTGGCTCAGCAGTGTTTCCTCGGAGCTCACCGGAGCACGGAGGTTTCTTGCTGTCGTACGGAAATGCAGCGTGGCTCTGGGGTACCTGGGACTGGGTGGGAAATTGGGATTTTTACATCCTCTGCAAGCTTGATTTTTATTTTTTTTTCCACACTGGCTGTCATTGCAATCTAGGGGGGAGGGATGCAGTCTTGAAACATTTTGCAAATAGAAGTATTCTGAAATATATCCTTTCTCCTTAGGAAGTTGCAATGAAATTCACATTCTTCCGTGAAATGTTTATATATTTTGGCCAAAGCAGTGTATCTTTTGCTGGGAGGCAACCATAAGTATGACCAGGGTGGTGGTAATTAGGAAGAGGTTGAAATGCAATGATATTTGTCAATATTTCAGGGGCCAAGTCCTGCATGTGTGGGCACCGTTTTCCCGTGCAAGGCCTCCCAGCTCCTTTGCTTTCTGGCCAAGGACCTGCAGCCGAAGCATGTGTTTCTTGGTGGGATCCAACATGTCTTTGCGGGGGCCACCACCAACGCCGCATCTGCCGCTGCGGGTGTTGCAGCCCTGCTTTTGGGGAATTCACCCAGCACCTATGAGAGCTGGGCGCTGCGCCGGGTGGCTCTAACTGCTTATACAACTCCCCTTTGCGCTGTTCCCAGTGCTGCTTGAAAGGGTGTTTAGTTAATAGGATTATAAAGCTTTCCTGTCGTTAGGCAACGGAAATCAATGGTGGGCCTCCAGGGCTGAGCTTCATCCGATTTACAGCACAGTCACTAGATGGCCGCGCTGGGTGTGCGGTGAGAGACTGGTATGGTGCTGGAGGGAGGACGTACGACCTCCGGTGCTGAGTGCCGCTCTGGTGGGGCCTCCTGCAAATGCCGAGGGTACTCTTGGTCCACCGGTGCCGGCCACGTGTCTCTGTGGCTGCGAGGGTCCTGGTTGGTGCGGTGCCTGGGACCACACGGGCAGTCGGGATGCTGATGCAGCCCTGTGGTGCCACCTGCGTGTCCCAAAGCGCTGGACCGTGGTCCCCAGCTCGTGTGTCTGCTGCTGGGCTGGTGCAGGAAACCCAGGCGTTTTCCCTTTCTCCAGCCCAAAATGGTGGCTTGACCGCCACCAAAGCTGAGAGTCGGCACTGCTCTGCAATGCCTGCGGGGGCTTCGCCCTCGTCTCTGCTCTAAGGAAGCATCTAGAGAGAGCAGGCCGGTAGGGATGGCTCATTAATCTGTGTAACGCAAAGCGAGCTCGCAACTCGCTGTCCCCAACGTGCAGCAGGCTCCCAGCCCCCAAGGGGCTGCAGAGCTGGCAGGGGCTGGGGCTGGGGGGGTGCAGCCCCCTCCATGGTAGGCTGCACGTCTGCACTGCCTGGGGGCCAGGCCTGGGGAGGCCGAGGCCCAGCCACCGCCCTGGGGGAGGTCAGGGAAGGGCCCCTGCGTTCTCTGGACTGTGTCCACCGGAGCTGACAGCCTTGGGGTTCGGGCAGTCCCACCCTGCAGTGTCCCTGCCCCCCTCGCCCTCCTGCAAGGGGGGGTCCAGACTGAAATTCCTCTCTGATCCCGGGCCGTGCCTCTTGGGAGAGGTCTGCAAAAGGCGTTGGCTCCCCTTGCAGCCGAGGAAGCAATGTCGAACCCTTCACTGTTGTAACGGGAGGGTGGGGAGCAGCTGAACGGGAGCCCTGAAGGAGACTTCCAGGAAAGTCGACCTGCTCCAGGAATCTGGCCGTGCAACAAGTGTTTCCCATCCCCATGGCTAGCACAGGCTGGCGGAGAGGGGACTGCACATGGTGGAAACTTCTTTAAAGCCTTAGCCTGCAAAGCAAGCAGGGAGAGGGAGGACGGGGAGAGCCTTTGGCTTAGTGCGTGGGGCTGGAAACCTCCAAGCTGCCGCAGCTGTGTCTCGTATCTCTCTGAGCCCGTGGTTCGTTGCCTGCCAAGTGACATGGAGCAGCGATGCTGATCTGCAGATAACCTCTGGGCCACGTGTTATGTAGGCTAAAGTATGCATGAGGAGCTGAGACGGTTTTAGATTCCACGGCACGGTGTCCTGCGGATGAGAGCAGGCTCCAAGGGTGGGGGGACAGGAACCTCCTCCTTTGGGATTGTTTAAACTTTAGCTAAGCCCTGGAAAATACGCTGAAGGGAACAACCCTGCGCGGTGCTGGAGGCTCGGCCAGGTGGGTGAATTAGTGAGTGCTCTGTCTGTTACATGCTCCAGGCGGTGTGCTGTGCTATGTACGCATCAGATCTGTGTGACCCCTGTTTGCATGCAGGCCTGGATGCATGCAGACACATGCCCGGAGAGGTGCCCAGGCCTTGCTGCGAGCCTGGTCTCTCACCGCAGATTGCTGCTGCTCTGGCCTGGTTGGCAGGTGGAACAAACACCCGTGGAGAAATTACAGTTGGTAACAGCGGGGATTGTCATGGCTTGCTGGTACCTTCAGCTCTCCGCTTCCCCCAGCACCTTTCTCTTCCCCAGCGAAGATTTCGTTTGCCGTGGGAAACGCCTAGTTGTGCTGCCGGGCCGGCGTGGGGACGGCTGAGCTCTGCTGTGCCCACCCGAGTCCCAGCGAGATGGCTGGCTGCACTGCCAGGGCAGGGTCCGGAGCTGGCCCCAGAGGAGCCAGGGGGTGTGCTGATGTTTGGGAGCTTGCTCTTGGCCCTGGTCTTTTTTCAGTCTGTCTGTGCTGGAGTGCTGTGGGCCCCCTTGATGGTTTTTAGAGACGATGGAGCTTTTCTTTGCATTTGGAGCTGGCAGGGAACAGCCGTGATGGGCATGGGGCAGTTTGTGGCATCCTCCCACACTAGTACCTCTGCAGCCCCCAGCTCCGAAGCCTGCCGTGTATGCCCAGCCTGGGAAGCTGGGCACCCATGCATGAATACAGTCATCCCAGCCCAAAACACGTGCAGGCTTTGTGCCGGGGATTTCCGTGCCTGAGAGCTGTGCCCAGGCTGCTCTGGCAGCACAGGGTGGCTGCACGTGGGATGGGGAGACTGGGGGGGATGTTGTTAAATGGGCTCAGCCTAGTGCAGAAACTGAGATTAGTTTTGGGGTGAACGAGGAAGGGATGGTGGGGGCAGCTGTGAACTGCAGGGAGTTACGTGGTGACTGTCCTCCTTGCCCTCCAGCAGCGTGGTGGTACGGGCTGCTGCTGCTGCCGCTTGGGGTAGGAGGGAGTGGGAAGCTGCTCCATGACGTCTGCCCGGGAATAGGGTCCTTCCTCCGCCTGGTGCATGGGCAGCTGTGCAGTGGCTGGTGGCATCATGGCCGGAGTGGCGGGTACCCCTCCTTGAGCGGCTCTGCCCACCCTGGGCTCCCCAGCCGTGTGCGCCCGGGGGCTGCTGCATTAGTGCCCCCGGCCCGGGGCGGGGGGCAGTTACGGAAACTCAATAAACTGTTGCCATGACAGCCTCGAGCTCAGCTCCCTCCCGATGCCGTACCCGCCGTGACAGCTCAATATTACCAGCTCCCAGGGGACCGATTTCAACAGGATAAAGCGCTTTCAGCGCAGGACGAGGCAGCTGGATTGCGAGCAGCAGAGCCCTTTTATCCTGCCGATGCAGGGGAACAGTCTCAGGAAGGAGGCGTGTGGGTGCCTGACGGTCCCTTTCCTATGGGGGTGGGGTGGTCCCCGGCCTCCGTTTGCATCCTCTCGCAGCCCCATGAGCTGCACCTCTGGTCTCCGTTGCTGCAGTGACCGTCTCCATGGAGACCGGTCCAGCACAGCTGCATCATGGGGGGGGGGGACCACGGAGGGGGAGGCCGTGGGGAAGCATCCCCATCCCCTCCCCATGGGGACATGATGGCTCCCAGGGTGCGCTCTCCGCCCCCAGGGGAGCGTGAAAATTGAAACCTCTCAAGTGGCAAATGTGTGCAGGAATCCCAAGAAAACTAATTGGTTTTCCCCCACCCCCCTTCTAATGCTTGTTGGCTTTCACTTTGCATTGGTAATTGCTGCTCTGCACCTATTAAAAGGCCGTCTCATGCTTCACGCGGGCTTGATTGAGAATTAATTTTGCATATGTATCTATTCTGGGGATCACGGGAGTTTATTCGGCTCAGGATGCTGAATGCCAGACGGGCTTTCCAGAGGCACGAGGTGTGACACGGGCTGTGGCCACTATCAAGAGTAACTTTGAGGGAACAAGGGCAGCTTCTTCAAGTAGATGCCTAAAACCCAGGGTGCAGATACAAATCAATGGGATTTGTTCTCATAACTCATTTGGGACAAGACAGATGGATTTCAATTGGCATACGCAGAAGCAACCATGAGCTTAGATACCAAGGTGCCTTTGATTTTTCACTGAGAAATGGCTATCCTACCTGCTCGTGGTCTCCTGGAAGTCCCGCTAGGTATACACCTTCATGTCTGCGCCTCTATCTGCCTCTCTAAATCTACCTGTAGGCTTTTTTTAAATGCCAGATTTCTTCAGAGGGATGCTATCAGGTTGGGATTTCTGTGGTTTTGAAAGCAGATTTCCTCTTTTTATTACTGATAAGTATCAAAGGGGAAGAGCTGTTGGGATTTTCCATTTGCCTTTCACTCGTCATGCTGCTTTGTTTCCTCTTTGCCTTTCTATCAGCCTCGCACAGTGAAAATAAACCAGTTGGTTTTGTGTCCTTTCTCTCAAGTACAGCGTTCTCATGCATGCGCAGGATGCCATGATGTTTGGGCTTGTGGACAATACGTGGAGTTGCAATTTCCTTTGAAAAACAAACTTGCCATTGTTATTTCTGTGGAATGTCTTTAATTTTGTGGAAGCCTTTGATGCTTGACTGCATCAAGCATTGGAGTCAGCCTTCCTTAGGTGGGCCTTTGTCCTCGTGAGTCACTTGGTGTAAGGAGTGACCATTGTGGTGGGAGAGGTTGGTCACTGGTTCTTGGAGCGTTCTGAATGTTTACACCATCGCAGCTATGCTGGGTACTAAGATCCTCCTGTGCATGAGTTTGTCACTGAAACCTGCATCCGCCTATGCAGAGATTCAGTTGTGGTCGCAAAACGATGTGCTTGCAGGGTAGCAGAGGCTGTTCGGACCTTAAGGAATGGATGCACTTCACAGTGCAGCAGTCAGCCTCTCTGAGGGAGCAGTAGAGCAGTTGGGAGCAGGATGCATCTGGCATAGGGATCGCAATTTATTTGCCCTGCAGTTGCTCTGTTCCTGCCAAGACTGTTACTGGAAAACAGTGTTTTTCCAGTAATCGTTGCTAAGCAGTGAGGTCTCATGATGGGCTTTATCTGCTCAGCTGGATCTGCAAGAAGCAATAAAGTTCCAGTGCAAAATGAAATGGGGAACCATCAATGGCTGTGCTGGGGCTTCCCTGTCTGCCAGAAGTGGCCGTTGGGGTAAGGTGATACTGGGAGGCGGGGGGGGATCTTCTCCTCCACCCCTTGCAGGGCTTCCCCGCTCCTTGGGCTGGTGCGTGCTGCTGTTGGGCTCCAGCAGTGAGTTAGTCCTGTGCTTGTGGGGATGGCTTTTCTGTTACTGATGCAGCAGTATGTTTAAGGGGCTCGGCTGCTGCTGCTAGAGGATCTGGGATCGTAGCACGGTTTCCACTCATGCCAGCCAGACTGGAGGAGGCGTAGGATGAGACTGTCATTCAAAAATCTGCCTAGGATCGTCCTGTCTGGGCTGGTTTGATGCCGGCGGAATCTTTGCCTTGCACTTCTGCTAAAAATCTCCCGATGGGAAATTGTTCAAAACCACTTCACTGGTTTCTGTTGAAGGACCGTTACGTTCCCCAGTGACTTATGCAGGTGTCTGGGGACACTGGTGGGTGGGCGTGCACGAGCTGGCCCCTGGTGAGGAGGGGAAGGTTTCACGCTGTCTCTGGGACTGTAGGAATGCCCACGACATCTGGCTAGTTACCTTTGGCCAAAGCCTTCCATGCATAGCAGCTCTCATGTCCCGTCAGCCCCCGTCCGCTGCGCCCCGTTGCTGTTGGTTTGAGATGGTTCTTCAGAGCGGCTGTTCTTTCATCGAACCTCTTCTGCTGCTGCTCTGCCTGGCCTCTCTCCTGGGACTCTGCACTTGTAGTTTTGCTTTCCTTTGCTGTCTGCCTCTGTGGTTTGTGACTTTTCCAGAAGGGTTGTCACTTTGGCATTTTTACTTCTGCCTGGTGGGAGGTCGCTGGGCTTTGGGGACCGGCAGAGGAGACTGAGGCCATGCCAGAAATGTGTGCTCTGGGGTAGCAACCTCTGCTGTCTATCCCTTGCTGTTATCGTGAGGTCCAGAGGACCAGCAGATGATGTGACTCCTAGACCTCCACACCACCTTTGCAGAGACTCCTGTTCCTGTGGGAAAGATTAGCTGCTGAACAGGATGATAAGTGGGTTCCTGGGGATGGTAGCCCTTGGAGACTCTGGCAATTGAGTGTGAAATCTGTGTCCTTCTCAGGATGTTGGTGTAGTCGGTTAGGCCGGTCGGATAGTGCAATCCCAGCTGGCCAAGCCCAGCTTGTTACTGGAAAGTTGTTATTGGAAAGCTGTGCTCTGCCAGCCTGTTGTTGTGGGGAGGTGAGTAACCTGAGCTGGGGCTGAAGCTTGGATTTGAATCACCTTTCCTGGAACCAGAGCTGTGGGTACTGCCCGTGCTGGGAGCAAATTTTGTTGCTGGAGATGGGCATTGTGAAATGTGGGACTGTCCTCCGTGGGCATGCACACTGTATTGAGTCACCGAGACATCATGTACATGGAGGGGCAGAGACTGGCCATGCCAGGGTGTTTCCTGGGCTGTGGTACTATCTTTCTGCCATGAGAAGAGCCTGACGGTTGCCAGAATGCTGTCAGCCAGAAGCTAGGAGGTGGCCCTGGAAATACTGCTTTGTCCATGTGCTTTAGTTGTATCTCCTCCCTTCCGAAGCTGTTCCCGGGGCTGCTGCAGTGCTGCCCTCTGTGTCCTTGCTGCTGCTCATCTCAGCCATATGGTGCTTGAAAAATCTGCCTAATTTCCAGTTAAAACTTACTTTATGGTGGGTTTATGCCTATCTGATCTTGTCCCAGGCTTCTCCATTAGCTTCCATTCCTGAAGCATGTAAGCACTGGTTTTCTCACCCTTTCATTTCTCCTGGGAATGACAGGCTGGACCCCGCTGCAGTCCCACGCTCTGCCCCAGCGTGTTGGGAAGGTGCCCAGCTCTGACTGCGAGCAGCACGAAGAGTCTGTGCGTGCGTGAGACCCATCTAACCCCAGCGTCTCGGCCGGCTCTGGCTCCTGTGCGAATGACTCAGCCCAGCTGGAGAAGCCAGGAGGGAGCGGGGCTGGCGCTGGCTGGGCGCTGAGCAGGACTCACCAAGCCCAGCTTACCTAACGCCGCAGGAATGCCCGGCTCAGCAGGGCTCCTTGGCGCTGCCCTGAAAACCCAGATATGCCGGGAGCTGGGCTTGTGGCCTCAGGCAGCGACTGGGTTTGGGAAAGCTGGGACAGGGCTGCACCGTCCCAGACCTTTGCCCTGTATGCGGCAAGGGGTGGCCCCAAAGTGGGACCCCCTGCTGCCTGCAGTCATGGGAAACCACCCAAAAATGCCTGCCTGGAGCAGGGTCTGTTCACCCTATTTATGTCATCCCTGCTGGGCCCAGCAAGAAGGGCCGCGGTAAGGACATAAAGTCCTGTTTGAGGGTAATGAGGACTTTTTATTGATTTGGCCCCAGCATTTAGCATGGCCCCTCTGTTCAGTATTTAGTTGGCCCTAGTGACTCCCCTCACTGGGTGCGGCTTGATGAACCCACCAAACTTCTCCCCTTAGCTGCTGCCCTCCCTGGAGAGAGACACCCTGGCTGTTTCCCCTGGTTATTAAGCCTGGTCTCTGCAGCTGGTGAGGGTGAGAAGAGGGCTCATGGACTTGGCCCCAGGTTTGCTCTTGTTTGTGACAGCAGTAACACCTGTGTGATGCATGCATGCATGCATGCAGGTGACACACATGTTGCTCCATGTTGACTCTCTCATCCTTCTGCTACTGTTGGTGCAAATTCTGCAGGAAGATGCTCTTTGTAGCAAAACCGCCCCATTTTGTGCCATACTCCCTTTGGCAAAACTCCGTTTTGAAGTCACAGGCTCTCTCTGGTGGAAAAGGCAGCAGGTGCCATGCTCACCTGGGCAAAACTTTCCATGCAGAATTTTTCTGCAAACAAAATGATCACCAATATTCACTGTCTTTTAGTGCCACGCTGCATTTTCAGTGCCGTAAGGTTCCCAAGCACTCTCTGGATGTGAATTATTTAAGCTGCACTGTGGTCCTTGGAGTACAGGAAGGCACTGAGCTGAAGCTGCCTCCAACAATGGAAAGCAGGGATGGAAGAAGAGAAGGAAAGAAAAGGGGAGGCTCCAGCTCCGATCATTCGTGCTCTGTGTCTCACACCCTCTCATCCTTCCAGCTCTGCTTGTTTGCCTGCCACAACAGCCAGAGGGAAATGCTGTAGCTGCTGCAAACGCAGTTTGATCATAATCAGAAATCAACAGCAGGCAGGACCTGTTGTGTCTCTGAGACAATGCACGGGGTTTGTGAGTGCCACGCATGTAGATGAGGCTGACAACCTCACGCCAGTGCAAAGCAGCAGCCGGAGCCAGCACGGAGATTGCCCTGAAAGAAAGGAGAGGCTGGGGGAAGGCGGCGTGCCGTGGCATGCTTGCAAAAGGCTGCTTCACCGACCTCAGGAACATCGCTGGCTACACACATGCATGCACACAGGCGCACTTGCTCACACACGCGCACACAGAGCCTCTTGGTGCAGCTCCTCGCAGCTCTTTGATTTGCGAGGAAGGAAATAAGACCTCTTAGAGCAGCAGAAGCAGCAGCTGTTGGCAAGATGTGCTGACAAAATTGAGCAGGGAGAGATCTCCAGTCTGTTTTGCTGCCTGGGCTGGACCTGCTCCTGGAAGAGGAGCGGCGGAGGAGAGAGAGAAGAATGAGCAGCCCCTCCATCCCCGGGAAGATGGAGGCAAAACCTTTGTTCAACGTGCAGAAGGCTCTGGTGCAGCCTGTGCAGATGTGCATGTTGGATATCCCCCTGAGCGTGCAGGATGATGATGTAAGTAGAAGGCAAGCGAGCGGCCAGCCCGTTTTCGGCTCCAGGGATGGGGTGGGTGTGCGAGGGGCAGAGAGGTGCTGTGACCCCACCCCGGCGCTATCTGGGGGTGGTGAACTTCTGGCAAAGTTAAAAGATGCCAAGAGCTGGCACCGCCTCCAGATGTGACTGTTTCCTCTCTGAAGTGGTGTATTTTGAGGCAGACCATGTCTTGCGCTTGCCAAAGCCAGGGCACCAAAATGAAAGGAGGAGTTTGGGAGGGAGAGGAAGCCTTCTTATATGGAAACGGACTTGTGTTGTAGCTCAGTGCAAAAGGGAGTGTTTGCTGTGCGTGCCCTGGCTCTGCTGCCCTGGGGCGGCTGACGGGTGTGAAAACCTGGGAGGCAGCAATCGGCTGCAGAGCTCGACTCTGCTGCCACGCACCTTGGTGGCTGCTCCGCCTGGTCTTGCCGTCTGTGTGGGCATCGATCCTGCCCTCTCGCTCGGCTGCTGTGCCGCAGCTGCAACGAAATGCAGGGTTTGCTCCGTGATGCAAAAATTGGCGTTGGTTGCAGCACTGAGGTGGAGGTTTCGCCGCTGTGCTTGGGTCGGGGATTCCTGGTGAGGGCTCCTCTTGCCACCTTGACTCTGCCCCTCGCAGAAATACACCATGAATCTGACTGTGGGAGAAGGGACCCTGTGATAAAGCTACTGGAGAACCTGAAATAGGGGCAATGCTTTCCAGAGCTGGTGGGTGGTGAGCGGTCGGTGTCCTGCACGTGTAAGGGTTTTGGGTGTGATCCAGGCGCCGTTAAAATCTGAGGCAAAACTTCCTTTGATTTTGGAGCGGGGAAAGCCCATGTTTTTGCTGTGTGTGCTCAGTGTTTGTACTGTCGCTGCAGGAGCCTTAAATCTGGATTTTCTTGATGGGAAACAACTGATATGTCACGGTTAATGTTACCTTCTCTTCTACATTATCTGTGTGTTTAAAGAGGTGAAATGACAGTACAGAAAGGAGCTCACTTCCCTGGGAGGAGGGAGGACTTTCCCGCAGGGCGGTGTGTTGGATCTCGGCAGGGGCTGGAAGCCCCAGCTCAGCAGCCTGCAAGCGTCCCTGCAGGGACAGGGGACCTGCAGGGAGCCTCCGATATTTAGAAACACCCCAGGGCTTTGCCAGGATCTGCTGTGTTGCTGCGCTAATGAGGATAGCTGTGGTGGCCACTGCAGAGCTGGTGGGGTGTGCCGGGGGTGGGAACCGTGCCCCGAAAGCGCAGGTGCCTCCTGCGGCGTGCGTGGGAAGGAGGGGAGGGCAGCTGGGCGTTGGGAGGTGGCTGGAGCATGGGATGAAGCGGGTGAACCAGCGGCTGGATGCTTTATTCTCATGTAGCTCGAATTTTAAGCAGCGGGTTTCTCAAGGCTTAGGGTACGCGATATCCGCTCCTGCTCAGCGGTGCAATCTGGCGCTGGATTTCCCCGCGGCCCCGTGGTGCGGCGCAGGGGATCCTCAGGGTTTGCCTGACACAGGTGGAGGCTTCCCTCCCTGCAGAGGGGGAAGCCTGAGCGGGGGACCTGTGCTCATCTGGGCAGCCGCCGGCACCGGGCACGGGGGCTGCCGTGGCCTGGGTTGCTTGGAAATGGCCTCCGCTTGCTCAGCTTATTCCTGGTTTTATTGCAGAAAAGAAAAATAATTTTTAAGGGTGTTGTGCACTGTGTTAGAGGTTTTGGGGTTGGTTTTTTGTTTTTGGGTTTTTTTTGATTGGTTGGGTTTTTAACAATTCCTACTAACCTTTTGGCGGCTGCTGGGTCACAGCCAGTCCTGGGAGTTGTGTCACAGTGAGGCACCGGTCAGTAATCTGGCATGTCGGGGTGTCCCCAGCCCTCGGGTCATCGCTGGGGCATTAGCTCCATCGTGCAGGACAGAAAGGGTTAGCGCTCTCCTGTGGAAACTCGAACTGCCACGAGGTCAGACTGGGAGCGTGGTCTCCAGAATCCCCATTTCCACTTAAATTGAGGCTCTGCATATGCACCGTGTGCGTTTTCCAGCTGTGATCACCTGTCCCAGCTCAGGGCTCCGCTGGTGCTTTCATCCCCTGCCCTCTCCTGCGTTGGGCAGAGCAGGATGAGACCCCCAGGGGCAAGCATTAGCTGGCAGCACCCGTGAGCAGGAGGCACATTAGGGACTACTCTGTCTCTCTGTGCTTGCATACCGCTGCTTCGAGACTGAGGATGCTCGCTCTGTTTCCCGTTCCTGGAAAGTGGGGGCGTAGCGGCTCCCATGCCCCCATGGAGCTGGCACCTCCCTCTTCTGCAAAGCGTGGGCCGGTGGGGAAATGCCAGCGGGGAAGTCCCGAGCAGCATTTCTGTCTGTGGAGCGATGGGGAAACTCCTCTTTCACAGCTGAAAGATTATCCCCAGCCAGGCAGGGTTCGGTGTCTCACGCTCACCCGTGCGCGGGTACCTGCCCATCTCCCTGTCATTGCTTCTGCCAGTCGGCGTGGGCATGGTGGAGGGTGCTGTGTTGGCATTTCCCCCTCTGTTTCAGGACTTTCAGGCTCCTGAATTGCCTTTCTTTTCGGAGATGGCACAGGCAGGTTGGGAAAAGTTTAGGGGCTGCGTTATGTGGGGACCTTTGGATGCTCGCACCCGAACGAAGCTCTGCTAAGAGATGCGGGTCCAGAAATTGATTCAGCCAGGGAACGTGCTACCAAGCGGTCAGACCCTGCCTGCGCCGCAGTGGGCTGGCCCTGGCCCAGCGCTGCCTTCCTGACCTGTTGCAAGTGTGGGAGCATTCAAGCAGATCTGCAGGAGGCAGGGATGGGAGAGGGTAAACCGAATCAACTTCATGAGAAGGGAGTCGGAGGTTTTCCCATCACCGTGGGTCTTGGCTGCATCACCCACCTGCCCTGGGTCCTGCTGCCCTTTACAAAGATGCTCTGGGGTGGCGGATGTTCCTCCGCAGTTGAGTTGGCACTTTGCAACCCTCCCTGCCTTTTGCAAAAGGAGCATCACGCCCCATCAGCGAGCTCCCCTCTTCCCAAAACATCCTGCAGCCCCTGTGGTGAGCCCTCCCTGCCCTCCCCTCCCCATGGCTGGTACCACTGCCAGAGGAGCGGTGCCATGTGCTGCCACGCGCCTGTGTGCCGTGCTCCACGTAGGAGCCAGCCGTGCTCTCAGAGCCCTCAGAAACCTTCCTCTAATCAGCACCCTGTTTGGTTTTGTGGGTGAGGAGTCGGATGAGTATTTTCCACCTCCCCGAGTGGGAGTCGCCATGCAGGCTTCTGCGGCAACAAAGGGACAGAGTGGCAGAGGGAGAGGCGGAGGAGCCGGGATGTGAGCATGAGGAATGGGGCTGTTGCAGGGGGAGGAGGAGGGCGCGGCGGCATTGGAGACCCAGGCTGGGAGGCACAAGGCAAAGCCGAAAGCCGTGGGAGCGGGGCTGTGCTCTGCTGCGCCCCTGACTCCTGTTGGCACCTGCTTTGATGTGGCCACGGGAGCATCTGGTCGCTGTTGCGGGTGCTCCTGCTGAGACCTGGCATGCCCAGGTTGCTGTCAGGTCTCTACCCTCCCCGGAGGACAAATCCTGCCACCGTGCTGGCCCGGAGCTCCCACGCGTGCAAGGCATGGTGTGGAAATAACCTCAGCAGAGCTCTTCCGCAGGATCCTGTCTGTCAGTCTCCATCACCAGTTGGACCATAGCTGTGGGAAGGCCTGGCTTGCAAAATGGGCTTTCCTCACGCTGCAAATCCATTCACTGAACACACAACTGAGCCTTTTCAGGCTGGGTTCCCAGGGGAGCAGGGCTTTGGCCTCAAGAAGGAGCAAGGGAGCCAGGCAAAGCCCAGATCGGGACACCCCACAAAGACACGAGGCCCCAGCTCAAGCCTGTTCTCCCAGGACAGCAACTCTGTTGAGTCGACACCTCATACTCCTGTTTTCAGGAAAACTGCTCTGCCCCAGCACGGAGCAGGGCTCCTTTGAGGAGCGTTTCACCAGCAGGCAGTAGACCATTGGAGGTGATGGAGAGACGTGAGCTGCTCGTGCCTGTGGTCAGCTGGAAGGGGAGCATCCCCCCAGGCTGCCCCCAACATGGTGGTGCGTGTCAAGCACATGAGGCACGTGAGGAGGCTCTCGTTTCTTGTCTCCCTTGCTAGCTTTCGATAGGGCCGTCGCTCCCTCCCTTTCATAATTCAGCCACAGCAGTTGCAAAATTTCCCAGGGTGCCTCTCTTGCCATTATGGGTAGGGATTTCCAAAGCTTTGCTAATAAAAGAGCAACAGTTTCTATATCTGGGAGATGGGGAAATCAATGAACGGACTGTTGCAAGTGATATAACGGCTTTTTGTGGCGTCTTGGGCAGTTCCCTAATATGATGGAGCTTTATGGCACACCGTTTTGTCAGCTTAATTGGCAATATCCGCTCCCTGCAAGTGGGAGCTGCAGGGCTGGGAGGGACCAGTGAGCCAGTGTCCCGCGGCGGCGGGGTGCTCCTGCCCAGGCCCATCTCGCACGGTCCCAGAGCATCCCTCCTGCCTGGTGAGTCGGTCCGCTCATGGTTGTGCATCTCAGGGCATCCCAGGATAATGCCATGCAGCTGACCCAGCCCTGTGTCACGGTGAAAATTGCTGGGAAGTACCCTCTTGTTGCAATGTCCAGTAAATGGCAAGTCAGAGGGGAGTGCAGCACGGCCTTTGGTCTCTTCCAGTACAGCTGTGTCGGAGTTGGGCACTTAATGCAGCTCTGCAGAGTGAAAAGAAAAGCGAAAGGACCAGGTGAAATTCTCACTGTCCTGCTTAGGCACTTGCACCCACCGGCGCCTGTCCTGGCCGTCTCCCTGTCTTTGCCTCCTTCCTTTCTCCTCTGTGACGTCCTAATAAGTGCAGCAGCTTTGACTTCAGAGTGGTTAGCAAATATTTTCCACTCCAGTGGGCTAATTAGTTAAATTTCATTTCACATGCTAATTTATTCCTCTAGTATTATTTTTTTTCCCAGTGTACTGGAATACAGGAGAAGATAAAAGCTTGGTTTGACCTTAAAGCCAGGCTCAGAGGAGCTGCAGAAGGGAACAAACGATTAGTTCCCAGGTTTGCTGTAGCACAGGCTTATTCCCTGCTGCATTCGAGATCTCATTCAGTTGAGCTTTAAGTGTTTTAGCCGACCGCAACCCAGGTATCTTGGGTGAAATGTCCTCTGGCATATAGAAGAAGAACGTTCAGATCAGCAGTAATGAGCTACTAATTTCCAGCTTCGTTGTACCTGTCTGCAGCACCTGTATCGCCTTGGAGTCCTGCGTAAATGGCAACTAATTAATCCTTGCAGGAGTAAGTGGGAATGGTGTTACTTTCCGTGCACCAGGGGGTGAAGGGGTCTGCTTAGTCAATGGGCACCAGAGCCAGCCTCGGGATTGAGTCCAGCACCCGAGGGTCGTGTCCCACCGTGGGGAGGACGGCCGTCCTGTATATAGCACTGTAAAGGGACTGGAAATGCACCTTCCTCGCCAAGCTCGGGAGGCTGAATCCCCAAGGCTGGGAGATGCTTCCTCTGTGCCAGGTCAGTGGGGCTCAGCTCCCTCCCGGGCGCTGCACGTGGGGCACGGATGCAGCGGGCGCCTTTGGGCGGTGGGGCGAGCTGTGGAGCAGGGTGGGTTTGACGGCGTGAAATCCTCTCGTCCCGCTGGTGAACGCTTGTTGGCAACTGAGTCCTGCTGAGGCTGAGACTGCCTGTCTCCTGCAGCCCCAGCAGCATCCCTCCGCTCCCTCAGCGCGGCTCTGCCAGCCTGCGCCCGTCGGGGGTGGAAAAGCTTTAACCGAGAGCCCAGCGGGGCCGGGGAGTTGGTGCTTGCGTCAATCACAGGCTGAAGCCATGTGCCAAGCGTTGGGGAGAAGCGATAGCTGCAAACAGCCCCACAATGAATCTAACTCTGTCGTGTTTATATCAAAGGCTTTTTCTTTTCCACTGCCTGTGTATGGTAGATGTTATCAAGAGGGAGGAGCTGAAAATGAGCACTAGGACTGTTTCCTGACCACAGTTACAGTCAAAAACAACAAATCCCTCCATCCTTGCTCTTGGCCAAACTCTCTTTTTTTCCCTTGGGCAAATGGTCACTAGGTTTCTTTGGAGAAAACTAGAAACTGTGGAAAAAATCTCCCAGGTTCAATTCTTATCTGTAAGGGCAGAAATTCAGGAGTGCGCTATAAAGTCTTGGGATTTCTGGGAATTACCCTGACAAGGCTGAGGGCTGAGCCCGTCCAGTGCCTTATGTGCATGTACGGGGCGGCTTCAAGCCTGTCCGTGGCTCCCGCAGTAGTGCTGTGGGGTGCTGCCGCAGCCACCCCGGGGCAGCGTGTGTAACCCCTCTGCCGCATCTGTGCCTCTGTGCTGATTTTTGTCAGTCCTGGAGGAGGGTATCTAACCTCTGCCCCATGAGCCGGCTAAACCCCCACGAGCTGCAAATGTGAACGTGCAAGGTGCTGAGCGCTCTTGTATACACCTTTGGCTGGCTGATGGCAGAGGCAGTGTCTTTGCGAGTGGCTGTCCCAGGAGGTTTTGGGGTGGTGGCAGTCCCTGTTTCCAGGCCTTGGTGAGGCTTCAGAGAGGGAACAGTTGGTGTGACAGCCGGGCATTTACACTGGCTTAAAGGGATGGGGAAAAGGGTCACTGACTGCTGCTGCATTTGGTTTACTGGTACTGAAGTGTCCAGAGTCTTTGCCTCCGCATGCGCCTGTGTTCATCAACTGAATAAACAAGTGAAATACAGCCGTGAGAGTGCTGGGCCAGTAATATCAGGGTTACGCTTTAAATAAGCAGTTAGCAGGACTGTGTTGATGCAGCCAGGCAGACAAGGTTTGCCAAAATGAAATGAAAACGCAGACCTCTGGAGCCTTGACCAGTGTCTGACGCAGCTCCCTGGGGTACAGCCTGGCTCAGGGACTCATCCTGCCCGAGGGTTTGTCATTACAGCCCAAACACGATCGTTTCTGGGACGTCCTATTTGTAGATTTTGAGATGAGTGGTACTCACCAAGCGTCTGTGCTTGGCCCACACGTAGCCGGCAGGTTGAGCTTGGTCACACCAGTGGCATCTCCAGGCGCTGCCTTGCATGTGCCTGGGTGCTGGGTGCTCGCCGGTGCTCCCCTGCTGCAGGGACAGTAATCGCCCAATTGACTCTCACTGCTGCCCCAGTTGAGTTACTGGTGCAATTAAAGCAATGCTGATTCTCCGTGTATTGCAAGTGCAGAAGGAGCTGATGTTTCCAGTAACCATTCAATCGATCTGCTTTCAGTATGTTTTTGTAAGTGGCCTGGCTGGATCTGTGCTTGCCAGAGCTAGCTGCAGAGCAGAAACTGCAAAGAAAATTAAGTAAAATACTGTGTGCCATATCCTCTACTGGTGTAAATCAAGGCAAACCCACTGATTTTGGTGGCATTACAACCTATCGCTAGCCAAGGACGTGAATTGATGTTCCAGGTGACATCTAGCGCATTTCTCTGTTGCTTTGCTCTTCCTTTCCATCCTTTAGCCTCAGCTTCTCTGTCTGAAATCTGAGGGCAATGTAAGAGCTCGCTCCTCTTGCAGCTTTTACTCTGTAGACATGTATCTCCGAAATGTACAGGCTCTGCCTCTTGCACTTTCCCTTTCTCAAGTGAAATGGGATCTCTTCTCTGTGCTTCTGGCTTTCTCACTCTCCGATCTCATTTTTCATCCTGATGATACTATGGGGACCCTCAAACTCAGCAGAGCATTTTTCATGGCTCTGGATACTACTGAGGCAGATACAGTCGGGTCCGGGTGCCCACGTGCTGCTGGCGGTAGTTGGCTCCATCCCTGCACCCCGGGGCCAGGCACCCCGATGAACGGCAGACCGGCAGCGGGCCACAGAGCAGCTGCCTCCGGACGGTTTGATTCAATAAGGGCCCGTCAATACAAGTTGCTGTCATCTGTCACTTTGCATCGGGGCTCAGAGCAGCGCCTGCAGAAGCAGCTGTTGCAGGAGCGTGCCGTGAGGGCTGCCAGTGCTGCCAGGTGCCCACGTGTCCTCAAATAAGGCAAATCCGGTTTACTGACTGGTTTGGCATGTTACGGGCAATCAAAGGCGGGTTGCTCGATGCCCGCTTGGGGTCTTTGCAGGAGCACCGGGGCACTTTGGCCCTGGCTATCCTGCCCTCCCGAAGCAGAGATCGTGAGTCAGTAGGTGTGGGTGTCTCCTGCCTGCCAGTGCAGCCCCGTCCCTCCTCTGCGTTGCTTCCCGTGCTGCATCTTGCAGCGGGGCTGGCCCAGGGACGAGGCTGTTACTGATACAGCCACTTGGCTGGGAGCGTGCCAGCTGCAAACGGGGGAGACAGAGGTTTCTCCCCATTCACAGCCGTAAATGTGACAGCAGAGCATGGATGTAGCCCCGGGCATCTCCCATCCAGGGACTCCATCCGAGCTGGCCCTGTTTATTTACCCCATGTTTCGGCAGCGCGCCGTGAGCCCTGGGGCCGTGCAGCAGCTGAGACAGCCGAGAATGGCAATACTGAAGCAGAGGTGTGCCCTGCGTGTGCTTGACGCGCAATTAAACGCCTTGAGCCGGACCCTGCCTGCCTTCAGATGTGGCTGCCACCACAGACGCGGGTGGCACCGCTTCTTGCTGACATAAGCGCCGCTCTTGCGGTCCATGGTGTTGCTGAAACGTCCTCATGTCGGCACACAGTCACTGCATGGCTGCTCCTCGGCCAGCACCGACGTGCCTCAGGGCTCTCAGCACCTCTCTAAAGCCAACACATGGCATCGGTGGATCCCCTGACCCTCGCTGAGCACTAGCGTCCCCATGCATTCGACAGCAATTTTCTTTTGTTTAAGCATTGCTAAGCACAGTTAGGCACTGCTGCTGGATTCAGGTAGGGCTGCAATTAGCCATGTGAGCTTCAAATAATGCGAAGGAACTACCCTGCCGGGAGCCCTGTCCTGAAACAGCTTGGTTTGGCTGCTGTGCTGGCTGTCAAGCGCCATTTTGATGGAAGCAAGAATCTTTGGTTTCAGTGCAACCTGCTTGTGAGGTGGTAAAACGCTACAGCCCAAGTAACGAAGGACAGCCAGATGCAGTTTGGTGTTGGCTCTGTCTGATGTGAATCTGGCGTGCTTTAACTGCGTTGTTTTAGTATCAACATTGCTGAGAGGATTGGCTCCATCTTGCCCTGAGGAGACAGCTCTCGCCAGATCCTCCAGCCTGGTGAAGGAGCCGTTTGCTGTCATGTGACAATGCTGTAATGTACAGGCCAGGCGGGCTGGTGGTTTTGTTTGGGCAGAACTTGTGATATTTGGTATTTTTAATTCCTGGCTCCTGGAGTCATGTGCATGGCATCACGCACGGCGTCTGGAGAGGGGAGCGTGTTGCTGGCCCGGCAGTGTGCACCCCGGTATTGTGGTCCGCAGCTGAGGCTTTCAGGCATTACCTCCGTGCAAATGCTGGCCGTGAGCAACGTCTCAGGTGCTCGTCTTCCTCTGTGCCTCTATGGTAAGAAATCTCCTCTGTCTTAAAGTGGAGTCTTGACTTTATGAACCCCAAGGGCTGTTTACATCTGAAGGCTGATTTGTTGATTTCGTTGTCATCTATGTGCGGAGACTCCTGCAGGCATCTCCTCTGCTCCGTGTCCTCGCTCCTCTCCCAGCTTCTCCGGGCTCGTGCTGAGGTTGTCCCCAGGGGTGCTGGGGCTGCTGCAGCACTCGGCAGCCGGGCACCTCGGCTCTTCGCTCCCGCTGGCAGCCTGGGGGTGGGGAATCCCCCGTCCTGTCCTGCTGACAGCTGCTATCTGCCTTTTGAGTTTGGGGCTGGGTGCTATGAGCCCCAGAGGACAGCCGGCAGGATCGGGCCCTTGACTTGGAGATATTGAGGAACTGTTTGGGATGAGCTGTGTGACGGTCTTGGTAGTGTCTGGCTGTGATGTTAGCAACAGGGAAACAAATGCAGAGCAACACCCCCGCTAATGCTGGTGGCCCGAAATGAGGGGGCTTGCTCTCCTGCCTGCCAAGAAATAGCACCCAAACTGCCCCCCTTAAAAAGAACCCCTTTCTGCTCACCCTTTTCTTCTCCCTTTAGGCTCCTGTGTGCATTGACCTGAGAGCCTGGGGTTTTTCTTTCATCATAGCACCCTCCCCAGCACTTCTACTTCCCAAGCTGGAAACTTAAGTACAAGTTAGAAACTGCAACCAAGTGAGGAAGGAGGAGAAATGCGGTTTGTAGTGTCAGACCCCGGGCTGACCGACCAGAGCAGCTGGGAGGCACGTCTTGGGGCTCTGGGGAGATGTGCCGAGGACAGGGGAGGCAGGATGGAGACAGCTGGTGCAGCGATGCAGGGTCTGGCAGCGTCGCAGTCGTGGGTCGGGGAGCCCCTGGCCGGGGGGGTCCCGCCTGGGCAGCCCTGCGAGCTGGCTGGAGCCAGGAAATGGAGACTAATCCCTTCCCGCCCTGCTGTGTGTGGAGCAAGAGGGAAGCAAAAGCAGCTGAAAATCCCGGATTTCCCTTTCTATTTGGTGGAGGGATGGGGGAAACACGGGGGAAGAGGCGGACGAGCTACTGGGGTGCAGCTCCACCTTTTCCCACTGCATACCCTGGGGGCAAACTGGCCCTGCCCATCCATCCCCCGTTATTTTGGGGTCAGCACAAGGCAGGGCC
This sequence comes from Sagittarius serpentarius, assembly GCA_034782735.1. Taxonomy (NCBI): domain Eukaryota; kingdom Metazoa; phylum Chordata; class Aves; order Accipitriformes; family Sagittariidae; genus Sagittarius; species Sagittarius serpentarius. The sequence goes on along the minus strand of JAVKLA010000052.1, from coordinate 15,908,831 downwards.
CTGTCTCCAAGCGTCGGAGACCTGGCGGCTGCTGACAGTCCAGCCAGTCGCAGCACGGCACGAGACTCCATCTGAGACCTACAAGAAACCTCAATTTCCAGGGGCCTTCGATTGCTGAACGTACCCACCGCCCCAGGCCTCTTGCTGCGAGCCCGGTTGGGAAAAGAGCTTCGCAAAAGGCAGTGAATCTCTGCCGGGGCCTGGGGTGAGGAAGAGGGGAAAGGGAAGCTCTCCGGGGGTTTGGCTTTTGCAAAAAGGTTGACTCAGTGCATGTCCCGGCTGGCGCTGCACCTGCGTGCCGCTGGGTTACGCGCCCACGTGTAATGGAAACACTGACACCGCTCCTTACCAGCGCGGCACAAATAGCAATGGGTAATTCACCATTGATACCTATGTAATGTTCACGCTGAGATTAAAGAAAATTGACCTGCAATAATGGTGGCTGCTCAGGAATGGATTAGTCAGCCTATGCTTTCTGTGCCATGAGAGTCAAAAGGTGGGAGAAGCTCACGGGGGGCAGGATGCTGCCGTGCTGCTGCAGAACGTCTCGCTGAAGCTGGATGAGACTCTTGGGGAGCAGCTTGTTTCACTCACCGTCTGGTCCTGCAAAAGCTTAGGTCATGTTTTCTAGCTGTTTTCCCTGCAGTTGGGGGCGGGGGCAGAAAATTCTTAACACCTAATTTCCTACCAAAATAAGGCTAATGCTGTCGTGGTATCTGTCTGTCTGTGTCCTCTCTCCCCAAGTGACTTCTGAACCTGCTGGCCTGCCTCACGCAAATTTGTCTGAGGGCTTGCAGATAATCGAGTCTGTGCAAATATGATGAAACGAGATGGTTGACAGGAGGAAAAGAATCTTGTAAATGCCCCAAAACATCTGTAGCGTGAGTTCATGTATTATTAGACACCAGAAAATCCACGTGGGAGATGCTTCTTACAAACACTTTAACCACAAAAACATTTTCATTCTCAATTCATACATTTTTAGGCACTGAAGACCATCTCGAGACACAAAACCGTAGGAAACAACACAAGTAGTTTCAGTGCTCATGGGATGACCTCTTTATTTTAATGAAAACCAAAATTCTTCGGCACTCAACGCGATTCCCAGAGCCAAGACTTGAAGGAAAAACAGCACAAATCATGGACCCGAAGGTAAAAAGCCAGGAGGGTCAGCAGTGCCACGGCCGGACTCAGTGCCATGGTGTGACTCAGTGGTGCTTGCCGAGTTTGTTGATATTTGTAACTGTAACTGAGAGATAAATCTGGACCCTGGCCACCAGCGTACAGTATTGTTTGGAAGAACGTTGCTCCTCCATGCCAAAAACCCACAACAAAAAGAGTTTTGCTGGCCATTGAGAGAGGCGCAGGAGTAACTTCCCCTGCTAAAACAATGCAGAGCGGAAACCTTTTAAAGTGGTAATTACCGAAAGGAAAATAATTTTATTTTTTGTTTTAAACATCCTTTGTCTGAGGGTCGAACAATACCTGGGAATACTAAAAGACTTTTACAATTCTTAATTGACTTTTCAGCCATGTGACTGTTTGTTTCATCTCTGCAATACCCGGCTCAGGGCTGGGCAATGAAACTTTCCCTTTCCAGCTCTTGCCAGCCTCTTTTCCGGACTCTCACGTGGCCGACACCAGTAAGTGTGTACTCAGGCTGTTAAAGCAGAGTATTTTCATGTCCACTCGCTGCGTCCCAGCCCAGACCGAGGTGAATTTGGCCCAGATGACTTGGCGGGGGCTGCATGGTGTCAGCAAGCACCCGGGCGCGCTGGCTGCTGGTCCAGCTGCTGGATGTCTCTCCCGTCGTGCTCCTCCTGCAGCTCCTCTCCCTCGTCCCTGCGGCTGCTCCGGGCTCTCTGGCTACTCTCTCGGCTGCTCACTTTCAATCACATCAGCTCTTCGCTCTGCCGGAGCCTGGCACCAAGGTTTCACCCCTCGCTTCAAATCAAGTCAGCTTTCCTGTGGCTTTCACGGCGGCTTTCCGATGTGTCCGGGTTTTGATGTATGCTTTCCCTGATGTTTGTGCAGCCGAAGGAGATACAGGACCATTGTTGAAACATCCTTTTCCATAAGCCCCATTAAGGGGCTTTTTTCCTGTTTAACTGGATTTCTTATTTTAAGTAACCTCAGTTATTTACTTGTAGTATTAACATTATGCGTGTGGTATGCCTCACTGTTGCTTCACTTATTTCCAGGAACTGACATTTAAACCTGTTCCACCTTATTGCTACACTGGGCTAACTCTCTGTACTAAACCTAGGCTACATGTACATCTGTTTTATTTTGCTACCTGTATCTCTTCAGATCAGCTTGGTACTGCAGCCCAGCATCTTGCAGCCTGTTTGGGCCGCACGTTTAAACTGAGCTTTGGATATAATTTAATCTTGTGCAACTTATCAACTTTCTGCGCTGTTTCCCTGTGCTTGTGCTATGACATCACTTTTCTCTTGGACTTCTTAGTAGCTTCACGGCCCAGTTCCCTCCCCTACGTGTGTTCAGACACGTCGTCCCAGCGACAGGGGAACGTATGGTGCTGATCAGGTTCAGGGAGCTGAGTCTGAGCGTGCTGGGGCGGTGTTTCCGTCAGTCGAGCTAGTCACGCAGATGCAAACCTGCATCCCTGTCCCCAAGGAGAAGAAACGGTGTGGGGCCAGAGCACGTCCCCAGTCACAAGTGCAATGCCCCGTATGTGCTGGTAGGAGCTATCACCCAGGCAGAGGGCAGGGGCTGAGCCTCCCTCCACCTTCTCTAGCCCAGGAGGAGAGCCAGCGGGATGACAGCCAGAATAAAGCTGCCCTCCTGCTCCCTTGGCTGGAGAGTGGGACCCAAAGGCTGGTCCGAATTCCTCGTCCGTCTGTCCGCCTGGTGCAGGCGAAGCGGGTGTACATGTCACCTTCGTGGCTGCAGCAGCGCAGCCGGCCTGCAGCAGCCAGGGAAGGCACGGGTGAGGGCAGGGCTAGAGAACGTGCCAGGATAGGAGCTGATGATGAGGACAGGCACTCTGCCGAGCAAAGTTTCTTCGTTATCTGCTGGGGTTTCTTTATTGATCGGTTGCCAGAGCCTTTGTTTCTGAGAGTCTCCTTTTACACGATTCAGCTGAACGTGTCATTTTGGCTGTTTGTCGTCGGTGGAAAAATGTACTGCCTGTCCTTGAATATATTTTTGAAAGGTGAGCAGAGCCAGAGCTTCCTTCGGTTTCTTTTCCACCCGGGCTCACGAGCCTGGCCGTGGTGAGCACTTGCTGCTGTCTGGGCAATTTAGAAGGGGCTGCACTAGGCTGAAAGGGGGTTTGGGGAGGAAGGGGGCTGCTCAGACCTACGCAAGCAAAGACATGAGCATCCCAAAGCCGTAGCAGCAGGCGATGCTGCTCTCTGTTTTATAGGCAGTCACCAGCTGGTTGTTGCAGTACGTCTTTTGTATATTCAACAGAGAAGCGTTTTGAACTGAACTGTTGCTCCCAGTCTGGCCCCAGTAGCACGGTACAAAGGCGCTGGAGGGAAGAACAGCCACACGCACAGAAAATCCAGCACGTAACCTCCCTTGCCAAAGGTTGTAGTGAGGGGAATAAGTTATGCCCAATAAATTCCTTGATAGGTTGAGTTTCTTTTGGGAAGCAATGCAGCTGGGAGGCAGGTTAACTTTGCTTCGTGCGTCTGCATAGTCCCTGGTCGTTCCGTGTCTGAGCGTGGCAGGGCAGGGGCCAGCAGCACTCAGGGGGTGCCCGCCGGGAAGCGAGGGGCTTGGGGTGCTGTGCTGGCTGCGGGAAAGTGACTCCAGCTCTTGGGGAACTTGTTGGGAGACGCTGCAAGGCTCGGGGTGCTTTGCCAATGAAACTGCCACCGTTGGACCTTGCCCGACATCAGTGATCAGGTACGTGTTTCCAATGTGTAATGAAATCACACTATGTCGTTTTATTTTTCTGGTGGATGAGAAGGGCTAGTTTGATTTCAGAAAGGAGTTTCCCCTATCTTCAGGGGCTACACCCATTCCCGTCTTTCCCTGCCAATTTTTATGGCTTTATAACCTTTCTTCTCTTTTCTACCCATGATTTTTCTTTTTCCAACTGTCAGGCAGGGGACCCATGCAAGCAAGGATGAAAATTACAGTAACTCTGAGCACCTGGGAGGCTTGAACTCCTCGTATGCTGATCGCTGAGCAATACAGAAAAATGTTTTTCCTGTTTTTCTTTTGGTTACAAGCACCTTAGGTGGTATTTGTTAAAAGAGCTGACTGAAACATTCTGGCAGAAAGGTGATAGGGAGATAAAAGCTGCCTTTAAAGACAAACAGCTCAAGAAATAGTAGTCTTTACCAGCGGAGCTCTGGTGTGTCTGCACTGTGTCAGGCTTCAGCAGCTTAATGCCTGCTGAACTCTGCACTCGGGGGAATGCCACGGACGGCAGCGGAGAAGCACGTGGAAAGGGAAAACGCTGCGACCCAGAGCTGCAGCTGCAGCTCCCTCTCGGTGTGGGGATGGTCCGTAACAAAACTCGCTGGGTGTTTTGTGATCCTCTCCAAACAGCGAGCTCTGGGCAAGCTTGCGTTCTTGTTTTCCTGCATCCCCCTGCCGCCAGCGCCCTGCAAAATGCTGTAAGGTCTCTTGGTGCTTTTCACAAGATGGACCCTGTTGTCTTTGGCTTTCTGGGCGTATTTTAATGTTAGTAGTTATACGTTGCCTCTTATTTTTCTGAATATTTTCTTTTCACTGTAAATGCTGCACAGCACTTTGCTGCGAAGGAATCAAGGCACCTCTCCCCAGAAATGGCCGTACAAAGCGTCTGTGGTCAGTTGTTTCTTAGAAAGTGGCTTGATCCCCCTCCATGCCCCGTGTTGGCCTTGTTCTGCTGAGTTTTTAGAGGTCAGCAAGCTTGAAAAACAGAAGTTTGTATTGTCACTTGCCGCTCTAATGGAAGATGCTCAAATACTACAGCCAAGTGGATGGTGTAAGAAGTAGGATCCAGGAGAAATATTCCTGCGGGCTCTTGAATCTCCAAGGCTTGTGGCATAATTGCATCGCCATTGCCGAGCTTCAGGAGTCTGCAGTCTCCACAGGAGATGCTGTAGCCCAGCTGTGCGCAGGGGCTGCAGGAAATGAAACACAGAATAGCTGGATGGAGAGTTTCAGATCCTAATTGCCTGGGGATTTGGCGTGCTTCCTCTGCTAGGAACCGACAATAATGAGGAGCTTGCCTTGCCGTGTTAGGCGTTCGGCGTGCTTCAGAGAGGCTGGAGAAGAGCTGTGTTCCTGAATTAACCTTGTGCTTAATCGGTAGCTGCCCATGGGGGGCTGTGGGGAGGAGGGGGTGTTGCAGCTGGAGAACAGGTGCCACGGGCAGAAGGGCCTCAAAGTGCAGGAGAGCCTGGGTCAGCCTTCCTCCCTGCCAAGATGGAGAGTTCATAGTGCCTGATCAGCCGGGGAAGTGGCCCCGAGAAACACCCAAAACCTGGAGGCGCAGAGCGAGTGAGCCAACTGCCCTGGATCCGAAATAGCGGCGAATTTCCTAAAATCCATGCTTGCTGTGAGCCATGGCAAGTGTTGTGTGGCTCACCCCTAAGATCTGGTTAAATAGGGACATAGATCGTGTTTGCAAGAGAGGACTGGGTCTGCGAGGGACTGAGGGCTGGCTGTGATCTGTTGGTCCCCAAATTTTGGGAGCAACTGCTCGAATTAACATCTATATACAGATTGTACTGAACCCCCAAATTTTGGGAGCAACTGCTCGAATTACCATCTATATACGGATTGTACTGAAGGGAGCAGGGACATAGTTCTGCCTTCTTGCGCAAGCTTGGAGGTTTTTTTCCTCATCCTGAAGTAGAAGAGAGAGTACTAGTTCTTACAAACCAATCTTCCAGTGGAGCCTGGGCAGCGGAAAAGAAAGTCTTTAAAATCTGAATGTCCAGAAGGTTTTGATTTAGGACCCAGTGTAAGTGTAACAAACAGCCTGGCTTTTAGTTAGTAATTCTTTTCTATCGGTAGCGCTTTTCCTCCAAAGTGCCTTACAAACAGCAACGAAAAGGGCTTCCCCAGCCCCTACAATAGAAGGAAGCATTATCGTCTCCATTTTATAGCAAGCGGCCTGACACGGAGCACCGCAGGGGATTTACTCGACGCGCCTTGTGAGTTGGTGCCAGAACTTGGGACAGAGGCCGGATAATGTTGCAACTCCCGCATAAAACAGCCCGGTTCCCATCAGAGGCTGCTGATTTGGGTCCCGGTTCACTCGCTTGTCAAACAGTGAAAGCTGGTGGGGTGCGATGCTCGAGAAGGGCTCGGCTAGAGGTGGCTGGGGCTGATTCTTGCTTCTGTGGTCGGAGCCGAGATCAGCTTTTTTCAGTTCTCTCCTCCGGCATCTGTCCTGCTGTAGGTTCACTGAGGCTCAAAGAAAACACGGGTTTTGCAAGGCGGTGCCAGTGTGTGCCCTCGGGGCGGTGGCAGGAGCATTGAGGGTGTTTGCAGGCAGCTTGATGCCATGCAGCAGGCAGCAGCCCCTGTCAAAGCGTTTCTGAGCGATGCTTTGGGGTGGGCAGCCTTGCTCACTCAGCCCGTGTTCTTGGTGGGGAAAAAAACAACCCAGCAATATGGAGCACGGGAACTGGGTCACAGCGAGTTTTGTCCTGTAGGAAATATGCCGGAAAGCCCTTCTCAGAAGTGGAGCAGTGAGATGAAAGCGAAGGAGGGCAGTCGCTGGGAGGGCTGGAGGATGGAGCTGAAGGGGATGCTTGAAGGCCGTGTGTAGGAGCTTGTACGTGCCCGGGAGAGACGACTTGTGGTCCACACTGGGCCTCGTTATGATGAAACAAAGGTCTGAATCTGCAGGTCCTGACCCAAACGGATTGAGCTAAACCAGGAAACTGGCTTAGGGTTTGCAAACGCCCCTCTGTTACCCATTCCGTGTTATTTACTGTGCAGGGAAGCCTGCGAGCTGGAGGCTGCGGCAGAGGGCCATAGATTTGTGATCCGTAGGTGTTCTGGTGTTGGCTGTATTGGTTTGCATTTATTCAGCCAAGTGCTGATTGCAGAATGGTGGAAAGAAACGAAGTAAGGGATTTCCTGCAGCACCCGGTTCCTGCGCCTATCTTTGCTTCTGCGCCTGCTGAAGTCTGTGGGACATTTACAGCTGACGTCAATGCAAAATGCTCAGTGTGTTGTGAAAAGCTTTTGCTGAGTTTGCCAAGTGTAAAATGATATATATATTTTTTAATGAGTCAATTGTTGATAGTTTTCTTAAATTCCCTGCTCCCAGAGTCATGGGCATATAAAATAATTGCGTTTTTCAACAATTTCTAGACCTTCAAGGGTGCAGGGGAGAAGCCTGAGGATGTGATCCTGCGTGTTCCCTTTCGGTTCTGTGCTTAGAGGCAAATAAGCAGCCCCTGAAAAGTTATTTGTTTTGAATCTCATGATTTTCAAGAGCCTGGCCCCTGATGGCTGAGTGTTTGGGGTTAGCTACGCTGAGCAAACATCCTGAACTTGGGCTCCTGACCCTGCTTTGAGTGTTTTGCTTTTCAGACCCAGAAGGTTCCCAGGAGAGGAGAAAGGAAACTGGCTGGCTATTTTTAAACCCTCGCAGTTGCCTTCCTGCCTTATATTATTTATTATCCATTATCAGAAGTGTTTCTCCCCTGAAACCATCTTTAGTGGTCAACCAAGGGACCAGTGAAAATTGCCCATCAAACAGAGCTGCATCTTTCTGTAGAGGTCAGACGAAGCTGGAGGGTTTTGAAGGGTTTTGCCAACTGAAAATGAGTAGTGCTGTTATTTATTGTGTGCACTTGAGCGGTGCCAAGTAATTCCAGGGGTGGGCCGTGATTACACTGCCCTAAGAGAGAAACACCGAAGAAAAGCACAGTCTCCCTCCCAAAGACCCTACAGCCCAGAGAGGCAACACTGATTTCTGCTAGAGAACCAAGCGCGGCCTCCGATTTCTGTATGTACCGAGTGAAACGATGCACAGCACCGATCTCATTTCATAGCACATCTTGCAGTATCACACAGTTTCCGCATGATGTGCCAGTGGGTCTAAGGACACCTCTGTGCGGAGCATCGTCGCATCCTTTCTGCAGCGGAGCAAGCTCCGGTGACCTGACCGGCACCACGGGGTGACCTGGGCAGGCATCTCTGTGCCTGGGCAGTGTTAAAATCCCCATCGCCCCCAGGACAGGGTCCCGAAGGTGCGGGGCTGCCTGGGGCAGTGCAAGGCCCTGGTGCAGGGTTGGGTCCCCTTTCTCGGGGTGTCCTGGGGAGTCCCCTTGACCCTCTGTGGCTCCAGATAAGCAGGACAATAGCCTGCATTGTGCTCGCTCATCCTCCCATCCTCCGGCCTGGTGAACTTTCAAGTTTGAAGCACAACACATCCCTGGCAGCTTTGTTAATCCTTTCGTGCCCGGGCAGGAGCTGCTGGTGCCCTCGGCAGAGCTGGACACGTGAGCCTCAGCTCCGTGTTCTCATTGGAAATAAAGCCGCAGGGCTGGAAGGCCCTGGGAGGCTGATGTTATTTCAGCTGCGCAGGGAGCTGAGGCGTAAAAGTCTGGGTTTTGGTGTTGTCAGCAGCGACTGCCCCGGACCCTGTGATACAGTTCATGGGCAGCCTGTGAGGAGGGAAGGGGAAGAGCCAGGAGAGGGTGAGAGCACGCTGTGCTCAGCACAGGGGATGATGAATGACAAAGAGTTTTGCCCGCTTCTCTTTGCCTCTGAAAACAAAATTACGTTGCAGAGTTTCAGTGTGGTGTTGGAGGGTCAGGGCCTCTTTGAAGTGGGATCTGCGTCCCCCCCCCCGGGCCTATTTCTCTTTCCCTGAGTCCTTGCTGGGCTGAGCACAGGTGCCCTGGTCCCTGCTCCCTGCTTTGCCTGTACAGCAGGGGGCCTGCCCCTGCTCCTGACACTGACTCGCTGCATGGCCTCAGTCACATCCCTTCATCTCCCCAGGGATGCTGCCTGCCACCCCCGCAGTGACTGTGACCCTGTCACCCCATAAAGTCCAGCTGTGGAGAGTGAAGGGCTGGGCAGCGCTGTTGGTGAGAGGGGGGGGCTGAGCTCATGTGATGAGATAAAACTTGTCCAGAGAAAACCACGTGCTGTTAATATTCATGCACTTGAATTTAATACCTTTTCTTTGGGGGGTGGTGTGTGAACCCCAGACCTAGGTGCTGGTGATACAAGGATGCTCTTCCAGAGCTGCTGGCACCTGCCCAGCTTTGCTCCCTCCCGCCCCCCTTAAAACCCCGGCGCTCCCCCCTCCAGCCGGGTCTCCAGCGAGAGTCGCCCACCCCTTCCCCAGCCCGCTGCCCCCCAGGCTTCCCTCCTCCTGCCAGCTGCGTGTCCCCGCCACCCGCAGCTCCCGCCTCG
>JAVKLA010000052.1:15871017-15895230 GCA_034782735.1 Sagittarius serpentarius | reverse complement strand
GTAGCTGGCGGGGTGGGATTACTGGGCAGGGGCAATTAAATGCAGTCTCGGAGGATTTCCAGGCTTTTCTGTGCCTGGGTTTGGGGTGCGACGAGCAAAAAGAGCGTCAGGCCGGCTGTGCCTGCAGGGTGGGTCTTGCTCAGCCGGCACCGCTGTTTCGGAGCTGGAGGGTTGGCTGTGACCACCCCACAACTAGGGCCGGAGGACGGCCTGGTTTTAGGGCCACCTGAGTTGGTCTGGCCGTAGGAAGGGCTTCACCACTACGGGCTCCTCCATCACCCTTTCCAGCTAATTGCCAGCCGCTCTGTCCCCCGAGGGACGTGCAATTGAAGGAGCAGAGAGCTTATGTAGGTCACTCTAGACCACATTTAAAGGCTGGGCATCCCCTGCCGGTACGTTCTCTAACACCGTTATCTCTAGAGCTGCCTAGTTAATGACTGGCTTTCAAGCGGACGCGTTCCTTTTATTTAAATACATACTTGCAGCAGGGCTGTTCAGTTCTCAAATATTTCTTCATCTCCCACGGACTCAGCAAGAGGGGGGAAAAAATGTCGTTGCTAAGGAGCGGGATTTGGATACAAAGCTGGCCGAGCTGCTGGCGGGGGGCCCGGGGGGGCTCCAGCGCAGCCCGTGGTGGGTCAGAGTTTGTGCATTGCTTTGGTGAGATGGCACCTGTGGGGTCTGGATGGGGGGGGGGGGGTGTCAGGATTTGAAGCATCACTTGGGCCTTGGGTAGAAAGAGTTGAGTTGTAGGGCTTATACCCTCCATAGATTATATTGTTTATCCCGTGCGTGGTGCCGGGTCGGACCCGACGGCCGCATCCACGGCCTGTCCAGAACGAGCGGTGTTTGCCGCAGGGGTCTGCGGGACCTTCGTTCTGCAGCGGGAAGCATCTGTAGGTTGAAAGGTGAGGCTGGCATGAGGGCTCTTCCGAGGAGGGACGTGGTGCCCAGGGAGACCTGTTAAGCATCACACTGAAACTATCACAGCCTCTGGCTGGAGGATGCTTGCCTGGGAAAACTGGCAGCAGGGGAAGAATTGAGCTGTTTGGCTACTTCAGCTGTCGGTTTGTCTCATTCCTGTCCCCGCGTGGGGACTCACCCGCACATGACAGCAGCCCCAGCCCTCCTGGCTGACGGAGCTCCGATAAAGATGCTTTTGGACTTTGCTCCTGAGCCGTTAGGGAAAGGGAGCGCAGAGCTCTGGCATGGAGTAACCCCAGCCGCTCCCGGGGGCTCTTGCCTCGCAGGTTGGCCGTCCGTATGGAGACACGGGGAGGGGACGGGAGCAGGGACAGAGGTGCCGAGGGTGCTGCGCAGCAAGCCTGCTCTGAGCGCACGCCGCGGGCTAGCGCAGGAGTAGCTTTGCTCACATGTAATCTGGCGTTCGCAGAAGGGCTTTTGTGGCTGGGCCTTTTGTTCTCTTAACACCTGGGAACAGCTCTCCCAGGGGCGACAGGAAAGGAAAGTCCTTTCCTCAATCTCTGTGTGGGCTACAGTGAGCAAACACTGGTCTCCTTCGGGGCAGTGAAGTGGCAACTCCGCAGCACCTAAAACCTCTGTCCCTCTCCACCTGAGTTTGTTTGGTTTGTTTTTATGAAGTTATGTAAATAATCTCTCAAGTTTTGGGTTACATTCCTGGGGCTGCGTTGGTACAGGTTCTTAGAGGGCAGCGCTTTTACGTTAGATAACCGTCGAGAGTTTCTCTCTGACATACCTGAGGGTCAGTAGTTACATGACATCTAAATGTCAGTGGAGATTAAGCACATGCAGAGGCACATGCGTGGGCCGTTTCACTTGCATAGCTTGACAGCAGCAAGTCTGTTTTCATCACACAGTTGGTATTTCGATGAGTCCTGCTGTCAGAAACAGGCTGGGACGGGAAAGGGCATCTTCCTGCTCCGCACAGGGGGTGCTGGGTGCCCGTGCAGCGGGGCCGGTGGGCACAGCTGCCTGGTGAGCCCCGGGGTCGGCGGAGGCAGGATGGAGATGGCTCCAGCTGCCAGGCACCAGCCGAGTCCTCGGAGCTGATAGGGAAGGAAAAAAGTTGTTCTAACTTGCAAACAGAGCAGATTAGAGAGGAAACTCATTGGAGGCAACTTCATCTGGAATGCTGGGGCATTATTTTTAGAGCGGCTTTTCTTTCTGCTAACCACACTTTAACAAACAGCAGCTGAGCCGAGGGCCTGTGTGGAAACCTGCTTTTCAAAGGGCTCGCTACCCGTCTTACCAGAACTTCTTTTCATGTGATGGAGCAAAACCACGCAGCCTTTCCCCGCTCTTTGCAGTGGTCGGGTCTCCATGGAGACTCGCAAGCTGAGAGCCTGCCCTCGGCTCCCCGCTCCAGAAGGCGTTTTTGTTAGTGAAATGATGTGTTTGGTTTGGGTTCACCTCTTAGAGCTGGAACTAACTTCAGGAAACCATTGTTTAGCCAAGCTGGGCAAAGCAAAGCATGTTGCCCGAGACTGGCAGGGTGAAAACTCAGCTGTGGGAAGCGAACGAGGATGCTGAAGCGCCCATCTTCATGTCGTGAGGGGGGGTCGGGACCTCACCTTCCAGTTTAGGCCAAAACCCCAGGGATTTTGTTCAAAGACACTTGCCTAAAAGGCTCAGCTGGTGGCCTGCTGCCGGCGAGGTCTGGCTCTGTACATCGGAGCAGCAGCAGAGCCGGTGAGCTGCGGGCGCTGGAGGACGTGGCCGGGGGTGTGAACTGGGGCTGATGGTGTTACTTACTCCCATTCCTCCGTGCTGTGACCCCCAGCGATCACTGCAGACTTTTCAGAGCAAGGCTAATGCTCAGTTTGGTTTATCGTCTTAAAGCAGCCCAGCTTTTCTCCACACGTAGCTATTTGTTTGCTTTGATTATTTTTTTTAATGCTTTTTTTTTTTGGTCCCAGCTGCAGTTCTGCTGGTCAGGACCCCTTGGCCAGATCCCTGTGCTGAGCAATGTGGCGGCGGTGCCCGTTGCTGGTGACCAGCACTGTGATTACTGGGTTTCTAGACGACGTGGTTTACTAGGTTCAGTCCCGATTGCAACAGTGAGAACTGGCATTAAGACAGGCCCGGCTGGTCCCTCCCTCGCAGCACGCTGGGGGTGACTCAGAGCGTAGCTATGGCTTATGCCAGTGTCATAACAAACACATTCCCTGAGGTGCTTCTTGGGGGGGGGGGTGGGTGTGGGTGGGGGAATCCCACAAACTCTATCTCTCCCAGTCCTCATTCTTATGGATTTCAGTGTGTTCCTCAGCAAAACTCAGCTCTGGGAGGATGGGGCTGTTTGAGCCTTGACCTGTCTTAGTCCAGGCAACATCAAAGCAGAGAGCCAGAGAAGGAGGGTGGGCACTCTGCTCTCTTCGCACTGATGCTGCCCCATGGTCGTTGTGCCCATCAGCTTTTTGGGTATCCCGGGGTTTGTCCCCCAAAATCATTTTAAATGGGGGGGAGGGGGGTGAGCTGCAGGGATGCTCACCTGCAGCTGGTTAATCCCAGGGGATGAACGGGGCAGGGTAGCAGGAACAGACGAGTCCGGGTGGGAGCGTGCCTGTACTGGCTCGCCAGAGTGCTGTGGCCAGGAGGAACAGGCTTACTTGTGTGGTGTTTTACCTGCCATCAAAGAGGTCTAGTAATGTGAGGGAATGCTTGCCTGCAAATGCCTGCGGTGACCCCGCGCCAGGTTGAAATCCCGATGCCCGATGTCCCCGAGCAGACGCAGGTGTGCTGCTGCAGATGCTGATACGCCTTCGTCATCAGCCATTGCTGGAAGAGGGCTGTGTCTTAAGTGGCGGGAGAAGACACAGTCCCAAAAGTCTGTCCTGAATCAGGGTAGGTGGGAACGTGGAGGAACCCTGCGTGAAGCCGCCTGCTCTCTCCCTGCCACCCCCCGGGGTTTGGCTAACACCTGATGGAGGGTTGGCTGCCTGCGGGTCCCTCTCTGGCTGATGCTCGGACATGGTCCACGGCAGGACCCACACCTGGAAGTGCAGGGCTGAGGGTGCGGGGAGGGAATTCATCCCACCACCCCGGCTGCCCATGCCCTGCCTGGACTCCCGCGTTCTTTGTACCACAGCCGCTCTCCACCCTCTGGATGTGCAGGATCCGGCACACCCAGCTCTCGGGGCAGGGCCCGGGTCCAAACCTTACTGCTTGGGCTCCTGGCGTGCGTGTTCAGGCACTTGACAACAGCTGGATTTTTTTTTTTTTTAATGTTTTTTCAGTTGTTTTCTCCCCAAAGGTGCCAATTAAACTTAAGCTCTCAGTTGCTTCAGCTGTGGAAATCAGACTTAGTTGACTGAGCATCCTGCTTGCAGGCCCCCCAGGTGTTGGCTTGTTGACTCCTGCCCCTGTACCTGCTTGTATAGCACCTAGTGCCTCGTTGACACCTATTTAAGTAATGCTCCGAAGGTGAGATTTTCTTGATTACAAAGCAAAAGTGCTTGCTCTTCTCCTTTCCAGCTTCCCGCAGGCGCCCCAGGGAGGGGAACAAGTAGGGGGGGACTATCCAAGAGGAGGATCTCTCCCAGCCCTTTCCCAGAGCGAGCGAAGGGGATGGCCTGAGACCTGCAGCTGGGATGCGGTGGGACGTGTTGGGGCTGTGGGTGTCAGGAGGAGGCTGGGACGAGACGAGCTCAGCCCGGACCTCTGCGCAGGGCGGCCCGGGAAGCACGCCGGCAGCAAATGGAAGCGTCCTACGTCATCCCGGCTGGGGTGGGAGTCGGGCGCGAGGGCCGCGGCCGGAGAACAAAGGCTCACATTTATTCCTCCCGTCCTTTCACCGGCAGCCCCTCGCTGCCTCCCTGCACTGGATTGTTCCTGCATTTTCTCTGCTTCAGCTGTTTACTGGGTCACCCTGACGCAGACACGCACACAAAGAGCGAGCCATCCAGCGAGGCCATTCCTGTGCCATCGGCACCGCGAGCCCCTCTCCGGCCCCGAGGAGCACAGTGGTGGCATTGAACTGGGCTGGGAGAGTGCCTGAGCCTGCCCTGCTCCAGGGTCAGGGTGGGCTGGGTGCATCTGGAGCCCCCCGGGCATCCTCCTCTGCACAGGCTGGGACGATGGGATTTTGGGGAGGGGGGCCCGAGAGGCCTGGGCTTGTTGGCTTTGCCATGTTTCAATTGCACCAGCTTTAATGGAGGGAACGTAAGTTGACGTAAGGCAGTGTAAACACATGGGTGGACACATTTATTTCACGAGGGCTTGTTTTGGTTCAGTTTATCTAAGCTAAGGATGTGTCTGAGCTAAATCGAAATTAGCCTTGTTCGAATTGAAACGGAGGGTGACGGCACAGTTACTGTAAGCCAGACTGCAGCCAGACAGGGCTGTGGCTTTTGGACAGCCTCCAATTTGTCCACCCCAATCTGTTCACCTTCAAAACTGCAGAAAGCTAGGACTCTCTGCTTTCTTGCTCCTCCTCTGCAAGTTACAGCAGGTGGGTTACTGCATAGGCAGCTATTTACAGCTTATCCAGGCTGCTCGGGAATGGCGTGTGGCGAAACTCCCTGGGAATATTGGCATGGGGCCGGTGGGATGGTTCAGCATGGCACGAGTGGCTGAAAGCCGCCTCCTGGGTCTGAGCTGATGTTTTACACCTGGCAGTTGCTGGTGCCGTCATCGTTGCGTTGCCCTTTCTGCATATCCCGCATGCCGTGTTCATGCCGCAGGTGTGTGCCCAGGTGTGAGCTCCGTTCATCCAGGTCAGGTACATGCTGGGGGTAAGGGGCAGGTTTGACAAAAGCAGCTAGTTTTAGAGCTGCTGATGCTTCTTAAAATTAATTTTTTGGCTGCCTGGACTGGCACATGGGCTATGACTTGAGAGCAGGAGAATATTTATTCAAGGCTTTGTGTCTCTGAAAATACAAAGACTTGACTTTTGGGTAGATGAACTCAATAGCTTGCAGGTGCTGATAACATGCAAAGGACAAGCGTTGCCCTGGAGTTGCAACAATGAACAAGTCTGCGTGTTCTGGTTAACATACGTTAAGACATAACTGACATCTCAGGAGTGACCATACCAATCGGTTTCAAGGTACGTCAGCTCCGAATGCCAACCTAATCACCATCCCTTTCCAAATACCTGTGGCAGTTCTTGCTGCCACAGAAGTAACACACTTGGTGCAAAAGGGCCCTGTTGCAGCAGTGGAATCAATAGAGTAACCTTAGATCAGGCAGGCTTGAACTGTCACCTCTTCGGGACACGCACCCTGTTTTTCTTTGCATTTGAACAAGGCGCTGGAGAGCTGTCATGTTGGATGTGACTTACAGGTGCTACTGTAAACACACAAGACGCAATCAATTTTTGAACTTCTTTCTGTTATGTTTTTTGCAGATTTTTCTGTTCCATCTTGGTGAAATATAGACTTTTGTTCTGAGCTGAAATGACTTACTATGAGACACTCAATCTTTATTTACCCTTACAGAGCAATATGTATTAATTTTTTATATACCAGTTTTCACCAGTCACGTCGTTCTGGTTTCACTTCCAGTAATTACCCTCTGGGCTCTGGCAAGTTTGTAGCGGAGCAATTGCTCTGTAAGCGAAGGCCAGCTGCGTCCCTCGTATGCAAGCCTGACTCTGTGTAGGCGTTGGTGCTGAGCATGGATGCTGCCGAAACGCACGCCGAAGCGATCACGAACGCAAAGCTAAGGACTGTGGAGCAAGAGCTAGAACTGCTGTGTCGGCGGGATCTTTTTTCCATCAACTTAAGAGAGGAAGCAAAACCTGCCGCCCTCAGTTTTCTTCTACCCTTCAGCAGCCTGCGACGGGAGCCCGTCCCAGCACGTCCCCTGGTAGGAAACGCGAGGGACGTCCTGCTTTGGTAGTGTTTTCACATCGGATGCAAATGTCTAGGTAGAGGTGCTGGTGGTCTTCTGTACTCCCGGGTGTAGCAAACACAGGGTTTGGAGTTAAGCAGTCACCTCTGGCACTGCCAGTTGCAGATGGAGTTTGCTTTTCCCTGGGGAGTTCCCCCAGCACCTGCATCACGTTCTGCATCAGGGGGCCTGATCCTGCCCCTTGGAGGCCAGGGGGGCATGGAGCGGACACGGAGCATCTTTGACTCTTGATTTCCAGACCATTAAAAGAGCAAAAAAGTCTCTACGTGTGGGAAGGCTCTTACTTTTGTTTAAAAGCAAAACAAAAGCAAATGGGGGAGGAATCCTCGGTATCTGCTCTGTCTCGTTCCTGGACCCAAGCGCTGAGCTCCTAATCCTCGCTCCAGCCACTGACTCACTGCATGCGAGTCACAAGATGCCTTTGTAACAGATCTGCCAGCCGCCGCTTTCTCTTCTTCCTAAGCCACGAGGGTGGAGAAGGCTGCCTTTGAATATTGCCTCTAACCTGTCTGGGTTACGGACAGAGGATCAGACCTGCCGTCGGTCTCGGGCAGTCCCAGACCCCGAGGCAGGAGGTCTAAAATCCCCACAAGAGGCAGATACGGGGTGATGTGCCCCCTCCCTCTGCCCCATCCTGCTCCCTGGGAGTGCATGGTGCTGGGTGATGCACGGCCCCAGGGCTGTTCCCCGCGGGTGCTGGGTGCAGCTTTCCGTGCTGAAACACCTGAAGCAGAGCTAAAACAGAGCTAAGAGTGTCAGGAAAGCCCGGCTGCAGAGCCCAGCAGCTGATGGGGCGAGAACAGGCTCTCAGCTGTCGCCACTGCCTTGGTGTCCTGGCAAAAACACCCCCTTTTCATAGTAGGTTTAAGTTTAGCTTGTGGCCCTTTTGCTACTCTTTTCCTGTTTCCCCCTTTGTCATTATGTTTTAATGGGCTGTTGGAACCGGTCCTGGTTTGAGGCAGCTCTGAGTGGGCAGGAAGGAAGGCAGAGAGTGTTGAAAACCCAAAGGAATCACATCCATCTGCCTAATGTCTCTGCACGAGGAGCAGTGCCCAGGGCAGGGGCCGGGTGCAGCCGAGCTGCGGTGGGGGACTCGAGCTCCATCGGCGGCAACGGGAATACGGCTCGGGGAGAAAGGAGTCAGCAGGACATCAACCGAGGCCCGTGCTGGCCAGAGAGAACCATTGTACCCCAGTGCCACCATGGTCATCGCTGGGATTGTGTTTGGGAGCAAGAGTGCTCCGGCCCTTGATGGGGCTGCTCATCCAAAGCACGTGCCGTGGGTCACCGGGGTAGGCAGGCACCAGCACGGGGCTCCTTTCCTTTCCCCAAACACAGGGATATTCAGCAGCTTCCTCGCCAGCTTTGGGTAGTCTCTGTAGCCTTCCTGAGTGCGGCCAGGGGAAGGAAACTGCTGATGAGTGTGAGGAGCAGACGACAATTCCGACCAGCGGAGCCGTGGGGGAACATCCACCGCAGGGCTTTTTGCCTGGAAGTCCCCGTGAGGAAGAGTGTTGTGCTGTGTGCGCTTATTTTGGATCTGTAGGACAGGGGGTACTTCTGCTTTTGCGGTCTTTATCTTTGGTTCACGGAACTGCAGTTGTTTTCCTTTCACTAGATGGGGGTGGCTTTTTTCCTATTTCCTTTTACATAACGTCGTATACTTCGGTTTACATAAGAGGCCCCGAAGTCACTGCTGTTCTTTGCATGCGTTTGGGATTTGCTCCCGAGAGTGAAACGAAACTTAACTTGGGGCTTGTGTCAACCGTGGAGGACGTGGTCCTTGGTGAAGCCGGTTTCTTTCGTTTCTGGAAAGGCCCATTTCCCGTTGCCGGTGGGAAGGGATTATTCTGAGAAGGGCCCCAGGATTGTAAAGACCAAGCCCCCACTTTCTGTTTCTGGCTTTACCAGCTTTCATCAAGTCCTTTCAAACTTGTGCAAACGTGGAGTTTCAACGAGAAACTCCTGGTGATGTCTCTGAGGCTCAGCTCTGCCTTTTCTTGTCCCGTTAGCCAGTGAGACTGTTAATTCCCAACAGGCGCAGGTTCCCGGCTTCTCATGGGCAGGGTTAGCGTCTGCTTCTCCCTTGGGGCTGGTAGCGGCGGCCCTTTGAAATCACGGTGCGTGCTGTGTTATGCCTGTCTGTAGAACAGGCGTTTTGGGTAGCCCAGCTGAAGGGGGACAGAGTAACACAAACGTCTTGATCTTTAAACCAGCTGTTGTCCAGGGAGCATCAGTAAAAGCACTTTAAGCAGTTTTGCCTCTTCCACGTGTGCTGAAATTAATACCTTTTTCCAATAACAGTTCATTATTTTGTGTCTTTGGAGGCCAACGTGCTAACCCAGGACACGTGGGACCAGAGCTCTTAAGACCTGGTAATTGTTGGCTAATTGTCTGTGTGTAACGTGCAGGGATGCTGTCATGCTCACACTTAATCCTGTACTTTGCTCCTGTCTCACTAAAACCACCTTTGTGACTGATCTCAAACACCTTCCACAGTGCAGATCCCTAGCCAATATTTTGCTTTGCTGTTTGGCTTTTGCATTTTCCCCTCCCTTGAGTTGGCGAGAAGAGATGAAGGCAGATTCCCTGCTGCTCTCTGCCTGGCTCCTGTGAGGGTCCCTCACACCACAGCCCTTCCTCCAGGCTCATGAACCTTGGCTACAACTTAGAGCTCGTTATTAAACCTCCATGTGAAGACGTGGGGTTCGACACCACGCCGTGTATTAGAACATTCACCAGAGAGTAGAAGAGTTTATTGCACGGAGCAGGAATTCCTCCCCGGTGTAGTCACCAACGCTTTGAACTATCGGTGGGGAGTTTGTTGCTCACGCAGCCTGGGGCTATCTGCAGTTGGAAGCAGCAGTCTCTAAAACCAGGCAAGCCATCTGGTGCAGACCTCCAGTTTCATATTTCAGGGGATGAACTCCTGCAGAGTTCACTTACTGCGGCTTTTGCAAAAGCCTCTGACTCTGTAGAATTGGGCGTTTGATACCCCCAAGTTAAACATGTGGTTTTCCCTTGTGCCCCTCCATCGAGAGGCCTTTTTCCTGCCATATGGAGAGGAGCAGGATTGCACACTGAGCTGGAGAAATCACGGTCAAATGTTCATTTTCTGTGCCTTCTCTTTTTTGGTGACCATCATGAAATGCATTGGATCTCACTTTCGGGGGTGCTGAGTCCCTTCCGTATGAGTTTCGTGGAAAGCGCAAATGCCGTAACCATCAACGTGCTCAAAGTTAGTTCTTTGACAGGAAAGCTTTGCTGAATCTTGTTGCACATGTCTAAAGCACTGTCTGGGCCTGTTGGATGCATCTCTTCTACCAACGCGATGCAGTAAGCAGAAGGGACTGTTCACCTGTATCTCTGCCGTGGTGCGGTGCTCAGCTATTCGAGTTGAACCACTCACGAAGGAGGGTTTGCACGTGAGTGCTGGGCTGCGGTTGTGCTGGCTGAGGCCCGACTCACGTTCCCTTCTGCTATGAGGGGCAGAAAACTCCAGCAGATGTGTAGGGCAGGCAACGGGGAGCAATAGCTGCTGCAGTAATATTTAGCAGCACTTGTCTGTCAGAGCTCTTCAGAGACCATTTGGAAGACATTCGTCTTTGGTTGACTTGCTGGAAATGCTGGTGTGAGTGTCAGACTTAAGATGGCAGCGTTCTTAGGAGCCGGCACGTACATAAGCCACAGGTCAAGGTTTTGTGTCTCTCCCAGCCCTGCTGCCACCCCATGTCTACTCATCTGCAAAGGGAGAAATGTGCGTTTGGTGCAGGTGTTGGTGCGGGACTGCACTGGCTCCATCCTGCTGCTGCTTTTTGCTTCATTGGTTTTTTTTAACCAACATGTGTGGAATGCACAATCAGCATCTTGGAGAAGCAGCGGTAGGAAAGAGGAAGCTCACGCAGAATATAAATAGCCAAATTTTAAAATGTGCCAGTGTAGCAGCTCGCCTGGCTCTTGGCATGAGCCTGGCTGAAGACCGCTGGGAAGCTGCGTACTTTGTGTGTGGTTTGCAAAGGGGGAACTTTGGGGGATATCGCATAAGTCAGCAAGACAAAAAATGAATGAATCTGACAGTCTTGAATATGGGAAGGAAATGAAATTTGCTTCTACGCACATCAAAATTGGGTGTATCCTCTGCACGTGACATGAAATACAGGGTGAAAACCCCTGCGCAGTTATGGCAATACTTTCCACTGTAGTTGCACAGCAGCTGCCAGTGATTCGTGGATTGATCCTGGGACATTTTGTCCTCCCTTATGATTTGATTTCTTTATTAATTTAATTGCATCTCAGCAAGCATCTGATTTTTCTTGATATTTGTGTCTGGGGTTTGCAACTGCCCAGGCAAATTTCTTTTCTGAGTTAGATCCCCTGTACAGGGATCTGGTCCTGCTGGACCCAGAGCTTTCCTCCAGCCCAAAGTTAGCATAACTGGAAGATACGCAGGGTAGGGCTGATCTGCAGGTTGGCTGATAAAGGCTGGGAGAGAGCCCGGGAGAGCTGATGTGAAGCATCGTTGGTAGCGATCCCCCTTCTCTGTCACTGCCCCGTGGGCAGTGGGCTTGCGTGCTCAAGAGGCATCTACTCGCTTCTGGAGGGTGAGCACATAGCTGTGGGCACTGGGGTCTGATGGTCTCTGTAGACAAACTGGGAAGAGTTCCCACAGCTTTTCTTTCTTTTTGTTGGAAACAGCATCTATAGGTGGAAGAAAGACAACTTGGCTGACTTGGGCTCAAGTTAGGTACCGTCACTGTAGGTGGCCGATCTAGATGCAAGATCAGATGCAAGGCTTTAGCCTGAGGTCATGCCAGTCCTCCCAACTCCCAGCTGAGGCATCTCTGCTTGTGGGGTCGGGGGTGACTCACCTGGCGTAGGAGCACCTCGTTCCTGTGAGCTTTCGGTGGATAGAGGGAGAGGTGATGGGGCAGAAGCCCAGCTCTCTTGGCTGCCAGGGCCTTTAGCTACGTACCAGCTCACCTTCCCCTCGCTGACGTGTTCAGCTTCGTCTTCCCCACGCCGGGGCCAATGTCATGGGTGGCAGCTCTGGCGGGGCTCCCAGCGCGGACGTGACGTGGGGCTGCAGAGGAGCGGGGAGTCAGGGTGGGCTCAGGGGCTTGTTTGCGCCCCTGTCGGTGTTGGGGCTGTGTGGGGCCAGCCATCGGGGCTCAGGGCGGCCAGCCTGCCCGGGCCTGGGCCAGCTAAGCTGGGGGGAAGCTGGGCTCAGATCTGCACTACCCCCAGCAGCCAGCATCATCAGCCCAGGAGATGTATCGAGGCAGGGGGGAGATGTATTTTCATGTCACACCGTCTAGGAAGGCGCAGGGCACGCTGTGCTGGTGGGTGCATTTTCCACTCTTGAAATTCAGACCTGTTTATACTTGAACATGAATTTATGCCATAATTTATCCCAGAGCATAGAACAAGAGAGGGACTGATGCAGGTGTCCAGAAGGATGTCTGTCTGTCCGCTGCCTTGTGCGAGTGCTGTCAGAGTTGGTCTGGAAGCCAGTGAATCCCAGGAAAGACTTCTGATGTTCACAGCACAGCCAAAGTTAGGAGCCTCACAACCCCTTGAGCTTCAGCAAACCAAACCTCTGCGTACTCTGGCGTGAAGTGAGAGGAGTAGGTTCAGCAGAAAGTGAGGAAGAAGTCCAGTAACCCTGCCCAGGGGGATTCTCTATCCTCATTCATTACAGCCATGAATGAGAGGCTTTTTAAAGCTTTCCCCTTACTCTTTGAGCTTGCTGCGGTTCCCTGCCTTGGTTCCTTGCTAATAACAAGCACTTAACTTGAGTCGGGTGTGATAACAGCACAGTGACCGCTGCTGTGATGGTGATGATAAAGGATGGTGGTTAAAGAGCATGTTCGGTGCACGTTCGATACATCAGCTCAGGGTCGTGTTCAGCACTTTCTGCTCAGTGTCTCTTGAGATGTGCAGTGTCGTCTGAAGCCAGGGCCCCGGGTACGGCTGGAGCCGAGGAGGATTTTTTGCGGGGAGCGGTGTCGCTCCCAGGGCTCCGTCCTGGGACTCTATCCTGGGCTGCCCCGTGGCAGTTTCTTCCCCGGCGAGCCCTGCATCGTTGCCATTGCTCAGGGGGTTTTGTGCTCCTGAGAGGCAGGTTGCAGGGCAAGCCGTGGGCTGGCTCTGGCCCCTGGCTGGCAGTGTGATATGCAGGGAGGACTTGTCCCCAAGCCCCTGCGCCCCAGTGCATGGTCACCTCCCCCTTCTAACCGGCTTATTGCTTTCGGGCATTTTCCCCATCTGCTGAGCAGTGGGTTTTGCCGCGTGTTACACCGTGTCCTGCCATTTGGCATGGGGGATGGAAGGCAGGGGAGATCCCCGCAGTGTTTAAATGGATCTGGATAAATCCTCTTAGGAGAGGCACTGACTCAGCAGAGTGTGGCGAGGGAGGAGGAGGAGGAGGGAACCGAATTGTCTTTGTGGGGCTGAAGCCACCGCCACATCCCACGCTGGCATGTGGGGCTGGGGGAGACGTGTGCCTGGGCACTTGCCCCAAGAAGCATCCCCTCTTTCCTCACCAAATTCTAGGTGGTCTCCATCCCCCAGAGCAGAAATGTGAGCTTCATGGCTGGGTCAGGCTGTCGCCCAGAGGTGACTGTCCCCAGGGGTGCAGGGACCTGTCCCAGCTGTGCCCGAGCCCACCCCGGTGCCGCTACTTGCGGTTTCCCCCCAGCTTTGAGCTCCCTCCTTGGATTTCTGCCTCGTGCCTGTGGCCAGTGCTGCTGAAGCTTGCGGGCGGCTTGGATTCACAGTTACTATTTATTACCGAAGGTACACCAAGGTGCTCGATTCCCGCAGGGGCAGATTACCGAGATTACAGTCAGACCAGGCGGCAATGTCACCTTACGGGAAAGGCAAAGGCTTGGGGAGGGGGAAGCAGCTGGGGCTGGGTACAGGCGTGTGCTGCCACCCGCCCCCCTCGCTGCCCGGCGAGGGGTCCCCGCTTTGCCCGGCTCCCGGTGCTGGCCGCAGCCTGGGTGTGCAGAAGGGCTGAGGCGCGGAGCCAGGGGAGATGGAGCAGACCGAGAGCAGCTTCTGAAAGTCCTGGCTCTGCCTGTGTGCAGGCTCAGGTGGGCTCAGGGTCAAGCCTGCCAGAAAGACTGTTGTCGCCTGGTTTGCATTTCTGAGCAGGCAAGGGAGACTCTCGCTGCCTGCCGGCTGTTGCCTTTGGCTGGCCGGGATGCCTCGTACAAGCCCGCAAGAGCATCTCTGCCACGCTTTACTTTCCTTATCTCATGGTGTATCTTGTCCTCCCGTGCAGAGCTCCACACAGGAGATTGGAGAAGAGCTGGAGGATGGTGTGATCTATAGCATATCGCTCCGGAAAGTGCAGCTCCATCACACGGCCAACAAAGGGCAGCGATGGCTGGGGGTAAGCTGGGGGCTCCGCCAGCTTCCTGCCACGGGTTGTTTTCAGATGTTTCCCTGCCAGAGACGTGGTGATCTGATGTCAGGGCTTGGCTAGGTCGATACCAGCCCATGTCTTGCCCCCTTCTTGCTCCCCCGTACACTCCTGTCCTGGGGGGTCCTCCCAAGCCTTGTCTGGGAATCGTGTATTTACTTGGAAGCAGGGGAGTGGGAGCAGCTGCTGGCCGCTGTCCCGTGGGAAGGGCCGTGGGGGGAAACAATCTGAAGCCCCGTTTTGCAAAACAGGGCAACTCTGATTTGCATCTAGATTTCGGCAACCTTGAGGCCTTTCCTGGGATTTCCCAAATGCTGAAGTCTTCTCAGCTGGGTTGCTGGTATTTGGTGTCCGAGGAGACCTAGCTTCCCCTTCCCCAGGCCTGTCACGAGAGCCCCAGGCACTGCAGGGGGTTCACAGTCCCAGCCTAGACCTGAACGGTGGCTTGTGAAGCTGGTGGGACTATACTGCGCTTGAACGTCTCTGTCTTCATCCAACCCACTGACTTCTGCTCCTGTCCCGGCAGTTTGAGAATGAGTCGGCCTTAAACCTCTATGAGACGTGTAAGGTGCGGACGATAAAAGCTGGGACCTTGGAGAAGCTGGTGGAGTACCTGGTCTCAGCCTTCAAGGGCAATGACTCCACCTACGTCACCATCTTCCTGTGCACTTACCGGGCCTTCGCCACCACCAAGCAAGTGCTGGACCTGCTGCTTAACAGGTGAGGCTGCCCTGAGCCCTGAAACACAGCTGGGGGCGGCCGGTGTCTGAGCCCACTCGGCCAGGAGAGCCCCAGCATCTTCTGCTGCCGTGCCTTGGAGGGCTGATGGGCTTCTCCCAGATCCATCAGCGTGAAGGTTTTGGGGCAGGGCAGGGAAGACACAACTTCCCAGAGAGCTGGAGCCCTTCCAGCTGGTATCCTGCTGCGAGGTGGCCAGTGCTGGCTGCTTACCGTAACGTGGGGGTTGTGGCAGAGTCGAGGGAGCAGGACAGCGTGTGGGAGGTTCATCCCAACCCCCTGGCAGAGCTGGGGGTGATGCGGAGGGACAAGAGGCAGCAGTGAGAGGCAGCTGAGTCCAGGATGCTCACTGCCTCCTCGCTGTGCCCCACCAGGTACGGCAAACTCCACGTGCAGGCGAATGGGGACCACGCCAGGCACGCTGTGGACGAGAGGATGGAGCTGAAGAAGTAAGTCTGACTGCACTGTGGGGGAACCAGAGAAGGGTGTCTCTGGCTGATAGATTTTCTGTTCTCATCCCACGCTCTTCCTGGTACCTGGGGTGTGTTGGGGTGGACGTGGGTTTCTTGTGGCACCCAATTCTCACGCAGGCTTGCCTGTGTTCCCCCTCTCCCCACAGCACCATCTCCTCCATTCTGGGCGCCTGGCTGGACCAGTACTCAGAGGACTTCCGCAAGCCCCCAGACTACACCTGCCTCAAGCAGCTCATCTCCTATGTGCGCCACAACATCCCCGGCTCAGACCTGGAGCGCCGAGCCCGCATCCTGCTGGCCCAGTTCCAGCAGCAAGAGCAGAGCGAGTCCAAAGTGGAAGGTGGGGCCCTTTTCCCGCTTGTGGGGGATCGTTTGGGGCTGCAGGTGGAGAGAGTGCCACTGGTTGGTATTGAAGGTCTCCAAAACCTCAGGTCTTGCCACGTAGCTGAACCCCCGTAAACCCTGCCTGCATTTACCAGGAAGCTAATCCAACTGAACTAGAAGTGGGATTTCTAAGTGGGCAGCTAATCTGCCTTTAATCCTCTGCAGACACTTGCCTCCAGGTTTAAAATGACTATCCTTTTATCTGAGCCTCATTTCTCGAGGTGTGAAGCCAGATGGGAATTAAGAGCCTGGGAGGTGGGATGAGGGTGCCCACAGAGGGCTGGAGTGGGTCGGCGCGGGCCCCGGCTCACGGCGGTGCTCAGCTTCATGCCGTCTCTCACAGCTGTGGACCATGGCGGCTGCACCTTCCAGCTGGTGGAGGAGAACGGGGTCGGGGACGGGAAGCCGGATTTCCTCTCCTTCTCCCCAGAGATGGTGGCAGAACAGTTCACGCTGATGGATGCTGTGAGTATTCATTCGACAGCTGGGTTAATGGTGCTTTGCCTGCCTGCTACCTGCTGCTCTGAGCACGGGCCTCTCTTCCCATCCATCTTTCCCTCCTGGCTTGTTCCCTGCCCAGGGAGAACCCCAAAGAGACCCGTCTCCATCCCTTTATCTTCCAGGAGCTGTTTAAGAAAGTGGTGCCTTACCACTGCCTGGGCTGCATCTGGTCCCAGCGAGACAAGAAGGGCAAAGAGCACCTGGCGCCCACCATCCGCGCCACGGTCTTGCAGTTCAATAGCGTGGCCAACTGTGTCATCGCCACGTGTCTCGGAGACCGGTCCCTGAAGCCGCAGCAGAGGGCTAAAGTGGTAGAGCGGTGGATCGAAGTGGCTCGGGTAGGACAGCTCAGCTCACCATCCCGCTCACCTCCTGCCTCGGCCCAGGGCTGGGGTTCTGCGGTGTGTGAATCTCAGCAGATCCCTGGGCTTTCTTTAACCCTGAGTCCTGTCATCTCCTTGTCTGCCCCCAGGAGTGCCGCATCCTGAAGAACTTCTCCTCCCTCCGAGCCATCCTCTCGGCTCTGCAGTGCAACGCCGTTCACCGGCTGAAGAAGACCTGGGACGAGGTCCTACGGTAAGCAGTGTCTTCTGGGCTCCTGCAGCCTTGGGGAGGTTTCAAGGGGGAGGTTGTGCCGTGGCTGTGGGCCTTGAACGTGTAGGTGGGGTTTTCTCAGCTCCAGCATTGCCTCTTGGAGTGTGCCCAAAACCCAGGGACCAGCGTATGGTGTCAGGGACCTAAGGAGGGTGAGGAAATAAAAGTACCATCACCCTCCTCCTTTCTTGGTGAAACACCCTGGAATAGCCCCCAAACAGCAAGGCCCTGCTAGGACTGTGAGCATGGTGGGGGTCCTTTGGGTGAGCAGAAAAGAGCCCAAAGAGGAGACCCCAGCGTGGCACCATTGCTGACTTCCCCCCGTGTTTCTCCCTGAGCAGGGAGAGCTTCCGCACTTTCCACGAGCTCTCAGAGATCTTCTCCGATGAGAACAACCACTCGCTGAGCCGGGAGCTTCTCATTAAGGTACGGGGAAGCGGCACCCTCTCTCTGGCAGGGAGCTCGGGCTGATGCTGGCAGAAGTTTCCACAGTGTTCCAGCCACCAGACTAAAGCCCTGGCCGTGCTGCCGGGGTTGCAGGCGCGGGTGCAGGCAGGGCGTGCTGAGTCTGGGGAGCAGGCTGGGCTTTTGGACCAGGCTGGGCTTTCTGCTTCTCCACCCAGAAGTCGTCTTTGCCTGAAGCTTGCAAAGCAATTCAGCAAGCAGAGATAAGCAGTGGGATAGGATCCAGTGCACCAGGTGACGGCTTCTCCCCAGAGGGAGCTGCATTTTAGCAGCCCGGTGCAAAGTCCTCTTGATTTCAGGTGGGGTTGTAAGGTTTGTGAAAGGCTGCAGCAAAAATGTCCTTCTTCCCCATGGAGCCTCTCCACAGTTTCCCAGCCTAGCTCCAGTTTGGGGGCTGAGGGGACACAAAATGCGAAAGGGAACAAAACATCCCATTAAGGAGCTATTTATATAGAGCTGGAAATGGGAGCAGCAGTTTCTATTCACTAAGCCTCTCCTCCCTGTGAGCCATGAAAAAGCTCAGCTTTGATTTCCTCCTCTTCCCCTCATCCCTCTTTCCCTCTACAAGGAAAGTTGTACCAATAAAAGCAGGGTCGAATTTTAGCTCATCTCTTAGCGCACTTTCCCACCCGCGCTGATCCCCACCTCTCCCCACCATCCAGGAGGGTACATCCAAATTTGCCACCTTGGAGATCAACCCAAAGAGGGCTCAGAAGCGTCAGCAGCAGCAGCGAGAGATGGTGAGTCTGGCACAGCTGCCCCCGTGCCCCCGCCCCGGCGGCTGCCCGGGTTGGTCCCAGCTCTCTGCTGACCCTTGCTGTCCCCGCAGGGCGTGATGCAGGGCACCATTCCCTACCTTGGCACCTTCCTCACGGACCTGGTGATGCTCGACACCGCCATGAAGGATTTCCTGGATGTATGTACCTCCATCTCGATCCTCCACTTCCTCTCCTTCCTCCGCACAGCCACCCCAGAGCCTGGGCTGAATAATGGAGGGCTGGTCCCCCATGCGTCCTATATCCGACACTGCACCTTCTGCATCATCCTATATCCGACACTGCACCTTCTGCATCATCCTATATCCGACACTGCACCTTCTGCATCATCCTATATCCGACGCTGCATCCTGCACGTCCACCCCTGTCAGCCCATGGAAATGGGCCGCTCTCGCGCTGCCCCTCGGCCCGGATCCGGGGGACACGGAGGGACGGGAGCAATTTTTTTCTGCCTGTTCCATACTGACATTCGGCTCCTTCTTTTCTAGGGCGGGCTGATCAACTTTGAGAAGAGAAGGAAGGTGAGAGCTTTGCCCTGGCAGCAGCATAGCAGGGTGGAAGGAGGCTGACTTGGTGCAAGCCCAGGCTGTGCCAGTCACTTCGGGGTTGATCCCTCTCCTTTTTTGCTGTCATGTTCTTTGTTTCGGGGGAGGGAGATTCTGGTCCTTCATATCGGCCTCCGTGCGTGCAGCTGGGCTGTTCGTGGAGGAGGCTGGGGCTGGCAAACAGATCTGGTCTCACAGCCTCCATTTGCTCCAGGAGTTCGAGGTCATCGCCCAGATCAAGCTGCTTCAGTCGGCCTGCAACAACTACAGCTTCACGCAGGAGGACCAGTTCGTGGACTGGTTCCACAGCCTGGAGCGGCTCAGCGAGGCTGAGAGGTGAGCGTGAGCCCGGTCCAGGGCCGTGGTGCCGCTGGTGCATTGGGAGGTCCCACTGCTCGTCTCCTCTGGCTGCTGAGCCGCAGCTGCCCCATGCTCCCCTCCCCGCTCTGCCTCCCTCGCTGTGCCAGCACGGTGCTCGCTGCAGCCATGGCAGCACAGAGAGCTCAAACCCTCATCTCTCCCCTCCCAGCTATGGGCTGTCGTGCGAGATCGAGCCGCTGTCAGAGTCGGCCAGCAACACGTTGAAAGCGAAGAAAAACACGGGCATCATCAAGCGATGGAGCGAGTAAGTCTGCTTGGCCCCGGTGGGATGTGGGGTGGAGGCGGGGGCCAGCGCAGGGCATCTCTGGCTGAGCTTTGCAGGGGACCAGGCTGGGGTGGCCGCTGTCCTGCCAGCCAAATGCGCCCTCGCTCTGCTCCCTTCTCACCTGCCCCGCACCTCTCCTGGCAGCCGGCAGCCGCCGAGCACCGAGCCCTGCGCCAGCGGCAGCTCCCACTCGAAATCCTTTGACCAGCTCAAGTGCGGGCAGTACCTGTGCAGCGGGGACGCCACCGACTCAGTGAGCGTCACCTCCGCCGGCTCCAGCAGCTCCGACGTGGAGGAGATCAACATCAGCTTCATCCCCGAGTCCCCCGACTGCCAGGAGAAGAAGGTACGGGGCAGCTCGCGGGGTCCGGGCCTCCGGAGGCAGGTGCGGCCATTGTGCGGGGACTGCCCCGGCGCTGCGGGGAGTGGGTGGGGGTCCCGGGGGCTGCTTCTGACCCGCCGGGGCTAGGGAGGCCCCTGCCCTTTGCTGCTCCGGCAGCGTGGCAGGGCTCTCGCGCCTCCGGCGGCTGTAGTCGTATCGGTCCCCCGTTGTCACAGGTCAGTGAGATCCCTCTGGCCTCCCTCCCCCAGCGCTGGTACGCCCCGTCTGTGGCCGATGGAGAAGCTAAACCCACTGTGTCCTCCGCATCCCCTCTCCTCCCTGCCCTCCAGTTCTGGGAATCCACCTCCCTCTCCTCCCTGGACACGTCAGGCATCGGCTCAGGCTCCAGCAGTGCCTCGTCCTCTTCCGTCTCCTCCACGCCGGTGACAGCCTCCCGCACCCACAAGCGCTCCGTCTCCGGCATCTCCAGCTACTCCTCCCTCTCGTTGCCCCTCTACAACCAGCAGGTCGACGACTGCTGCATCATCCGCGTCAGCCTGGCCGTGGACAACGGCAACATGTACAAGAGCATCCTGGTTAGTACGGGGCACCCGCGGCGACGCACCCCGCTTGGATGAGGTCATGGCTCATTTGGGGAGGAGATGGTGGCGAAAGGCTTTGCAGTGTTTTGCACCCACCGGGTTAATAACGCTCTGCTCTCACAGGTGACGAGTCAGGATAAGACCCCAGTCGTTATTCGCAAAGCCATGGCCAAACACAACTTGGATGGGGACCGGCCTGAAGACTATGAGCTCGTTCAGATCATCTCGGAGGAGAGAGGTGTGTGCTGGGGTGTGGGGGGCTTTCCTGGGGGCTGTGTCCCTGGCCAGGGACGGGCCCTGCAGCCTGGGCAGCACCCGGTCGGAGCCGGGCTGGGAGGTGACAGCAAGAGGGGTCCCAGCACCCAGCGACAGCTCTCAGCCCCGCTCTGGGCCCCTTTCAGGGAAAGGGTGCCTGACTGACCTCCATCCTTTGTCGCTTCCAGAGCTGAAGATCCCCGACAACGCCAACGTCTTCTACGCCATGAACTCCGCCGCCAACTACGACTTTGTGCTCAAGAAGCGGGGCTTCTCCAAGGGGGTGAAGATCAAGCACGGCTCCAGCTCCACCCTGCCCAGGATGAAGCAGAAAGGCCTGAAGATCGCCAAAGGCATCTTCTAGCCTCACCCCCACTGCCACCCATCACCGACGGGGCCTTGGGGGCAGGCTGCTCCGGGCTTGGCTGCGGTCGGTCCTTGCGCTGCCCTGCACGGCGAGAGGAGTGACCCTTGCCTGCGGGGGACGGCCGTGCATCTCCCTCCCGCACCGAGAGCCAGGGTGCTTTGGCAACCGGTGTCAGCCTCCGCCTCTCTCTGCACAAGCCCCCGTTTCAATCAGGTCTTTTTTTCTACATAGGAAGGCAGCGGGTGGGGGGGGAATATAGCTCTTTTTTTTTTTTTTTTTTCTTTTTTTTAACCTTCCACGGTGCAACACTAGTCCAGCCGCCGGCCAGCCCAGAGCCGGAGCCCGCCTCTGCCGTAGGTGCCTTGTGTCCGAGCGAGCCGGGGAGCGGTGACTCGCAGAGGGGCCGTTTGCAAGGAGCAGAGCACCAGCCATCACCCCAGGGCTGCAAAGCCTCCCACGTGGTGGGTTGCTCTCCTTCCCAGCTTTCCTGGCATTGTTTTACCTCCACGTCCTTCCTTCCCGGGATAACTGGCATCGCCACCGCCAGCCATCTCTGCCTGTCCTTCCCCTGGGAGAAGATGCGGATGCCGCAGGCTGGGAGGCGAGCTGGAAAGGATGCAGCCCTGCACCAGTGCTCAGAGCCCCGTGGAGGAGGGCTGTCCCCGTGCCGTGATGGAGCAGGCGCCTCGTGCTCTCGACACCTGGAAGCCTGCTTGGTCTTGCTCCTCTCCCCATCCAGTTCATCCTCCAGCTGGACTTACGGCCCGCGTTCAAACTTGCACCAAAGATCAAACGCCAGTGTCTCTTCTACCGTCGGGGGAAGCTTTGGGCCGAGCCCCCAGCGCTGCCAGCCTAACGAGGAGGAGAAGGAAGAAGAGAGCAAACTTCTGTCCAGACTTGTGTAAATAGAGACCTTGGGTTTGCGCAGGCGGGCGAGGAGCCGGAGAGCTCAGGGTGCCCTGGCTGCCACCGCCTGACCCACAGAAAGTGCCACTCACCTTGGGCTTTAACCAGACTTTTTCAAACACTGACCATGGGAGAAGCAGCAATGAGGCTTTTTTTGTATAAAAAAAGTTTACTGATTTTTTTTTTTCTTCAGTATTTATTGGTTGTAAATAGAAGAGACGAACTTGTACATTTTACTAATCCCGCCTCCCCCTGCCCTGCAGCCCAGTCTCTCTCCTCTCCCCACTCTGGTATTTAAGGCTGCTGGGAGGGATGTTGGTGGCAGCAGCAGCAGTAGCGTCGCTCTGCCATGCTCGTGGGACGCAGACCCCTCCGGCCACCCTGTTGTTTCTCTACCACTAGTCGCTTGAGCAGGGGCAGAGATGCTTGTTTTAATCATTGTAGAAAACACTAACGAAAGGGGGACCTTTTTTTGCTCCTGGCTCCATATTTTTTCTTTTTTTTTTTTTTTTTAAAGCGCTTCCTTCCAGCACATCTTTTCTGTTTCCTGTCTGTCCATGCAGCACCTTCCCCGGCTCCAGGAGCGGGGCCGGGGCAGCGCCTGGGGATGCAGCAATGCTGCACAGCCACTCTCCGGGGGCCGGGGCTGGTGGCAGGTGCTGGGCTGCGGGGCCCCTGGCACCAGAAAGGGAAGAGGCTGCTTGGGTGCGAACATGGCCGGCGCTGAGCTCTCCCAGCCCCATTTTCCTCGGGTGGCATCGCCCATCGCTGCACATGATGGGAGCCCCTGGCTCCCTGACGCAGGGGCAGCCTCTTGCCCTGCTCAAAGCCCAGCGCCTGCCTGTGGGTACCAGCGCCCCAGGGTCTTCCTTCTCCTCTGTGCCTGCTGGCTCCTGCCCACCCTGGGGCCACGCTGGCCCCCACTGTCCCCCTCCCCTCCTGCCGGTGTCCCACAGCAGCCCAGCATCATGGGAGGGACTGGCTGTACCATATGTATTTTGTACCACTTCAATGAAGGAGCACACTGCCTGGTGTGACTTGTACACAGCAATGTAATTAGTCTTTGCAATAAAATACTGATGCTCAAATGTCTCTGCCCCAAGGCAGGGGTTGTCCTGTCCTTCTTCCCCAAAATGCTGCCACATAACTGGAGAAAGAGGAGTGGACCTGACTGGGGAGGAGGCAGCACTTGCGCCTGTCGTTCGTTTGTACCTTCCATTAACTCTGCTGAGTTAAGCTTTTGTTTTGTGTTAGATACAGGCTTGTTGTTTGAGTGACCAGTGCCCGATTCTCAAATTAACGCTGTTCATTTGGACGTGCGAGTTGTTGGGACTGTCACATTTTTCAGTTGCATAAATGTGACATCCAATTTACTGGTTTTACTCCTTTTGATATGAGCAATGGCTTTAAGAGCAAAGGCAAAGGTTGGTCCTTACGGTGTGGAGACAGTGGTCTGCCTTGGTTTGAGGCATCTTTCTTTCCTTTGGTGCTCAAGGACTCCTTTCCTAGCATGGCCAGCGTGTTTATTTTCTAGTTTATAATTGCACAGACAGCAGCGGAGATCACTTGGATGGTGTGGTGATTCTGAGTGTGCGCATTATAGGTGCAGTTGCACTATCCAGAACTTCTCTGTGCCTTTGGCTACGTAGATTAGTTTAAAGCCTGAGCTTTTGGAAATGAAAGGATTGTATTGTACAGACAGGGCTGGTAACGCCATTACCTGCTCAGGCAGAATTAAACAGCCAAAGCACTGCAGTCTTCCCAGAAAGGAATTTTGAAAAGGGCTAGGAAATAAATGAACTCTGGCCCAAGTGATCTCTGGCTGCTTTGACCTTGTGCCTCCTCCGATAGAAAGCTTGGCTTCAGGTGTTTTCCCTAGCATTTCTAAGAGTGTTTATTCTTGGTGCCTGCTAATGCCTGAGCACATATACTTACCCGGCAGTGGTATGTCCACTGCATCCTTCCTTTTTTCTTAGTCCCCAGTTGCATTGCACTGAGAAGGGTAAGTCCATTGCACAGCCCCTCGTGCCTCTGGATTCCCAGCTTGCCCTGGCTGGAGGTGGCCCCAGACAGACCGATCGATGCACAGCTCCCCTTATAAAGTCATAAAGCCACAAGAAATGCCTTTGTACTTACCACTGCAGCCCACAGGATCTCCCAGCCAGCCATGGTGTGTGTGTGTGCACCTGAGGAGCCAGTCGCAGATGCAGCTTCTGTATATATATATATATATACACACAGATATGTACGTATCGAGGAGCACAGCTACGTGTCACTGTGTGAGAGCCCTGCAGATGCTTCTTTCGTGGGCTGGAGGCCAAACCTACAGAAACATCTCAGTCTGACAGAACTCCAGAAAACATTAAAAAATGCTGAAGCCTT
>JAVKLA010000052.1:15825789-15852545 GCA_034782735.1 Sagittarius serpentarius | reverse complement strand
CAGTCATCTTCACCAGATCATGAGGTCCCCTCACCTGACAAGTCCTCAAGTGGACTTTTGCTGAGGTTTCTGCTGTCTGGGCAGTTTCTCAAGCGTGCCTGCCTCTTTTGTACCAAATCAAGAGGGATAAAACACAACAAGGCAGCAGCTTAAACAGGTGAAGGTCTCCGTCCCCCCTCCAAACCCACGCAACCAACTTCCCCCTCGTCCTTGAGCTCCCCCTTTCCCGTGGGTACCCTGCGCACAGCATGCGGGACAGCTCCAGCACAGCTGAGCCCCGCTCCCCCCACCACTATGGAGTCCTTGAGTCAGGGTTGGTGGCATGTCTGTGTGTGTGTGCGCATTCGTCTGTTAGTGTTACAGCCGCTCCTGTTCCTCCTGCTTGTCCCAGCAGGGTAGGCAATGGGTGTGTTCATTCTGTGAGAGCTCCGGCATGGGGCAGAAGCAGAACTGCCAGCCCCAAATACCCAGGAGCCATGAGGCAGCCTCCCTCCCCAAAGCAATGAGCCTGGCTTAGAAACTGTGATTAAAAAAAAAGAATTATAGATTCGCTGCTTTCGCCCTGAAGGGTGCAGTAGTACCACATTTTCATAGAATCATAGAATACCAGGTTGGAAGGGACCTCAAGGATCATCTGGTCCAACCTTTTTTGGCAAAAACATGGTCTAGACAAGATGGTCCCTGCATCCTGTCCAGCTGAATCTTGAAAGTCTCCCGTGTTGGGGAATCCACCACTTCCCTGGGGAGATTATTCCAATGGCTGATTGTCCGCGTTGTGAAAAATTTTCCTCTTGTGTCCAATCAGAATCTCCCCAGGAGTAACTTGTACCCATTACCCCTCGTCTTTTCCATGTGACTCCTTGTAAAAAGGGAGTTTCCATCTTCTTTGTAGCCACCCTTTAAATACTGGAATATGGTGATAAGGTCTCCCCTTTTCAGCTTAAAAACTGTAATTCCCTTGGCTCTGACACTGCAGCTCTGAGAGCACACCTGATTATCGTTAGACGTGAGAGGAAACCCCCAAACCCATGAGAGCAGGTGGCAGCACTGCACAGGGAAACACTTTAAAAGGAGACAGCCCTGGCATTATTTACACATGGCTCACATAGCATTAACTTCCTGGGTGAGCTTTACGGAGGTTCTCTGGCTTGTGCTGTGGTTGCTTCCTTTGTGTTTCCTAGGGAAGAGCAGCAGGCACTGTAAGTATGTACACCAAAACCCTGTTCCCTCTGGGAGCCCTTGGAGAGGGGGCAAGGAGGTTTTGTGGGCTGAAAGTTGTCGGTGAGGTGAATACATAAATATTGACAGAGAATATACAAACCCATAGTAAAGTCAGTCAGTCCTGCTTAGTTGTATTTCAGTGTCAAAACATTGATCTCTGTGCTGGTTAGTGAGGTAAATCAGCAAGAGTGTAAAAGCAATACCAGACCAAAGTCAGCTTCAGTTTATCCATCCACACTATGTGTACACACAGTTCCTGAGCACCTCTTCCTTTTGTGCTTATTTTTTGTGTTGCATTTAATCTAGTGGAAGGCTGCATCTATGTCTCACAGATATTGGAGGACCCACCAGGCTGAGAGATTCCACAAACATAACATGAGCTCTCCATAAATTGCAAACACTCTCATTTCCATTAGGATTTCATGGCATTTTTGGAAGACTGGGCCCTTACTGGAGTGTCAGGGCTGAATACCATTGGGGGAAATACTACATCTCCTAGCTAAGGTCTTCTTTACTTTCTATTCTACAAACTGTGTACCATGAGCTGTTAAATTGAGATGGCGTTCCACCTCGGGAGTGGTTACAGCAGGAAAGAAAATCTTTATGGAAAAGGGCTGTAATATATAAATATGATACAGTGGCCAAAACTGTCAGAAGTTAAAATGTTATTTCTAACTGCCCTCTGCCATGCCTTAGATACCAAATTACTTACAGAACTTTTTTTTTCAGGAACAGTGACGCTCAAAATGCCTGATAATGGGCTTCCGAACTATTGAAAATCTTGGTTATGGAGAGCAGAAACTCTTTTTGAAAATAGTTTGCTTAGTGGAACTTTGTTCCAGTGTAAACCAGAACGGACTGTTCACCTTTTAGCTATACCAGTAAAGATCCATATCAGCCCTGTGCAATGCCCAGATAGCAGAGGGCAGAATATGCTTAATTTCCTTCCACATTGTGTTCTCTTTTATTGTTAGCAATGTTTCACAGCATAAAGAGTCCGAATTACAACCCTATTTTTCACATTATTATCGCCCCCTCCAAAAAACCAAGTCTTTGCCAGGCTTTTCAGTCCTTGGATCGTGCGACTTCACCAGCTTTTATCTTCCTCCTTTGAGATGCATTTTTTCCCCGCTCATCTTTGTAATCTGACATTGTGATTTGTTCACTTGTGTGCTTGTTTTTCTCCTTAAAGATTTGCTGAATCATTGGGGAGGAGGCAAGAGCTCTAGAGGCAGCTGGTGGCCAGTGATAAAACCACGGCCACATCCAGTCTTCAGGGTTTGCAGATGACAGCCCTTCAGTTGAAGGCCTGAGTCACATTCCCTTCCGAGCTAAGATTGCTGGGGACTCTGGGATTGAGGAAGTGGGGCCAAGAAGGTGGTGCCCCAAAAATATAAATTATTGATCCTGACAACCACAAGGTTTGTGTTGTATCTCCTGCAAAATTTGTAATGATGCTGTGAGAAAACTTGCAGGCTAGGGACTAAATCCTGCTGACTGTTGTGTATTGTGCCCACTTCAGTGGGAACCCACAGTTAAGAAAATAGGGATTTGGCTTGAAATAGGTCATGGTATGTAGTGGCTGCTTCCAGACTTGCAGTAGCAAGGTGTAGTGTGAGCAAAGATGTGTCAGGACTCCAAGACAGTCATGAGCCCATTTATTTGGAGAAGATGCACAAAATTCCACTGATACAACTTACGCAGCTGTTTATATCAATTTTGCCCACTGCCTAATGATTGAAATAAAAGCTGGGAGCTAAAATGCCTTGGTTCATTTCTTAGATCTTTCACTCGCTCTCTGTATGACTTTGAGTTACTTTCTCTCTCCCTGGCTCTTGGTTTTCTTGCAGTATGCAAATGCTCTTTGTGGAGCATTTTGAAATTTTAGGCAGTATGTGCTGTTCAAATGCAAAGTATCATTAGTATTTCTGAGTCCTTCAACACCACTGTTGTGGCACGATGCAGCAGGCCCACAGACATGGCTCTCTGACTTTCTAGCTTATTGTTTCCTTAAGTTCCAGTTAAGATGAGAAACTTCAGCTGTCCCATGTGCATTCACTCTGAAACCAAAGGCCTTCTGCTCGGTCAGCTCTGCCTTTAATGTAAGGCACTAGAAAATGAGTTCTGTGCGTATTTTTATAAGTATCTTCCAGAACTCAGAAATAAAATCTTACCAATAGTACGTGATACTTTTCCTAAGAACACAGTTTTAACTTGGGATGCTCTACTTATACTTCAAGGAGGTAAGATAGAAATTTGGTTAACAAACGAGACTGGAAGTCCAGGGGACCTGAGTTCCATTTCTAGTTGTCCTACTCAAATCTGGGCAACTATGTTAAAGTGAAAAATGCAGGTTGGCAGATCACAATGCAGAGACCTTGCTTTGATGCTTTATGTGTTTTCTGTGGGATTTTTCACAATGCCACTCCAGTGTAAGATTACTGTGCATGTGCAGCAATTCTACCTTGCTCTTACCTGTAGATCTTAGAGCGTGTCCATGTTATTAACCTCACTTTGCAAATGGGGAAACCTGAGCCATAGGTAGGGATAGTGACTGGCTCAGATCAGCTGACAATGTCAGAGCCAGGAATATGATCCTTCTTTGAGTTTTGAGTCTCATATTTAGCATTCTCCATGATGCTATGGTATCAGAAAACGCAGCTGCAGTTTCTGGACTCTCTTTTCCAGGTACTGTCACACCTGGGTGTTCACTGAGCCTGACTGATTTACAGTCAAGCTACTACAGGCTGGATCTAAATAAGGAGCTGGGGCAGGGATGTCTGACTGACACGCTGGTTTACCATGTCCACAGTTTCAGGATGGGGCCCTTTCAAGAACAGGAATGCTCCATCATCTCTGACTTCCCCTTCCCCAACTGAGGCAAGAGATAATTTCTATTTTATGAAGAGAAGAAACGAGTGGATTTGACCAATGCCAAAAATCCCACCAAAGCTCCTAATATAGAACGGCCTGGGATGTAAGATAAAGTCCCATTGCTTTAAAATTCTTCAAGAGGAAGGCAGAATCAATGGGGTAGGGTTTTTTAACTCATTCTTCATGAGGAAGCCTTGAAACTCAGAGTTTTGTTGGCAAGTGCTGAATGTGGCTGTCATACTTAGAACTTGCTTAGGAGCTCTTGATGCACAAAGGAATTAAATGACTTAGAGGTTGCTCATGGCCTGGGGAAGAGTAGATCATGGGTTGGAGCAGAAACAGCTGTGAGAAGTTTAGCCTGAGAGTGGTGCAGAAACCACAGGGGTCTGACTCATCTCATGTAACTTCAGATGTCTAGAGATACTAGGCTCCCTTTCTCTTCAGGGAGAGAAGTAGGTGCATTGAAGGCATGACTTCTGTCCTATTTTAGATATGTGCTTTAGGAGGAGCTAAATCGCTTCCTCAATGTTACTTACCATAAAGGGAACCTTTAGTGACTAAGCTCACATTGGAGATACCCTGGCCTCCATTGCTGCTGCTGCAGGTTTCCTGCCTCGTATCCCATGGAGGGCTTGGGACAGCACTGGCACCCGGGCAGCAAAGCATGAACACATCCTCCCAGCACAGGGTCAGGGCTTGCACTGAGGCCAGCTCTCTGTAAAAATCCCCCAATACAGGCAGGACCCAAGTCACCAGCTTGGACCCAGCCAAAGACCCAAAGGTGGGTGGGATGCAGGATGACGGTTGTCCATGTGGTCTAAATGAGCAGTGACCTGAGAACAGTGTGGTCTGACAGACTGAAGAAGTGCAGTGTGTTGAAGCTGCTGATCTGATGCTGGTTCTATCCTGCACAGCCCATCCTCAGCAGGGAAGCCAAGCAGAGGATGTGCCATGCGGGAATCTCTTGTTACCTTCTCTGTCGTGGCTGAGGTATATGGGGCAGGGAGCTCGCACAGGTCCAAAGGAGCTCATCCAAATGTAGGGGAGTCTCTCTGCTACAATCTTCAGCTGTATTGATTTGGTTATTGCTGCCCTAGGCGTAGGCATGAAGGGGTATTTGCTGGCCTATGCTTTTGCAGCTCAGATGGGAACAGTCAGGTTTTTCCTCTTTTGTTTGCCTGGGTTTTTTTACTATTTTTTCAGAAACAGTAAGGGGAAAACAAAGTAACTATCTGTACACTAAAACTTAGTGACTAGTGTTATTCTGAAGTGCTAGATTCCCCTCCCAAACCTAGGGAAGGCAGCGTGGGGAAGAGCTGCTGCTCTGGGCACTGAACAGGAGCAGCTTGCTCAGTAAGCATCTGCATTGTTTACTGTAAATCTTACTCTACCCGCTGGGCAATTTTCCTAAGAAAACCTACCCCGTGCATTCCCTCAGGCCTCTATGTTCACATTTGCAACTCTCATGCTGTATTTACCAGGGTTATTTGCATGGATGGGGGCTCCCTGTTGATGCCTGGGTGGCAGAAGTGAAGGGCTGACAGGCCTTTCCTGCCAATCTGTCTGTTGTTCAGATGAAGTGGTTGGAAAGTGCTCGCTCTCCAGTTCCCTCTTTGGCTCAGGCACTCCGATAAGGCATGGGCTGTCCTATCTTGCCCTGGGAGCTGTTCCTCCTCCCTAACAGGCCCGCTTCGCCGGCTGACAGTTAGCAGCCGGCAGTGCTTGATAAACTTATCAGACCAAAGCTGAGCCCAGTGCATGCTCAACTCCTCCCGGGCTTCAGATTTCCCCGTTACTGGGGATTCTTTGCTCTCTGCCTGCCTTGCCCGTCTGGTACGGTGAACACAGATCACCCCTGGGCCAACAGGTCAAAATCAGCCCAAGGACCAGATTGAAAAATGCTCCCACTGAAGCAACACCTTTAAAATGAGGTTGTCAAGTGGGATGTTTGTAGCATCCATACCCAGCCCTGTCTCTCTCCCTGGAGTATTATTCACCGGTGGAAATGCTGATCATGGCTGGTTTATCCTCTCTGTGCTTCTGCTTGCCCTGTTTCTCCACTCATTTGGCAGTTCAGTGGTTTTAATGTAGGGGTCTCACTGTGCACACTTGGAGGATTTCTTTCTAAGCCAGTTACAGAATTAGGTTGCTTTGCTGAATTAAGTTTCTATCACTCATTATTAGTACCGCAGTAGCACTTGGGCGTTCCAGCCAAGATTAAGGCTCCATTGTGCGAGGTGCTGTATGTAGAAGATAAGGAGGGGCAGTCCCATTCCCGACTATCTCACTGTTGAAATAAACAAGTGAAATAGAGAGGGGGAATTATTATCCTCCTCTCACAGATGGGGTGAAGCTTTCTGTGAGCTTCATAGTGTGCTGAACAACTTCAGAAATCCAGCGCTCATGTCTTGCCCAAGGTCATGCAGGAAACGTGTGACAGATCTCAAGTCTCAGTTCAGGGTTGCAGCCTTAAGATCAGTGCGCCCATGGTGACTGTTAGTTGAAAGATGATGGGTCAGGAACTCTGCAGGGATCTGCGTTTTCTGAGGTCTCATCCAGCACAGAGGCAACTGACTGATTTAACTGTCATTGAACAATTTTGGTGTGGTTCTTCTGGGTTGTCTTCTCTGTGTGCATGTGCTATTCCAGGGCAAAAGTAGAAAAACATCTCTGCTTTGTGAGCAG
This sequence comes from Sagittarius serpentarius, assembly GCA_034782735.1. Lineage (NCBI taxonomy): Eukaryota > Metazoa > Chordata > Aves > Accipitriformes > Sagittariidae > Sagittarius > Sagittarius serpentarius. Next base: position 15,845,765 of record JAVKLA010000052.1, on the reverse strand, counting down.
AATAAGTGATAAAAAATTGTGTGTGTGGTGTACTTTTTTTATTCTGTAGCAGCGTTGCGGGTCAAGTTCCCTATCTGTTCCCAAGTTAGGCCCTTAATGGCAGGCAGGAATTTTCACAAGGAAACGTGTGTATGCAGCTATTTCTGGGAGATTGCCTAAAGCCTTCAGGTTTCCCCTTGTGTGCTGTGCTGATGGGTTAGAATTAACCTGCTGGTGTGTCCCCATCACCTACGACTGTGTGGCCCTGGGGGAACAACCTGCTGTGAGGATAAGGGACTCTGCTCTTATCTTTTTGTCACTGAAAATGCTTTCTCATGAAGTCTGGGGCGGGAAGTGACTGTACTCAGCAAGGAATTTTTTTTCCAATACAACTTGTATCTAACTGGAGCCTAATTCTTCCCTGTCCTTCCTCTCTGTTCTTTTTAGGCCTTCCCTAACCATTGCCAACACAAAAGGAAAACTTCAGGGTTTTGCCTTCTTTTGGATTGTGCTCCGTGGAGGTTGATACAAACTGAAGATAAGCTCCAGTGTAATGCTGTGCTAGCTGGGAACACACCTTTGCTTCTTGCAGGTGTTCTGTGGCTCTGTCTTCATTAGGAAGAGAAAGATGCATCCTGTGTCCAAACTTAAATCCACCCTTGATCACAGTATTTCTGGGCTGCTGCTCTCAGCACCTGAAGGCTGTCTGGAAGACACAGAGGCACCTCTCTCCTTCTGACAGATGCCCGGGGTTATTGCTTTGCATGTCCCTCATTTGCTAAACAAAACAGCCCAAAGACCAGGATTTTCTTTCCCTGGCAATAAAGGGAAGAAGGTGTGAAGAGGACTGGGGCAGTGCAGGATACAGGGTGGGCTCGGAGAGAGGCAAAACCAATCAGCTCTTTCTTCAGCCACAAAGATTAGTTGAGATTTTGCTTTTTGTTATCTGTTTCCTTGATTGACTGACCAGAATGTTTTTTTGATGTGAGGGGAGATGGTGGGAAAGGGGTTGTTTTCAGAGCAGTGAGAACTGGGGAGGATTTGCATGGTTGGAGAGCCAGGCCAGGTGTGTTTGGAGCTGGTGACAGCCACAGCCTGATCCTGACAGGTGCTGGGCATCCTTGGGCAACCCTTGTGTGGATTCAGTAGCTGCAAGGATCAGGGAAGCCCTTTGCCCACTCCACGCAGCAGGCCTGCCCGCGGCTGGTGCCGTGTTGGGAGTGGAAGGCTCTCCCCCAGCCTGGTGTGGCGAGGTTTGGGTAATGCCGGATCTGCTTCCTCCCTCGCTCCTTCACCTGCATTTCCAGAGCTTCAGGGCATGCAGGTGAAAGCCCGGGGAACCATGCAGGGTGCCGCTCTTTGCTCCGGAGCACAGCCAAGCTGGGTCCTTCCATCCTTCCTCCGGAAACAGCTCTCCCCGATCAGGGACTGCAGGGAACAAGGGGCTGTGGGGCTCTGTCTAGTTTTTCTTTTGGGCTGCTGACATCCATAGTCCTAAAGGAAGGATGGGGCTCAGGCAGTGTTACCCAGCGGTCTGAAAGTGGCACCGTGTTACTCTAGGGGAAGAAACTGTAGTGCCTTAGTGGCAAACTCTGTAAGTTAATTCCCTCTCCTCTTCTTCCCGTCTCAGGTCACCTCCTGGCTCTGGCTGTACTGTCTCACTGGCGCTTTTGCCAGCTGGCCTCCATCCACAGCCTGTGTTTCTGGAGATACGCTCCCAGCGCCTGTGGGAGTGGGTCAGCCTGGCCCCCCACCCCGGGCTGCTTTGGCCGCAGACATGTTTTTCCTGAGCACGGCTCTGCAGCAGCACGCTGCCTAAGGCCATCCCAGTCTGTTTCGCTACTTGCTGCCCATCCATCTAAAGCAGTCCTTGCATCTCCTGGGGATGTGCTCACGAGGCTCCTCACAAATACACGGGGAAGGCTGACACTGTCTCCTCCAGTGTAACCACTCTTCAGTAATCTCTGGGCTCAGAAACTACAATAATGGTGAAAGCAGCTGCCTGCCCTAGAGTCCTGGGGAAATAAAAGACAGGACTGGGGTGATCTGTGCTTTGTTAGGAGAGAGAAGCAGGCTGGAGAAGCACAGCCTTAGGACAGAAGACCCCAGCTGCCCGTGGGAAGTTTATACCTCCTCTGTACCATGGAAATCAAAGACAGGAATGGAAATCTAATGGGTACAGTGGCCCTTATTCAGCAGGCTCAGCAGAACCAGCTCTCTGATTTGTTTTTACGAGTGGTTTTACGAGCAGTCTTGCCACGGTGTTGATCGGTGTGTGCCAGCACTTCCTTCCAGAATGGCCAAAACCGGGGAGCTTCAGATGAGTCAGACACACCTGCTGTCCCCAGGACACAGACAGGGAAGTCTCTGCTGGTGTGCCCGTGTGTTCTGGGGCTGGAGGGTATTCGCTCCTGAGCAGTTCAGACGCTGACATGCTCTTTAAATATTTCTGTTTGCAGAGTTGTGGAGGACAAGGGGAATAACAACACATTTTTGGCAGCGGTTTTAATAACCTGAAATTACTTTACCTTGAGTAAGGCTTGTGCATGTGTACATGTGTGAGAGTGTTCACGTGTGTGTGTGCATGCCTGGTGTCAGGACCTGGGGACCAGTTCCCTAAGCCCAGTTTTGTCACAGGTTGTACACCTCCCCTGGAGTCCCTGCCCTGCCCAGGTTCTGGCATGACCCAGGAAAGGACAGCAGAGTTTTAATGGGGGCTTCGATAACACTGTCTGCTGGGTACACAGTCCTGTGTCATCTGATGTGGTTGTAGCCGCACGGCTCTTGCTCTGGAGAGCTGACTTGCTGCCTGGCTGGGGCTCTGCACGAATCCATCTCTGAAGATCAGTGTCCCCTGATCCCAGGCTCTGAGCATTGTTTGTGGCTGTTCTGCAGCCAATAGGCCCCTGCTTCCTGAATGTGACTTCTTTCATGTCTAATTTTGGGAGCCCTGTTCTGCATGTGAATTTCCATCTTTATTTCCACTCAAACTGTATGCGGCAATCTTGTACTCTTTCCCTTCTCCTTTTCCCCTCTATCCCCACTGCCTGAATCTCCAGACTGAGGTATAAGCCTTTCTTGAAATAGATGTTTTTGACATGAAATACAGCCCAGTTACCAAGAGGGAACAGATTTATCAGATAAATCCCAGCAGGCTTGTACATGTTGTCACTGTCTGGTATGGTGCAATAAAAATATACATTAGAATAAGTATAAATACATATTTACAGTGTACAAGTAAAGCCAGGAGTAGAGACTCTCTTTTGAGCTTCCAGAATGCATATTAATGACTAACAGCTTAAGCACAGCATAAAGCAGGGACAAGTACATTTTAGGTCTTGGTCAGGAAAATGGCTTTGGACTTACAGCAGTGTAACTGAGGGCAGGACAGACCTCTTCTCTCCTGGCAGTAAATTAATTTTCCACTTGGACCGTTTCTTCTTTGCCCATGATGGCAGCCTTCCTTCATAAGCATTTGGAGTGAAATGGCTAGTGCCACGGCCTGTTCTTCAGGCTACTTCCCACTAGTGTCATTGTCCGAGGCCGTGTGTTCAGGGATGTAGTTACGGAGTGGGCTGTCTGCTGCTACAATGCCCCGCTTAACTCAAAACACTTATCTTTTTAATGCTACATTAATACTTTGTCCTTCCTGTTAAGAACTCAAGGGACTCCACAAACCTGAGTGAATGACTCCACATCACCAGGAGGGGTGGAGAAATAGAAGCCCAGTGCAGTGACTTGCCAAAGGTTATATATAGTGAGATATATATAGACAGAGTTATATATATAGCTATATATAGTGAGATATATATAGTTATATATATATAGATAGTTATATATAGTTATATATAGAGTGAGAACGTAGCAGAGCTTGGAGGGGAACTGGCTCTTTACTTGTTCCAGTGCTTTGCTTCAACCCCTAGACCGGGAAGAAGGAGGAAATACCACTGCTCTGTTTGTGTAATATTTGTAAAAGGTACTTGCATACTATGGCGATGTGTACAGGCTAGGTCACTTCCTCCTTTAAGAGAGTGGCTGGAAAGCAGAACTCTGGCCCTTGACATTGATATCCAAGGGCCATTCCTGACCATGCAGTGACACGGACTGCCCAGGACAGCTTGAAGTTGGTATGTCCAGCATGCAGTGAAATATTGTGGGTCATACCAGCCTGGATTTCAAGAGCAGCCAGCCTCTCTCAAACGGTACTGAGACATGGGGCTTGTTAGCTTATGCCTAGTGCTGTGGCATGGCTCTTCCTGAAGCTTGCTTGGTTGCCACTAACCCAGGGATCTTCGCAGCATGCTGCGTATGAGGAATGCATTTAGAGACCCCTGTTATCAGCTAGGGATAGGAGCTGTTTTTTCAGTATTTTCCTCCCACTCCAAGCTAAAAATACAATACAGTTAACTTGTCATTTGATCACAGTAAATGCTCCACTGAAAGAAAATGACTTAGGTGTCTGTTGCCAGCATTTACAACCTGGGCAAGTCTCTGCAGAAGCCCTGTCCAGGTTGAACACAGCTCACTGAATGCAATCTATTTGCATGCCCTAGCCTTATCTTCCTAACCATCAAAGCAGAACTTGGTTACGGCACTAGCTTGGCACAGATTGTTGCTGCCACTAGCCCAGGAGTTCCCACCTCACTGCTGGTCAGACTGATGAACCTGATTCTGCACATGGTGTAAATCCAGAGTAATGGTGATATTGGAGAAATTCCTCTGGATTTGCACTTGAGCAGGTAATGTGGATCTGGGCTGGTACCTGTTGTAATTGAAAAGTGAGAGCTACCACAGGTTTCTTTGTCACCTACTGGGAAGTGCAAGGCCTTGGGGTGCCAGAACACCAAAGCCAGTAACATGACTTGGCCAGTCTCCAGCGGAACATGGGATACTATATGAGCTTTATGAGGTGGGCAGCCCCACACTGGATGGAGATGCTGGGGAGAGTCTTCTTCTCTGGAGCACGCACTGGCAGCGGAAGCTCCAGCAAAGACCTGGAGCCATCCCTCACTTGAGACTGTGCTGGGTCTCTCGGTGCCTCCGTAGATCCACCTTGCGCTGGAAGCCCTTGGCACAGAGCTCACAGCTGAAGGGCTTGAAGCCTGTGTGCTTGCGGCTGTGAGTGATGAGGTTGGAGCTCTGGCTGAAGGCTTTGCCGCATACCTGGCATTTGTGGGGCTTCTCCCCTGCAGGGCAGAGAAAACAGTAAGAAACATTTTAAGAGATGAGAGAAGGGAGGTAGAAATGCCCTTTAGCAGACTCAGACCTGGCTGGCTATGCTTGGGCATCAGGGTGCTGCCAGCCCAGCTGTCCTGCTAATGCATCTGCCCTCTGACTCGGCACCAGAGGGTGAGAAGAACCAGAGGCAGTCCTCTCCAGCATCCAGGGCTGGGTACAACCATGACATGTACTGAAAGCTGGTCAACAACCACCTCCTTGTCACACAGAGGAGGACATGCATCTCAGTGATGCTTAGACCTTCTGCTGTCTTACTGCACAGAGAAGAATGACTTTCCAGTGCCTCTGGACACTTATCCTCGGCCCAGTATCTCTGTGTGCGTATCAACGTGATGGACTCTAATTTGCATTTTCTTATTGGGAATATTTTGTTTCTCACCAGTGTGGATGTAAGTGTGTTTCTTCATATCCGACTTCTGGTGGAAGCGCTTGCCACAGTATTGGCAGGGATAGGGCCGTGTGTCTGAATGGATCAGGAGATGAGTGGAAAGGGTGGAGGAACGTTTGAATGTCTTCCCACACATCTTGCACTCAAAACTTCTTTCCTGTTAGGGAAAGAAAATCATGGGATGTATGTGGCTGCAAGACATGTGACAGAGCTTGAAGAGTGCTAAGAGTGTTGAGAATAGTAGATCTGATAGGCAAATCTCCTCGGCTCACGGACTGATGTGCTAGGTGCAGTACAAAGAGAATGTGGGGAGGGTTACTTATGGAAATGGATTACATCTTGTGATCCAAACTCCTGCGCCCTTTAGGAGGAGGCGAGGCACAGAAGAACCAGTAGCAATGATCCTCCCCTCCCACCCAAGGAATTCTCAAGGGCAGTCTGAGGTTTGTGAGACCAAGATCTATGGTCTTCAGAGCTCCTATCATTGTCGTTGGGTGCTACAGGAAAGCCATCACATTTGTAACCTAGGAAATGTCACTTCCTTTATAATGGAGTAAGCAACAGCTAAGGTCCAACACTCATAAGCTCTGGAGAGCTGGTTCTCTGGAAACGTGCTACCCACCTGGGAGTGAATATTGGTGTGCTGCTCCAGACTTACAGCGTGTCCAAAGGTTTTGCCACATACTTCACAAGCAAAGGGTCGGGTCCCACTATGAGATCTTCGGACGTGGACCTCCAGTCCATGGGGAGTGGAGAATACCTGCAAAAGAAAATGCCAGTGATTTTTTGACATGAGGCAGTTGTGTCTCCATCTCTGTTTTCAATTCCTTCTCTTGATTCTTCCGTCTCGTGGGCCATGAGAACTGCATCATTCCTAGTGCCCTTGTCCCCTGGGCAGGAGAACCAAGTAGGTACCCATTTTGAGCCTCATGCATTGCACTTTGGTGTAACCCAGTGAAATGCTGATATATGCAATGAAAATCACTCCAGCCCCTCCCCTTCCCTGAGGTTCTCCTCTGTGGCACACCTTGTTGCACTTCACACAGTGGTAGGTCTCCATATCCGAGGAGTAATGCATGCTGTAATCTAGAGGGGGCTCGGCGCTTGGAAGGAGGTGGCTTCCGTACAGGCTAATTGGGTGCTCCAAGAGGGCTGACTGCATGGTGGAAGACATCTGTCGGTAGCCGTATGGCAAATGGAAAGCATCCCAAGAAAAGCCGGTTTTGTAGAAGGTAGGGCTGCTTGTCGTGTTAGTGCAGTCTTTGATCTGCAGACCGGCGATGGCCATCTCTGAGTTTGCAAAGGAGAGGGAGAAGTGAGTGTCATGCCATTTCCTGCAGCTGGGCACCAGTAAAAAGGTTCCCCGGGTACCATTCCCCCATTTAATACCTTGCCTGACCTTGGGAGTTGCATTTGATAACTCCTCCTTTGATTCAAATCCTGATCCCCATACAAAGTTCCTATTATGACTTTGGTTTCAATCTGAGGAAATTTTATGTGAGAGGGGATGCTAAGGGACTATTAACCCCCCCTACTAGCCCTGCTTCATGTGGTGTTCGAACAACTATTGTGTGGACACCTGCCTCGACCCATATAGCACAGAGCTGCATTAGTCCTTGAAATCTGGAGGCTCACGCATTGGGAATCATGGCATCATCCTTCAGGGAGATGCTGATCTAGACAAGAATCATAAAGGGAAATACAGAATGCTCTTGATGAGCTCTGCCTGGGACAAGTTTGACCATTGATGTCAAAATAAGAGCTGCCATTTGCTGAAAATCTGGACCCACTTGTAGGGGCTCCATAAGCCAGCCTAGCGCTGACCTCTTTTGCAATTGTGGTCTTGGGTAGCAGACCTTGAGCTGAAGGGCCTGGCAGCATCCTGCTCAGGTACCGGACAGGGACACTTTCTTCTTTCAGTTCAGATGGGTCTTTTTCTTGTTTTGGAACCATGCATTCTGGGTCCTGTTTCTTGATATCCTCCGGTGTCTTGTCTCCTATGGCTGTAATCACACAGTAGTGTCAGTTAGTTTATTCTAGCTGTTAAGAGTCGAGTCTATTAAGGTGAGTTTTGGACTTATTTATGAACTCGTGCTTGGCTACTTGAGCCCATGCTCAGTTCCCTGAATAAGTGCAGAGTGGTGCAATCAGCAGGGCAATCAAGGCCTGTTCTTGCTGACAAAGGGAAATTCCAAGCAGGATGAGATAGGCAAGGTAGAGTGGGGCGGGAAAAAATGATAGGACACTTGATACCCTATATTGTTAGAGAAAATTAACCCTAGAAGGCCACATGTCTGTAAGAATCATTTCCCTATTTAAAATCATTTCCACTTGTGTGGGAAACTAACAATCACTAACTTATTAACCTCCCCACCCCTCTCTTAAGAGAGTTCGGTATTGTTAACATGAATTTATGGACAGCCACATAGGGAAGGAGAGAGGGGAGGTCACTGCTTATGCAGTTGCAAAGGTGACCACAGAGCCTCGTCTCCTCCTGCCCACACTCCCATTTCTCCACGCTTGTCCCAGCCCTTAAAGAGACCAACCAGCACTTGTTAGAAGTAGACTTTATAGTAAGAATCTAAAATGGACAGAGGTCCAATACACATGCCTCCTTTCTGCTGGAGATGGGACCGGGCTGCTGAAGGACAGTATTCACCTGTCATCCAAACCCTCTTGTGTGCTGGAGAGATACAACAAATGGCCAAAGGATGATGGCAGGAATTGAAAATAAAATGTCACATCCTTTCTTTTTTATCAAACTTATCATAGGGCTGGACTCTCATTTGATAGCCAGGGCTAGACCAAAGGGTAAGTTGATCCTAGATTTGAATAAAGAAAATTTGAATGGTGCCTGAAGGAAGAAGATAATTGACCCGGCCCTGCCGCTGCATAGATGGCTGTGGGACAGCATGAACGGGAGAAGAGGGACAACAGCAGGCATAGGCAGAAGCAGTGTTAGCTGGTGTCAATATAGTATATAGCAGCTGGCCCTTCACCTGTGAGCAGGTAGGACTCCTTTCTCAGTCACTGTTAGGGTATCAGTAGTATTTTCTCACTCTAGCTGTAACTTTCCTTTGCAAATCATCAGGAGGAGGTGGTAACATGCTGAGGTACAGAAGATGTAGGTCCAGAGAGAATGTGGACAGTGAACATAGCAAGCTGGAGATCGAGGTGGCAGAGTTGTGAGTTTGTAGAAGACTGACAACCAAGTGCAAGCTCTTTTCCCAACTCTTGGTTGCCTGAAGTTGGCCATCTTTCCCAAACGTGACCAACTCCACGCAGCAATCTTCTTATCTCAGATGACCCCAGCAACCCAGCAGGAAACAAAGGGAGGATCTAAATTTGGGTTTAGTGGGACAGTGTGGATTTGGCCTAGAGAAAGAGGGCATAGTAGGGGATCAGTTTGTCCTTAGACTGACATCCCCATGCGGAAGCCCTTAGTTGCTCTTCAGCTCACTCATCTTACTCCCTTAGCTTGCCTACTCAATTATTGATTTGCCTTGGTGCATTCTTACAAGCCCAGTGGATGGATTAACTCACCAGTGAAGGGAGAGGTTATTGGATCCCACGTGAGTATAGGCAGGTCATCTTCCACAAAGCGGTGTTGATGATAGGTATGAGCCTTTTTGCTCTTCACCAAAAAAGAACGTGGCATTTTCCATTCACTGCCTGGGCAGAAACACAGAAAAACAGCAGGTAAATCTCTGTGGTTTGGGGGGTAACTTCTCATTTGTTCCCCCAGCACATGAGCCCTGTATGCAGCAGTGATGAGAATTAAAACTCTTCTACTAGGGAGACAGAGAGTTCATCTCAAAGGTCCCTCCACCCAGCTGAAGGGCAGGGAGTGGTTGCATGAGTTTAGGTGCACGATGGATCTCAACTCCGGGGAAAACACATAGCTGTGGAGGGGGCTAAGCAAAAAAAACTTACTGCGAGATAGTCTCTGCCACTGAACGTAGAGATGGGATGGCAGATTGAAGAAGGGATTGCAGATTACAATATGCTCCATAAAAATTACACTTCACAATCTACCCCTAGGTTGAGGCAAAGGACTACTGCTATCTTTATATCGTAGGTGGAGAAACAGAGGCATGCTTACACGGAGTGCTGTGTTACAGGCCAAAACTGTGTCTGTGGCAAAGATACATTAGAAGCCAGGATCTCTCTCTTGTAGCTCTCTGCTCGGGCTACAGGACATGGTGCATCTCTGACCTTAACCTCCCTGAGAGGACACAGTGGGGACCACAGGTCGGAGATCACCCCTTTGAGAAGGGAATCTTAGTGTTTGTACCGCATCTCGAAGAGCACAGTCCCAAGCCGTGATAGGGGCTCCTCTGTGAAATTGCTACACAAATAGTAATTATAGAAACAGCATCAATAATAGGAGAGACACAGTGGAAAATCCCCGCAGCTGTGATGTGTGGTGGGTTTCCTTCAAGCTGTAGCTTGAGTATTTTATGTACTGGCTGACAAACAACAGTCAAGCAGAGGCAGAGCAGAAGTGCTGGGTGAGAGAGGTTACCTTTTGGATCTGACTCAAATATCATAGACCGTTGAAATGACGGGTTAGGAACAAACATAAAATGCTGAAATTTAATCATACAAAATTCTCTTGCAATGCATCCGTTATCTTTACTACCCAGAACTCAGCCCGCCCTGTGCCCGCTCCCCGTGGCTAGTAACTGTTCTCATGTAGGCAGTATGACAACAGGCTCGATGCTGTGTACGGCAATATCAGCTGGTGCCTTATTTGCATACGTATTTGCATTTTCCCTTGGAATTGTTCAGGATAGTAGCAGTAAAAGCAAATCTTGCTATATTTCATATGAAAAGTCAGCAGTAAGTCCTGACTTTCTCTTGATGGGAAAGTGCAGTATTTTCTGTTTTCTCCTGAAAGCAGTTAAGTGTAGCCTACTTATTTACTAAAAAAAAAAAAGAAGAAGAAAGCTTGCTCCTGTTAAGTAGGAATGACCTGAAATGTCCATGTAAGTCAGGACAGAGCAGTGTGGGCTCCTGGAATCCCAAACAGCCAGGGATGGAAAAGGTCTGCTCCCTAGGGTTCAGAAGTGGCCGCACTACCCCTACATGCTAAATATAATTACATAGTCCAGTGGTGTTTTGTTTGAAGGTCCAAGGGCCACATTTACAGTGGTGCCTATGGCTGCAGGTGTATGTACTGTGGAATTCAGACAGCGAGGTCTGCTGTGGACAGGTGGATTGCCCAGCCCATGGCTGCCGGTGAGAGTCAGGTGCTCACCAGCCCAGCTGCCTTTGGAAATGCAGTTGCAGCTGTCTTTTTAAATCTGGTCCAGGATTCCCACTGTTTCTTCTACGACTTCAGGTATAACTCTGGGTGTCTCTAGCCATTTTTTCTTCTGAAATCACTCACCTGTTTTTCTTCGCCTGTTTCCAAGAAATTTGCATGTAACTTGAGATGAATAAGAGAAAACAGAGGCCAAGAGTAGATTTGTTAATTTAATTTTAGAAAGAGGACAAAACAGTACTGAGAATGAACTGTAAGTATGTGCTTGAGGGAAGGGACACAAGTACACGGCTGTATTTGCTCGCCTGTAACTCTCTAATGAGGTTCCTTCTGAGTATCATAAAGTGTACCTCTGCCTGGCGAAAGGCTGCGGGCACAGAAATATCTCCAGCTCGGTACAAACGTACGAGTGTTCTGCAGTGGGTATAACCCTTTTAGCAGTGTGCTCTGCTTAGCCTCTGCACCTTGCATCCTAGTAGAAGTGCTTAGCTCGGAGGGTCTCACTGCTCTTGGACAGTCCCAGATGGAGCCACCCTCTGCAATATAGACGTGTCCCAAGTTAAAGTCCTGCCACAAACCCTTCATGCATGGAATTTCCACTCATGGCAAAGGGATTTTCCCATGTGGTGCGGCAGGACTGTGTCCACAATAGAGCATATTCATACCAGCAAGCTTTAGACATCGGATTTCTCTGCCTGAATTAACCAGTTAATTTCCCTGGGCTTCCTACACAGTGGAGGAAGAGGCTCCGGCAGCGGGCAACTCTGAATGTAGGGTGAAAGCCTGCACCCAGCAGTGCCTGCTGGAAGGGTCACCCTCCCTGCCCACTAGCTAGACGACTCTATGGCATTAGCCAGACATCTTAGCCAGGTAAATTAGAGGATTGGACATGGGGGCATAAGCAATCTTGCAGTGTTTTGTGGTAGTACCCGGTATACTAAGTACACGAAGGCACTAAGTACAGCCCCTCTTTTCTGATGGTGGTTGAAAGTAGGTGCACATGAATCAGTGGGGTTTTTCTGGATGTGGTTACCCCAGCATATGTAAAAGTCAAGTTTGGTCCAGTATCTTGACTGCTGGTAAGGGCCTCTACTGAGCACAACGATCTTTAATGCACTACTGAACGTTACAAAAGGAAGTTACCTTCCCCCACCCCATTTTACAGAGAAAACAGGAACTGGGAGCCCAAAGCATAGTTAATTAACAACTGCATTGGACTGTCTTTGTGATTCACACAGCCAGGTTAGAGGAAAGCTAGAGGCACAGATTGCGAGAGAAAAAAACACTCTCTCTCCTTGAAACTCAAGATCAGTAGCAAGTGATCAGCTGCTACTAATGGCTAACTATATTTCACAGGGAAAGCAGTGCTATGGGCAACAGACCCTTCCAGATCTTAAAGTCATTGAACCTTCTGAAAGAATTTAGCTTCAACCTTTTGCTAAAAATTAAACTTTATTTTTATGGAGTCTGTTCTTGCCAGCCCCTGTGGCAGGTAGTTTCTACCTTAACCGGCAAGTGCACAGGGGAGTTCGCTGCTTGAGCAGGAGCACCTACCCAAAATGGAAGCGTTGTGTTGTAGCATTTTTTTGATTCAATACAGGATATAAATTCAGTAGCTGGCTACAACTGACATTCTTATTTGTTTGCCATTCATGTAGCTGTACAATAATGTTGTTGTAATCTGCCCTGAGGAAAAGACAGCCAAAAGGACTCAAGGGAAAAAAACCTGCTTCACTATTTTGGGTACCTAACTTGAAGCACCTTAGAAGGGCTTCTTTTACCAGTTATAAATTCCCCAGTCAGATCTGAAAGCGGACCCAGCATTCGCGTGTTCCCCTCCTCTGCTCAAACTCAAAGTTCCTTCACCCTCAGTGATGCTCTCTAGTGATTTTGCACAGTATCACATGTAAAACTCTAATGTAACATTGGAACACTGGAGATTGTGCAAGAACCAAATTAAAAGGGGTTTTTTTAGGGGGTGGTCTCTGACTTTGGGATCCTAATTTCACTTGATCCTATGTTCCTCGTGAAGCCCTAACTCCCACGTCACTGCATGGCAGCTCGCAGTACCCAAAAATACAGGATTGGGCCCTTCGGTATAATTTAGAAGAAATTCATATTCTCACTGAATTAGATTACAGAGCTGTTCTCTCTGGTTCCTTCAGCGAGATGATTCATAAGACGAAACACCGTATTTGGGAATAGGTGTTTGCAGGATTGTGTCAGGCTGAATCAGGAACCCAATTTGCAGCGTAAGTTCCATTCTAAATCTTCCATTTTCCTCTAAATTCAAGTAATCCTGTTTTTGAATTTATGAGGGTAATTGTAGAGATGAAACCCCTTTTCCCACTACATTCAGCAGAAATACTTAATTTTAATTTGCAATTGATGTACATCTTCATGTGAGTTGATGAGTGTACAAAGTTTTAGGCTAAAAGAGGCTTATTTCCTTCCCATTGCTTAATTTATAATTAAATATTTATATTGCTTTTTTCTGTTCTTTCTGACAAAGGTGAAGCTTCCAAAAGTAAAGAATAGTTTGTCTTTCAGAAGGCTACATTTTTGAAGAAAAAAGCACAAAACAGAACATGACCTATGTCTGAAATTTTTAAGAGCGCAAACAAAATAAGAGGTTTTATGGACTCATGACTCTTTAAATGTAAAGTGATATTAAAAAAGAATTTCAGTTCTTTACCACAAAATTAATCATGTCTTCGCTAGTCCACCCTTGCAAAATTGAATGTAGTTGGGGCAAGTAATTTGAATGCGGCTTTTTTTATTGGAAAAATGAGAAGAACATTTTTAATTCCTGTGGTTAGACTGGGCAAATGGACTTTATAGCAGGAGCAGCAAATTACGGTAGAAATTTTGTCCAAGAAGTGGAACGGAAATGCTTGTACATCTGTAGTATCTAAAAAAAATGTTTAGAATATAATTGCAGCATTTGTTCTTTAGAAACCTCATTTAGCTCCTAGTGATGTTGGGAATGCCACTGGCTTTAGCAAACTTTGCCCTAGGCTTCCATGGATAAATAGACTTATATAGTGCAATCTAACAAATTCTATATCCCCTTAGTGTATAGATGCACTTACTGTGTGAACTTGCAAATCATTTGCTTTCCTGCTTAATGTATTGAATCAATCTGCTGGTATATGAGAAGCGTCTATAAATAGCTAATTCCATATGCTAAAAATTGTTACACTAATCAGCCTATACTTAGAAAGGATGGAAAAATAATAAAATAAAAGATAGATTTGAAGCAAAAATCCTAAACAGGAGAGACTGAATTCTCATCTAGCAAAATTGGCACTGATTAATTGATGTCAGCAAAGGTGTGCTGTTGTCTGAATTTAAAGGTCTGGCCCTGGAAAAGAGCAATTAAAAGGAAAAATATAGTATGCCCTCTCCTCAATGCGTAAGTACAAAAGTCTACATCTAGAAACTATTCCTGCTGCATGGAGCTTGCTGGGACGCAGGTATCTGAGACCATTGTCACATCTTTTATATTTTGTTCTACTATTACCTTTTTCACATGTGAGAGTGAAGTAAGTATATGGTATATAATTTTAAAAGGTTTGACTCATTTGAGTTAAGTGAACCATTGTCATAAAGGAATCCTCAGGGCAAGTGACTTACGCAGTGGAATATGTTACATATTTGCAAACACAAGCAAAGAAGAAGAAAAAGCTTAGAAAAACATCAGCGAAATGAGAAAAACAATGAAATTAAAAGTGTTTAAAAGAATAAATCAATCACCTGTTTGGGGGACTTTGCTTTACTGGATTCGCCTTGAAATCTCCCCAGACAAGCAAGACGTCGTCTTCTCTCTGGACTCCTCTTCCACTTTTTCACTTAGTTGCAGTCTGCTGAAATAGATACTTCTCCTTTTTTCTCTCTCTGTTTTTTTGCCCCTGTTCCCTCCCTGATTTTTCAATCAGATTATTTGTGTCAAAATCTGGCGGTGAGGAAACAGCCAATAGAGAAGCAGAGCCCAGAAAGTATTTGCTTATCAAAACTTTTCAGGACTTTGAAAACTTGAAGAGAATTCGCGATGCCCAGCTCGAAACCCTAGGGGCAGCACCCTTCACTTTCTGGGGCAGCTTCGCCTTCTGCAGGAATACTCCTCTGTCATATTGACAAAGAGCATGACACAGTGAAATAAGGTACCAAGCAGACATTTGTTATTTTGTCTTTTCTTTAAGAAAAAAAAAAAAGCTCTTAAGAAACCTGTATTTTTACACACATTCATCCACGCATCATATCTTTCACAAACAGACACACCATCTGTCTCACATACACACTCACATACTTCAGTCTCATAAACAAAACCATCTAGCACATATGCACAAAATTATTTTATTCCAAATGGATCTTTTATCTCTCCAATTTCCAAGCAAAAAGGAATAAATACTTGCACAGTATAACTGAAAAAGAAGTGTGTTAATCAGCCTTCATTTTCCTAGGCATATGTGTGTGCAATCCATACACATTTTAGGCACTGCTCTATCTATATACAGCTGTATATAGAATATAAATATAGATTTAAGAAAGCTCATTAAGCAAGCTCATTAACAAGCATCTTTGCAAAAAGATCTTCAAGAGCAATAATAAGAATTTGCACTTCTATCACTTGCTTTCAAAAAAGCTTTGAAAATGTGTTTGCAAATGTGAAATAATTGACTGCCAAATCCCCCTGTAACGGCAGGGTGGAAGGAGGGAGAATGAAGCAGAGGCCGAGTGACTTTTCTCAGATCACCCAGTTGTTCTCTAGCAGAGGTGGGAACAGGAGGTGGAAAGCAGTGATTTTCCTTTCAGAATCCTTGGGCACAACTCTTATTTGGGGACAAACAAGGAGAGCTGATCTCCCCAAATGCATGGGGCGGGGCAGGGGGTAAGTAATTCCTTGATTTCACCTATTCCAATTTTCACAGTCTTCCTGACTGTGCAAGTGCATAGTGGCATGAGCTATATGTGCCCTTGGTTGTCCCTTCCTGCACTCTACAGCACACTCCGTGCATGGCTGGAACTGGGACAGCAAAGATACCTTCCGAAAAGTTTATACTTTAACTAACGTATATAAGCATAAGTGCAGCTGTTGAGTGCCAAGTACCGAGACATTGCTATCAGAGAAATGCCCTTACAGCATGGAGTTTTTCTGCTCCCTGGGAGCTTTCAAATGCTTTTCATTGCTTTGTACAGTTGGTTGCATTAAACGAGGACTCAGTTGGGTCCCTTTTCCTACTGCAGCTCCAGGTGGTGAAAGCACCGGGAAGCAATAACCTTTTTTCTGCCCTGCAACAGGGTCGGCGGCAGGCTGGTGTTTCCTTGATGGAGCAGGTGGTCCAGAGACACTTCAGATTCATAGCGGTGGTATTTTGTATCCCCCCCATGGCAGGCGGTGGGACCGGGTGTGCTGGCCCTAACGCTCCCTGCCGGGACAGCCACAAGTCACAGCTCTTGTCATCGCACCCTGTCATTGCCCCATAGCACCGGACAGGCTGTGCAATGGGTTTTGATGCAACTCGGAGATAAGAGTGTAGGTTTCACCCACATTGGGAAAGATTCAGATTTTCATCTTAACCCATCTGTCACTTACTGAACATAATTAATTCTTCTTGTTTACAGAAGCAAACAATCCCTTTTCCCTCTCCCTCCTCCCCTCCCTATTTATCTAGCTGGGTTTTGCATGAAAGAAACGGTTTCCCAAGGCATTGTGCTAGCAAGCCGATTTGCATTCTCTTAAACACAGGCATTTGAAGGATTACATTTCGCACTACAAAAACAAGCATTGTAACAGAAAACCAAAATGTACATTGCAGCTTCAGGGTTTCATATGAAGACAGTTACAGGAATTAAACAAAACAGGAAAATGACAAGCTGCTGAAAGGACTGAGATGTTATTTTATGAAACATTGGAGCTGGCTTCTGCCAGCACCCCTGAGCACAGACTTCCCGTTGACATAAAGTGCAAATGGCTGCAGAATGTGGCTCTTAAACTAGAGACAGTAAAAGCAAGTCAGCCACACAAAAAAACCTACAGAAAAGTAGTTGTGTAAAAAATCTAATAGCATGTTCAGTAAAACCTCACTGGCTGGCTGATTTCGGAGGTGCTCCAAAGAGCATTGGGCACAGTCCTTTGGAGAAGGAGAATGACTACGTCTCCCAGTGTCAGTAACCTATGCGTAAAGCAGCTGTATATAAAACATCTGTATCAGCTGTTCTGCTTCCCCAAGTAGCCATCAACTCAGAAAGCCCAGATAGAATTGCATACAAATTGATCCCTGAGATAACGGGCACAGATACTCTCTTTTATGACTATCGCTATTATCACTACACTGGCATGTCTGAAGAGAAATGGGGACACTGCTGTGTCCGGTTCAGCTCTCGCCCACCCCTTCTCCCTTTATTTTACTTCAGGAGTTCCTACGGAGCAAATAGTTGCAGGATGGGAGCGCAGTCAGCCATTGCCTTGGCTCATTGTGTTCTTACTCTTCCCTAGATTTCTGTTTATGGCTCCTGTTAAACTTGTGACCTCTCCTCTCCATTGAAATCACCATCAAAAGGCAATTTATAGAAGTTGAATTAAAAAAAAGAGTGCCGGAGATGCATTTTGGGCTAGAAGGACCTTTGAGCTGACCCCATGTGGTCATTCTTGTTTTATGTTCTTCCTGTTGATATGATTTTCCCTGTTCTCTCTTCTTGTTTCAGGGCCAGCAGAGAACAGAGAGCCGCAAAGGGCTTACTTGGGCTCACAAAAGCTTGTGCTGGCCCTCAGGCCACGGTGGATGTACAGTCAGTTCTGCTTGCATCTGAGGATAGTTTAGTTTTGTGTATTGCCATGAGTTCTTACTACAGCATATGCTCCAGTGCATCCTAAGTAAATAGATTAAACGTATAACTCAGTAATAATAAACAGGTTAATTATAGCACATCGTGTCCGTTCTAATGCAGTCATCTTCCCTTTCAAATCTAGCAGCAAACCCTTCCTGTAGCATCCACATTTTCTTTGTCAGCTTGAATGTTATGGCAATTACACAGTAAAATAACACGACTAATTGCTTCCAGCTCTCTTCTGAAGCTCATCCTAATTTCCACTCTTTTCTGTGGCAGATTAAATAAACATGTCTTCTGCACAGCAGGAAAAAATACCATCACTCAGTCCAGACTGTAATAAATATTAATTGCCGTGCACGAGGCAGGACTAGATTAAAAACATGCTGGCTTCAAGCAATTCTATCTTGTCCAGAAGCAGGATGACCTATTGCAGGTGCAGCACGAAGGAACGATCACAGCCCCGCAGGGATGAGAGCTGTGCACCACCACAGCTAATGCCGTGGAAGTTGAAAATCAACTGATACTTCTCAGATGAGGCTCTAATCTGCTTTTATTTTCTTACACCTAGTTTCTACCTTGTAAATTTAACGTCTGTGATTCCTACTGGCATCTGAGGACAAGTCACATGAACTGAAGTTAGATCAGCAGCTTGCCAAGCAACCTGGGTGCATCCCCACCAAACTGCCCCTCCTTGGAGAATGAGAAATGCTGAGACCCCACCAGTCTGGGGACTGAAATGCTGAGCTGAAAACCGGTTGGCGTGGCATACAAACCTGAAGGCTAGAGAACCTGCCCTGGAGTAATTTCCATTCTTCTTTCCTAAACTCTAGATTTTCCACAAGGAAAAATAAACCTTATCTAGAAGGAAGGAATGTTTTATGTCATACGGTTGCTGCATTTCAGCAAAAAAGAAAATAATCCTTGTCCACAGTTTGCATGAAGTGTTACAGGGTCCAAAATAGGAAGAAAGAACTGAGCTTTGTATATTCATCAAGTAGAAAGCAATCAAGTTTTGGGTGCCTGCCCTGGAGTTTCCTTCTAGGACTTCTGCGATACAGTACAGACGGCTGTCCCGTTACCGTTACTCCACGCACACCGAGGCACTTTTGAGACCTTTTTATTCCCTTTCGGCACTTAAAAAAAAAACGCTTGCAGGCCGGAGTCTGGAACCAGCCGCCGCACGGCAGCCTCAGCCGGCCTGGCCCGAGGGAGGGCGGCCGAGCCGAGGCCCGCGGAGCAGCCGGGGTCCCGACCCACGCCCCTAGGCGCCGCCGCCGGCTGGGCGGCGGGCACGCAGGGGCCACGCAGGGCCCCTTTTCGGTGGGTAGGCCCAGGCCCAGGCCCAGGCCCAGGCCCAGGCCCAGGCCCGCGCCCCACCGCTGCGCGCCGGGGCGGCCGCCACCGGACCCTCAGGCCGGGCCTTGTTTACCGGCCACTGCCCGGCCCCGCCCCGCGTGACGTACCCGCCCGCCCGGGGCTCCTCGCGGCACCGCCCCCAGAATCACGCGACCTCCGCGGAGCCGCATCGCTCCCGCGCCGAGATACCTCCGCCGCGGGAGACCGGGTGGGCGCGGCGGCCGTAGCCACACCCCTACTGCCCCGGGGGGAGAAGGGCCCTTGAAGGGGGAAGAGACGAGCGGGGCGGTGAGGGAGCGGCGCGGCGGCGGGCGAGGCGGGGTGGGGGAGGGTGAGGCGGCGAGGTGGGACTAGTTTTGTGCAGCGGAGGGATTCGAGGGGAGAAGCGGCCTGTGAATGGGAGGGGGAGGGGGAGGCAGGGCCAAGATGGCGGCGCCCTGTGGGCTAGAGGAGCCCTGAGTGGTAAACAGCTGAGGGGAGGAGAAGGAGAGGTGAGTGTGCTGGGCCTCCTCCTTCCTCCCCCAGCGGGGCGAGAGCTGGAGGCAGATGGGGGGGTCGGAGAGAAGGAGGCAGAGAAAAGTGACCAAGGGGGAGGCAGGGAGAAAGGGCTCGGGGAGAAGGCGGCCGGAGAAAGGGAAGGGGCTGGGGGATGGGGAAGGCGAGGGTAAAGCCTGGCGGGGCGGAGGGGGTGTGTGTTCACCCCTCCGTCCCCTTTCCTTCCCCTTCTTTCCCTCTTCCCTCCCCAGCCAAACTTGCTCTTGATCGCTACCCATCCCTGCCGTGGTGGGGCTGCCTGGGGGGGTCGGAGAGAAGCAGGCAGAGAAAAGTGACCAAGGGGGAGGCAGGGAGAAAGGGCTCGGGGAGAAGGCGGCCGGAGAAAGGGCAGGGGCTGGGGGATGGGGACGGCGCGGGTCC
>JAVKLA010000052.1:15795605-15825779 GCA_034782735.1 Sagittarius serpentarius | reverse complement strand
CCCGTGGGGGGGGGGCCGGGGGGGCGGGGGGGGGGGCGGGGCCCCCCCCCCCCCCCGCAAGGCCCTTCCCCCGCCCCTCCCCCCCCCCTTCCCCCCAGCCAACGCGCCTCTTTAATTTTGCGCGGTTTATCGAAAAAGGTTTAGGACCTCCCGTCTCAAACGCTGAGTAGCGATTTCCAGCCTTCTCCTGCCTCAGTTTCTTGCTGAGGAGGTTCCCGAGTCTGGGGTTAGGCATTAAAGCAGTTGTTAAAAGTCTCTCGCCTTGGTGAGGAAGGCTCTTCTTATTTCCTTGCTCGTGGGTAGGTAACATGAAGTCAGGATGTTGTTTACTTCTGCAAGAAAACATTTTGCTTCCTGTTATCACAAAGAACTTGGAAGACTGCAGTTTTGAAGTTTTCACTCTGTGTTTGCTATGGATGCAGCTTCTATCATCATTTTATCAGTTAGTCAGTGCTTCTCTCCTCGTTTGTTTTGGTTTTTTTAATGACTCTTTTACAAGGCAATGAGTGAAAGAAAGAACATGCCTTAAAGGAGTATATGATTCAAAACCCCTAGAAATGACACAGAAACCGGGATCAGGTTTTGTGTGCAGAACTATTTCCAGCACTGCTGTTTCCAGAGAACCTTCCAGTGGATGCTAATACAGAAGGTTTTCATTCTTTGTCTGGTCTGATCCTGTAGTTTCCTGACATTAACTTCTGTGGCAAGTTGTTAGAAATCCATCATAACTGAAGCACTACTGAAGTGATACCATTAGGTGGAAAAATTCCTCTTTAGTTTACATGTATGGACAGCTAGAAACTGAATCTTTGAAAACTCAGGAAGTTTTAATAATTGGTGCAAGCATTGTTAACACATACTTATTGATGTCTGCAGTTGACTTTGCAAAGCAGCAATCCGGTACTCAGCTTATCAGAAACAGCTATGCCACGTTTAAGGTTAAAATCATGAGCTCAAAATACTTTACTCAGTAAAACACTCTTGGTTTTTGTTAGTTCATTTCTTTGTTTTTTTTAACAGCCTGTCAGCCCAGGACTAAATTGCCTTTAATGGGGAGTTGCACATACTTACTCAGATGAAAATATAATCAGAATATCTAATGTGTCATGAGACAAGCTTTAATTAAAATGATTTTATTTTTGGCTGTGTTTAATCCTGGCTCCTTAGCTCTTTGTTAGTTGAGAATTTACTTTTATGGTGACTAATAAAAAGTAGCATTATTAAGCATTCACAGGTGAGATACACTGTCCAGTTGCAGATGTTTTGATGTTTGAATGTTCGACTTTAGTAACTATTTGTAGTTTAAAATGAATGTTGGCCCTATTTAGAGCTGGACTGCTGGGATGTTGACTTGTACCGATCCCTGAAATTCTTGCAACTGCCAAACACCTTATATGAGCTGGTGATGTCATTATCAAAGTCAGTCTCTAAGAACTGAATAGCCTATAACACACGCGCGTGTACAAACATACATAAATATAGATCTCTTTGGAACAGATAGATACCTTCTGTAATAAGCAAATCAAGTAATCAAAGCACTTTTTAATGTTGGAGGCAGGAGAAGGGTACCAGATTTTATGGCATGTTGCAGACAGGTGTATATTTTTTTTTTTAAAGAATATTACAGCTGAGGATCTTGGTCTGGTATGTAGCTGCTATATTTTCATGGAGTTTAATAAACATAATGAAGACAAGTAATAATAATTCCTTTGGTAGCATAAGCATTTCTTTGGGTAGCACATGAAGATATAGAGCAAACTTCTTCCAGTGGTGAACTGGTATCTCTTTCCTGGGTATTACACTTTTTTGGTTTTAATTAAAAAGTTACACATAATTTGGTATTGTTCTGTGTAATGCTTTAATTCTTGAAGTAGTTAAAATGCCTCGACTGAGTACACTAGGTAGTTTCCAGTGGTTTCAAGATTTACTGACTTGCAGCCTAACTTTGAATATGTTTAAAGGTTTCTTTTGGTGGCAAAAAAACCTGCTGCAGAGATGTAGGAGTTTTGCTCCTTGTGTTACTGCAAAGTATAGAGCTCTCTTTTTACCTGTTCATAGTTTTAAAAAGGTTCCTTAGTTGAACTTATTTTCCTTGTGTACTGTTAATTAAATTGGCATAGAAAAACAGTGCTTGTTCTTACTTATTTTCTATTAATATAGGCAGTTGTGTATAGAGGAATTGAAATGATTCCCTTCCAGGGTAGTAACTGGCTTGTTAGCATGGCTTCTGCCAAAGGGTTAAGTGTCAGCCGTACCATGTTTGAGCTTCTTCCGACATGCGTTGCTTTTAAACAATTTTCCCTCTGACAGAAATTTGATGGGTAGCAATTAGCATAGTGGATTAGCACAGCAGAGTTTCAAAAGAATCTTAAAAACTGCTGAATATGATTCTCTCTCTTTGTTTGGGGTTATTGGCTTTTTGTGATCTTCTTGTTCCTGCATCAGTTAAGCACCTGTAACAAAGTACAGGAGAATGTATGTAATACTGGGTTATAATGATAAATAATTATCAAGTTTAGGAATGGGGTCTCATATCAGATCTTAAAATAACCAGAAAAATACGGACTACTAGAAGAAGCCAGACACCTTCACTCTTTAAAAATGAATAAATAAATGAAATTAAGTGTACTGCCAATTGTAATGATCAGTTTGAACTGAGGTTTAAAGTGTTTAGAGTTATTCTGGTTGGTGAAAAGGGGAATGATCAGCTGCTTACCTTCCTACTGCCACCAGTGGTTTTTCCTCCCTACTGTCACTTTTCATTCATTGCTTATGTCACTTCTGTAATAGCAGTGTTTAGTCTACCTGTGAAGAAAATACGAAATTGAGCATTG
Source organism: Sagittarius serpentarius (assembly GCA_034782735.1). Lineage (NCBI taxonomy): Eukaryota > Metazoa > Chordata > Aves > Accipitriformes > Sagittariidae > Sagittarius > Sagittarius serpentarius. Next base: position 15,822,945 of record JAVKLA010000052.1, on the reverse strand, counting down.
TTAGGAAATATAAAATGGGCTTGGATTTTTGTATATTGGATGGGAGGGAGTGAGGCTTATCCTTTTATGGCAAACATTTCAAAGATTTGAGTGAGAAGGGCTGCTTTGTTGTCAACCTGAATTTTTCTTTGAAAACAGTGATTGCTGTAAAATACTTCTGCCTTGGCAGAGGCCATGAATGAGGACAGTGCCCGAGGACCTTGCTTTACCTGCAGTAGAAATCAAATGGAAAAGTGTAAGTCTTGAGGTCTGGCTTCACGGCACTGCTGTCAGCAGTGGTCTTATGTTGTTGAAATCTCCCTTTTCTCTTGTGGGGGTGGGGGGTGCGGGCAGGGAATAACCGTTTACTGGCATGCCCCAAATTTAACTTACGATTAATGAAGAGGGATGAAATGCTGATGTTGATCCCCCACACACCACCCCCCAGAACAAGTGCTTCTGGTATGTGAATTTCTACCTTGTTACAGCGAATGCTAAGGACATTCTGGGAGGAGTGTGCATTTATGTTGTGTGTCCCCCTCCTCCCCACCCCTCAGAGAAACATAACTGGCACTACCAGCTGCTTTTTCATTTGGCTTGAGATAAAAATACACTGAACAGAAGAACATCTTCTCTTGACAGAAATACTTACAGAAGTCATAATCTTTTGAAATACTCTGCTATCTCTTCCTCTATTTAGCCTTTTCCAATGAAATTTTTGCAGTCTTTTACTTTTTCTTGAGTTCGTAGCTTAACTGTATTGTGTTGTGGTTGAATTACTACTGCAAAAAAATTTTAGAACAAATTGGTTCTTGGCTTGTTGGCTTCTCCTTTATCTCCTGTAAGCTGGCTCCAAAGTTGTATCGGTACTTAAAATGAATGCTTTTTACTAGAATTTGTCTTCATGAAAGCTCTTGAATATAAGAAGAAGTTTGCTATTGGTGTTATATCTTCCAGTGAGATTAAAATGTTGCATTTTAAAAGGTATTTAGAGATTTTTTTCACTCTTTACTATCTAGTGCCTTGGATCTTTTATATAAAACTAATTTTAAAAGTTAGTGAAGAATCAGTGACACAAACCATATGGAAAAGTTACTGATTTTGTTTTAATCCTGTCACTTCCAAGTATGGCTGCAGGGATGTGGAATGATTGCGATAACTAGGGATGGAAGCATTGAAGAGTCTCATCTTGTATACTGTGTATTTGAGAAGAAAGACGTAGTTGTAATGTGATACTATAAAGATTTAAGGGAGATCCTGTTTGCCACAGATGATGTATCAATTCCAGGTACAAAATAATGTGGCATTCAGTGGATGATCTCGCTGTTTCACAAGGTAATAGAAGTTCCTTGAGCTGGCTTGTCTCGAGTTCCTTATCTACAAGATTTGAAAATCACAGCACAAATTACTGGTGGGACTGGTCATAAATCACACTCACACCATGGGCCCTGGGAACTGTACTCCACCTACCAGAAGGCAGTGTTTTCTGATTGAAGTTAAAAGCCTGTTGCCTGTAAACTAGTTACTCAAGGTGTCTTTGCTTAAAAAAAGTGTGACGTGATTGAAGACTACTACTGGAATTTCCTGGTTTGTTCATTTGTGCTGGGCATCGCAGACCCAATATGATTAGAGGATCTCAGTCTTGGTCTTTCTTAGGATTTCAAATCTGTTCCTCAGAAATGACTTCACAAGAGATCCTGCATTGAGAAAGTTATGATTTGCTTTTTTAAGAATGTGACTGTGTATAGCAGGGTGACAACATTATGCTGGTGTTTATATAACTTTCCACCTAGTGAAGTACCTGTCTTTAACATTGTTCCATTTTTAGGTGTGGTTTGAAATACTTTTGTTAATATTTTGAACACAGGCTTTTGGAGTGGAGATTGTTCCACTTTATGCGAAGTACTTCAGCGCAGGATTGACTGACTGACAAGTTTATTTAAACTGTGCTGGATTTATTGGCACAAGGTCACTTGAGCCATCTGTTTTAGTTGAGGGAGCTTGGGAAATTTAGTTACCTATGTGTATAGTTACCGGCAACTAAGCTTGCATTACCAGCCTTGCTTTTATCTGATTGTAGAGTTTGTGTGCTGTCAGGCCAGTAGCATAAAGTTTGAAATCCTCTTACCTCCTGAACATTGAAACTGGTGTTTTTCCCATCTGTCTGCAAGTGTATTGTTGAACCTGACTTCCAGAACCCATCTATAGTGTCTGCAAAGGCATGTTTCTTGATTTCACCATGCTATAGTTTTTCTTCTGGCAATATCAGAATTAGTGAAAGCTGCTGTTGAGGTTTTAACTGGTGTGATGAAGACCTGGTCCCAGTGTAATAGTATTACTAGAGGAAAACAAGAAATAAAAGCATTCTTTTCACTCTGGTAGGGGACGGGGAATCAAAGAAAATAGAGTTGACAAGGTCTTTATGGGGTAAAAAAAGCAGAGACTAGCATTTATGCTGTTTTAATTCTCAAAACAGGTTTTGCTTGCAGCGGGTTTGGGGGTGTGGTCATACATGTCTTTTGTTAACAAGATTTTAAACAACTAATTCATGTTGCTTAGGAAGCTGGTGAATCTATTGCTTAACCATAGCTGAGACTGTATCCTGATAGAAATTGAGGCACCTATGTTAGCAACCCCTTAATGGTCTCAAAGATAGTGTTCTCAGAAATAAAGGAAGAGATTACTTGTAGTAAACTATTTCCCCATATATAGTTCTGCATGCATGCTGGGTATCTCAGTATAACTGTAATTTAGTAAATTAAATATTACAGTGGTTACTAGAAACTAAAAAAGCAGTTGACTCCTGAAAATGAGTAACAAAGTGGAAGGTTGACTCCTTAGGTTGCATGAATGAGTGGCTTTAAACTTTTAGAAAGGATGGTGTCACTCTTTGAACATTGCTTGCTTTCTAAACAGCAAGCTCTTTGAGGAAGAAGTTGAAGCTTGGAAGTCTGCACGATGTAGACAAAACCAGAACCCCAAACCACAACAAATCCCAGCTCTAATCTTTTTGGAAAGCAGTGATCCATTCTGTTTTTGAGTAAAAAGCAACTCTTCTCCCACCCCGAGTTTCTATTTTATTATCTTTAGTTGAAAGTCTTGCTTGCACTACCAGCCAGTTTTAAGTCTGCAGTTTTTAAGGTCTTGCCAGCATGGGAGTTGAAAAGAAATAATGTTTAAATCTGAAACACTTCAGTTAGCAGACTCTGCTAGCTGCTTGTAGATGAACTGAAATTTTATTTGGACTGTTCAGCTATGCAGCTACGATGATTGAAAACTGAGGGTGGGTTTTTTTGCATGTTCTGGAACAGTGATTACTGGAACACTTAAAGTTTGTTGCTAATGAAATGCCTGTTGTGAGTGTGGTGCCATATTATCACCTTTGAATTTGCAATCAGTGCCAGATGAAGTAAGCTGATGTCTTGTGGCCCTAGTAAAAGTGACCTTGGGCAGTTCTGCAACTAGAGAGTGATACGTTGCAGATGACAGAGCTTACTGGTAGACAGGTTAACTTCTGCTGTCCAGTAACATTGTTAAACGTAAGTTTCAAGAAAGTAATATGTATATAAGTAATTACAGCATTATCATTTAAAATAGAGTACTGATATATGGTCCTTGGCTAATATCTAACAGTGTTTTGACTAGAATCTAAAGACGTAAACAATTACAGTAATTATTCTAGGTTCAGAATTTGGTGGGATAAGAGGAGACTTCTTTGTGTGTAAGATTTTACCTACTATAAATAAAACTCTTCAGCTTTTGAAGGTTCACAGTACAAAACTACAGCTGTGTGAAAGCCATCTAGTTTGAGGCAATTGCACAACTTAACCCGTGGACAATTCTGGAAAGGGCAACTGTGCAACACTTTTTGGTGTTTTACAAACTAAGGGCTGACTTCCCTCATGCAGGAGGTACATAGCTCTGCTATTCTTAAGTAAAGAACTTAATGCTGTTCTGAATATACAGGGTTTGATAAGGAAGAAATAAATTGTGCTTTTGTTAACCTCTTCATGCTTTTTCTTTATTAGTGATCATGAAAGGTGTGTGGCTGACAGCATTGCAGACAGAAGCTCAGATCATCCACAGAACAGGTGCTGTATACACAATTGCAGTAAAAAAAAAAATCTTGCGTGTAAACTTGGTATGTGTCAGTATTGCCTTCCATGGAGAAAGTGAAAAATGTATGCTAGCTGGAAGTAGGAGGAAGGAAGGAACCCTTGCTAATAAAATTAGATGAGATGTGAAGCCAGATTCTTTCTGCCACTGGGAAAGGTTCAGCATGGGATTCTTATGGATGAAGGAAAACTTGATTCATTTTATGATAGATAGATGTGATACCTGAATCCCTCCATTGCTGGTGCATGGGAGGAAGCCATCTTAAAACCTGAAATGGCTTATATTTACTCCTGCTTAGTACTGTGAAGCTGACCATTCATGTTATCTGCACACTGTTGCATTTAATAATCTGTACAGTTTTTGCACTGCAGAGTTTTTCATATATTATTCACAAACTACACATGTGAAAAGAAGGTATGCTGTGCTGCTAAGCTTGTGATTTGGTATGCACAGGGTGGCCAAGGAACAGCAGCTGTAGTAACCCTAACTGAGTTTCCTAACAGCTGCAACTTGGCTACATTGCAAGTATTAAAGCACAAATCTATTAGTGTGCAATAATGCAAAGCCGAGGGCAGTGAATTTCTAACCTAGCCACAGGAGTGGAGAAGGATCTTGCGATGCGTATTTTTCTCCAGAGTGTAGACCACTATGCAAAGGCCTTGAAAGGTTGGTTGAGGAGGAATTGCTGTAAGAAAGTGAGAATGGAGTGATTCCAGGGAGCTACTTGCATTTTATTCAAAACTTTAGTCTTAGTTGACTGACCTGGAGAACAAATTTAAAAAATATGGTAATAGAATGCCCTCACAGTATATATATGCTAGCTGAAGTCTTCTGCAAAAAAGATAAATGTCTTTTTTAAAAAGATGAAGAAAACCCTGCTTGTGACCCCTTGGCTTCTTTGGAAACTTTTCTCTTACAGCTTTTATTGCAGATGTGTAAACTCCAGGAATCCTTTCAGTGTTAAATGGACAGTACTGCAGAAAAGAAATAGGGACATGATGAGACATTTAAGATGGAAAGGGGAAAAGGAAAGTTCATTCATCTGCTCTGTCTCTCCTAGTCTGATAGAGAGGCACCAATGAGGAACTTCCTGAAATTTTAACCTCCACGTTCATGTCAGTACATGCATCATGGCACAGCAAGGAAATGTTGGGGAGCTCCTCTCAATGCTGGATTCTCCAATTCTGGGTGTCCTGGAAGATATAACAGCTGCATTCAAAGATAATCTCATTTGTGGTATGTATCCTTTTACGTAATTCGAGGAATGGTTTTGCTTTTGCACCAATAAAGGTAGAATGTTTTTTTTTTTTTTCCCTATCAAACACAGTCTTTGCAAATGCAACTTGAAAGGAAGTCTTCATACTTGGGTTTGAAATTGCTTTAAGGATTTAGGCTTCTCTTCAGCCCATTTTGCTTAATGGCATGCCTTTTTGGAAGGTCTGTTATATAATTCTTAAAATGCTATTATAAAATGACTAGCTTTTCCTGAGGCATAACCTCAAGTTGTGAGCTGATGAAACTTTCTTTGTCAAGTGTATCTAGAAAGAATTAGGTGTCATCGGCATTATGGGAACTAGTGGGATTTTGTTCATTCGAACAATAAGCAACAAAAAACCCAACCCCAAACAAAACAACAGACCCAGACTTTCTTGAAAAAATGATTGCTGCTATTAAGGCATCCGTTATGTTGGTAGAGCCTTTTCAGAGCATGAGAGCACTGTCAGTGTCCTTGTCCCTGGACTTGCTCTCCTTTATCTCCTGAAGGGAAAGAATGTAAAGTTACTCCTGAACTCTTTACCTGTACTGGGTAAAATACTCTTGTAATTCAGCTACCTCTAGGTTTTTAGGGTTAGACAGTAATTGTTAGTTATTAAAAAAAAAACGAGTTATTTTCCCTGAGCCCAATGCAATTGCTTAAATGGTTAGGAACTAGAAAATGTAGTTGAGAGCTCTGGTTTTCCTAAAGGTCTGGTAAACCCTAAGTACTGGTTTATGTTATAAATTGTGTAGTAAGTGTTAACAAGTTGTGCAGTGTCCCTGTAACAAATGCTTCATTTTTAGTGTATTGAGAACGCATGTTTTTTTTCTTGCCATAAACAAACTGATAGACCGTGGACCTATGCTTGTGAACAACCTGGTGGACTATTACTTGGAAACCAATTCTCAGCAGGCACTGCATATACTGTCCACACTGCAAGAGCCTCATGACAAGGTAAAAAAAATCCTGTTGTTAAGTATGGCAGATTTTAGCTGGCTATTGAACCAGCCTTTAAATAGCATCTGTTAGAACTCTGTTTTTCCATTCTGGTATAGAATTACCTTGTTGTAGAGATGTAGTATCTCTGTAGTAAGAGTAGTTAAGTTTTGAAAAAAAACTTCAAAGGTCTCTTGTTTCTTGGGTTGCTTAAACTGACCCAGTTAAGCAGAGAACTTCTATAAATGAAAGTTTTCTGAGGACTAATGTCTCTTTGCAATGCTACTGCTGCTTGTTCAATGCTGGATGTGTTAGCCTAAAACAAATCAGGTATTTTGGGAGCAAGTAAGGAATTTTAAATAGATGAAGAGAATGGCATTACAAATTGTTTTACTTTTGCTGACCAGATTTTTTTTTATTATTATGATAAATGTTTTGCAGTGCAGTGACTGCTTCTGGACTGAACAGTCTGCATTTTGCTACCAGTAGGCTTAAATTTATTGCTGGGGTTTATTTGCTCTTGGATCCTGTATATTTGTAAAATGCCAGTAGTTTCCATAATTGGCAATGGCAAACTGCTGAATAGAGATTGGTGAAAAAGAATATATACCAGTTAAATATAAATACCTTTCCTTTTTCTACCACTCTCTGCAAAATCTTCTATTAGCATCTACTGGACAAAATTAATGAATATATGGGCAAAGCTGCTACTCGTTTACCCACTCTCTCTCTGCTGGGACACGTGATAAGACGACAACCATCTTGGAAACATAAGCTTTCTCAAGCACCTCTCCTACTTTCATTACTTAAATGTCTCAAGGTAAGAACTGTCAGTGTGGTCCATAAAACACCTGTACACCTGTATGTAAACATACATACTTGTAATGCACGGCATTTGTTTTCTGTTTTGATGTCATTTAGTTAAGCTGTGAGAAGAGAGAAAATGGTGATTAAAATACTGAGCCACAGTGGAATTATATCAACTAAATACTCTATGCTGATCCTCTTATTACTGACAATCTTGTTTCTAAAAGCCACTGTCACTATATAACTTTGAGTTAGGAAAGTTTACTAGAACTTTTCTATAAGTAATTTAAAGACAGAGGGCCATCAGTGAAGTTCATGGATATCTTGAATGTGAACTTAATGAGAAATACAGTAACTTCCCATTAGTGCATTCTGAAATTTGTGCACATAAGATAATATAATCTACTTGCAGTGTAGATGGGCCATGCAATAGATTATTCTGTGGTGAAATTACCTTGGAATTAGCAGACTTACCTTTCTTAGCTACAGATGTGCTGGATTGCAAGGAGGTAGCTGTTGTTTCCCCACGCTTTGGGTTTTTTTTTTTCCCATCTGCAAATTTACCACTTATAATACTATACTGTATTGTAACAATGAATAAAGAATGGAGAATGTTTTGATACCTAGAATGCGTTGTCAGTAATATCATTTAATATGATAGTGAAGAATTCATATTAGTCATTTAAGTCACATTAAAATGCATGATGTAGTCAAGTGCCAGTGCTCTTCAAAACAAAAACACAATGAATTTGTAACTGCCAAGTAGCTACAAGTGCTGTTACTGGAACTCCTGATGCGCCCGAGAAGAGTTCCGTTATCCTTTTCAGTGTGAGTCTTACCTGATTGTGAGAGAAGTGTGTCAGAAAGCTGGCGGGAATAAAACAGAGACATGGAAGTGCTAGGGATGTGTACAGAGGGATAGGGATGGACATGAAATGTGCTGTGAAAGGTTATGTCTGACTGAGGGAGAATAGAGGCCGTAGATTACACAGAGGAAGAAAAATCTGTAACATTGAATATATCTGATCAGCCCGAGTGGTGCTTGGGAGTTACCAGGACCAGCTCAGTGGCATCTGGCCACAGGCTTACCTGTGGTGTTTTCACCCCTATGCTGACAAAGCAGAGGAACTACCAAGGAAAATGTGCGTTAAGCTGGGGAAGCAAGTAGGGACCCCGCCAGGAAAGAGTTTGAACATTTTCTGTATCCTGTCCTAAAATGTGATTCTCTATTACCATTTCATCTAGCTAAAGATTTTTACTGCCACATCCCTTTCTCTTGGTGTAAGCCATGGAGTTCTAGTTAGTGTTTGAATTACTGCTTTATGAAATATTTAGCAGTGGAATCATTAATCAGGTTTGACAGAAAAGCTTTTGGCCTTTGCGTTGGTAATTGGCCAACATCCTTGAATACCCTGTTCAGATTTGCATTTTCTTAGGCTCTGAATGCTGTGTGTTCTTAGCTTTGGGAAAGAAGGAAGGCGGTGCATAAGATGCTTCACATACTAGTAATTTTCTAATCAATTGTGGAACTGTGGTGATGTTTCCTTTTTAACTAAGTCAAGTCTTTATACAGAAAAGCAGAAGCAGAATAGGAGCAAGAATCAGAAATCTTTTTTTCTTGGAGTTGTTCTGGATGAAAGAGACGATAATCTTGGTTCATTGAGTTACGGTAGGTTTCAGAGGGACTGTTGCAAAGTAGAGAACTTTTTCCATGACGATGATTCAGTGTTCACTTCGTCCTTGGAAAAAATTAAGTTCTACACTTTTAACTGACTAATGCAGGTTTTTTCCCTTCTTGCAGACTGACACAGATGTAGTAGTACTCACCACAGGTGTCCTAGTGCTAATAACCATGTTGCCAATGATTCCTCAGTCTGGCAAACAGTACCTTCATGATTTCTTTGGTATCTTTGGGCGTCTCTCAGCCTGGTGCTTGCAGAATCCAGGTGAGATTTCAACTTTGTTGCATGCAGTTACGGTTTAGTAGTATCCTTGTGACTCTTACACAGTTGGTGAGCACATTCTTTTGTGAGAGACTTAATGGTCTGAGATGATTTAAATGCAGAAAATGGTGTATTAAGCCCACAGACTATTCTGTTCTTTGATAGTTAGCATCAGGGAGTGCTGCTTTGCTCAAAATTTAGAATTCTCTTAGACTCTTCCATATGGTGCTGCTACTACATGAAGTTTTTCACTGGACTGAAATGCTACCCTGATGACAGTGAAAAGCAGAGATTGATCTTAATGGATAGAGAAGGGAAAATGCTAACATTTGAGGCAGATATCTGGGAATTTGAGATTCCGAGGTATGGATGGGGAGGAGCAAGAAGCAACACGTAAGAGTTTCTTTTAATGTGCAACTATCAATAGTCATGAAAGTGTCGGTAAAACTAGTCGTGTTAGTTATAGCATTGGTTCTGATGAATTGGTTTTGCTGAATTTGTTGTAAGGTGTCTGATATCTAATACTAGCATTATGTGTGTATGTGTCTCATGGCTGTATGAACAAATGCTGTGTTAAGCACATAGAGATGCTATTTTGAGGGCCATTTTGCATTGCAAGTAGGACTGAAACTTTTAAGATGGCTAGTAAGATTCAAGTCTGTCATGATTGCTTTTAGTGGATACAAGCTTTTAGTTTTTACTTTTGAAGTGAAGCAAACCTTAGTTTTCTTTTTTAATCATTCAGTCAGTCTTGCAAACTCTGGCTCGCTATCTAGAGGGGTTTCAGGTTTTAACTTGAATAAAAAAAATGCTGTGCTTTGACAGTGACAGGATACTGGTTAGAATTAATGGTTCATCTTAATTATTGGTTTTGCTGTGAGCTGATGAGTAAGTCTTGCCTGTTCTCTTAGAAGACTTCACAGTTTTGCTAGGGACTGTTTGTATATCAGAAGACTTGTTCCAGTTAACCTTTCAAATTTACAAGTACTTTGCTTGCATTCCTAGAGGTTCTTTTCTCCAGTGTAATGAAAAGATTCTAACTACTTTTTCCAGGTCATGTGGCAGAGATTTATCTTGTCCATCTTCATGCCAGCGTTTATGCTCTCTTTCATCGTCTTTATGGAATGTATCCTTGCAATTTTGTCTCCTTTCTGCGTTCTCACTACAGTATGAAGGAAAACTTGGAGACCTTTGAAGAGGTAGTGAAGGTAAAATGCTGCTCGTCTCTATATTATCTGAGACAAGGAATTCATAGCTGTATAAAGGCAGGTATTTGCCAGTTTAATAAACTACATTGACTTAACTGAGGGCTGCTCAACAAAACAGAATAAAAACTGGCTATCGGAGGACTGAAATCTCAGTTGGGAGCAAGATCATCTCTTGAAGCTGTGATGATGTACATTAGCTTTATCTGTTAAATGTAACATTCTGAACTATTGGGATCAGTAGGTTACTCATCAGCTTTGTGTAGTTTAGTGCAGTCAAAAGATGCTGTACTGATAATACGTATTTCTTCTTGCTCTTGCTTATCCAGCCAATGATGGAACATGTGCGAATTCATCCAGAATTAGTGACTGGATCTAAGGACCATGAACTGGACCCACGAAGGTATATATATGTTCACTCTGCTATTAGGAAAGGCTATAGATGAGCAGCTTTTAGCTGGGTTATTTCCAAAGGCTTACAGCAAAACCTTTTCTGTCAGCAACAGTGTGTGCCAGTGGTGTTTTGCCACCCATATTCATAGGTACACCAGGTAAACATGTAGACTTTCTTCATCCAGGCTTGCAGTTGGATGAGTAAGCAAAAACTGCTGTGAAAGGCCATTAAAAACAATGCTGGGGTTCTAAATTCATTTTGTGTCTGGGATAGAATGTGTCTTCTATTGAACAGTTGACTTTGTCTTAATTTTATGACTGTAACGATCAAAAATCCTCAAAGTTTTATAAGAATTTGCTTGTAATGAATAAAGAGAAACTACCACTGACCTTCATTGGCTTAAGGTTTGGGTCATATTTTTTTGGTTTGTTGAAGCACTTGGTGGGATTTAAGTGTTTAAAATGGCTTCAGTGAGTCTTGTTTTGGTACCTAGATATTGGTTCAGTTAACAGATCAATTCTTTTAACAGGTATGTCTTAACATTATCAGCTGTATTAGTTTTCTTTACAAATAGGCTCATTTGCCTGCAGCAGCACCACTTGCTGCTTTTCTCTTGTCTCCACAGGCCCAGCCACTGAAGAGGAGAAATTGACTCTTGTTGCTGCACAGTAGTGCTCTTGCCCTGCTTTTCAGAGCCACTAGGAAAACACTACTAAATGGGAACCTATTGAGTATCACAATGCTCAATTTTGCAGGCTTCTCCCAGACAGGGGGGAGGGTGGCACCACCTAGGAGTACAATTGGCACAAAACTACCAGTCGAAGCCTTTTGATTTTGTATCTTGAACAGAATATCTTACATTCAAAAGCAACTCAGCCTCTAATAGACAGCCTTCTGTGCTTTCTCTTCTTTACAGAGAACTTCCATCCCCTGAAATATTGGGCAGATCTAATCTGGCTGCTTAATTTAGTGAGAAAAAGTTTTCAGAATCAAGGAGGTAGTAATAATAAAAAACATTCCCAAAACTTGGGAGGAAAAACACAGACCTGAAACTGGCATTGCAAATGGTGCTTGCTTAAATAATATAAGATTCCATCACTGCTGGCATGTCTAAATTTTGACTACCATCATCTGAGTCTAGTTGAGCTGATTTCTACAGCTGCTGAAGCTCAGGATCAACCCAAGTCTTCGTATGCTGTTCCTCCTTTCCAGAGTGCTCCATGGCAGACCTTTATGGATCTCTGTGTCAAAGCTGTTTGTCTCCTCTTTGAGACCCCCTCTTACAAGTCATCTGGTTGCAATTTCTGTATGGTGCCTTGTTCCAGTTTTGGCTGGGAGCATGCAAAGCTGTCTGGAACAAATGAGCCATCCTACAAGCCAATTCCTCATATCTCCAGGAACTCTTGTTTGTAACAATAATTGACTAACTTACTCTTTTGGATCCAAAAACTGTCTGCAGGTGGAAAAGACTAGAAACTCATGATGTTGTGATAGAATGTGCCAAAATCTCCCTGGACCCTGCAGAAGCCTCCTATGAAGATGGCTATTACTCTGTGTCTCGGAAGCTCTGCACAGGCTTAAAACATCATCAAACTGACCCCAGTGCCAGCTATTACATTGACACACAGAGCAGCTATGGTAAGTCCTGCCTGACGGCTAATGAATACTCAATTCCTGGAGGAAAACTGGCCCTATAGCAAAAAGACATCTTACTAATTTATCCCACTAAGTCTGATTCTTAGGCACCAGTAAATAAACTGTGATTTAAATAAAAAAAAAAAACAAAACAAACAAAAAAAAAACCACCCAAACAAAAAACCCCACAGATATATGCTCTGGTTATGCAGGCATAGAGCATGTTTGCGAAGTTGCCTTTCCACTGCCTCTTCCTCCCCTGTTTCCCCCTGCCCCAAAACAGCAAACCAACCAAAAAAAGGGCTGTAGTATGTAATATATAATATATTCAGCAGATATTTTCTTGGACTGGAAGAAAAGTGTCTTGTTTGCTGGCTGCGCATGTGTATGTTGAATGGATTTGAAATGTTTTGGTTAAAAGCCTTTAAATACTAACCAGAAGAATCATTCATTTGTATTTGATGTGTTGGATACTTTTAATTTTATTTTTTTTTGAACATTCAGGGACATCTACCCCATATTCCACTCCTCGGCTAACACTATCACAAATGCCAGGGCAGCTACCTCAGATTCTGAGCCCACAGTCTATACGGGTGTCAACTGAGCCACAGCAGGTAAAGCCAAAGATAAGGCACAGCATGCTTTTAAAGCTTTGCACTTTGTTCCTAGTTTCTCTTGACAGTCTTAAAAATTCATGTTTCTGAGGAGTACTGTGAATTCTTCAGAACTTAATGTACGTTTCACATTTAATCCCCATCTGATTTCCTGTGTCAGAATCTGGATGCAAGTACTTCACATGTTCCTTTCGAGCTTCATTGATTTGTTTTATTGTGTATTGCTTTTACATAGGTTACCATCTGGAGTCCTTCTGCAGTTTGCGGTATGACCACTCCACCAACCTCCCCTGGAATTGTCCCATCAGAGTCATCCCAGTCTGCATCACAACCTTACAGCAAAGCTTCTGGCACATCTGGTATGTGCTGAATTTTGGAATTAGGCCTTCAAGGTTTATTATAATAGAAATTCTGGCTGTAAATTTTGCTGTCAGCTTCTTAAATGGGAATGCCACACCATGCCATGTGATAGGCTTAGGTCATTACTTCTGTGAACTGAGTACCTGATCATCTAGAGCAGTGCTAATGCAAACACTGAGATAGGAAATAAGTTACAGTGAATTAAGTGCCCAAGTCTGAAGCAGGCCTTTTGGAAACTGTGCGTTTTTATCTTGTTAAATAGTTGAAAGAGATTTAAGAAGTAAATAGTTGAGATAGTGTTTAAACTTACAATTCTTCACATACAATATTCAGCTGAAAGGGGGAAGTTGGGGCCTGCTGAGAAAACTTTTGCTCCTTTTCAGCAGGGGGGAAAGGAACACCTTTGGGAACGCCAGCCACATCTCCTCCACCCTGCACTTCAGATGACTTTGTGCATGTTTCACTCCCTTCAGCTGCTGCCACACCTCCTAAAAAGGTATAATAAAATTCTGCCAAACAAATCTGATTTTTTTTTTTCATTGACTTGCCATACATGTAGTGACTATAACTGAGAAAAAAATCAGAGTAACTGATTTACAAAAAATGTTGCATTTCATTGCAAAAACTCATTTTCTTCGAAGTTTAGACAACTATTGCCACTTCAGTTATGCAGTTTTAAGACTTCTTGTATTGGTTTGCTATTTAAGCCATCTCTTTGCAGGAATTTCCTTTCTGTGAAACTGCCCAAGAGGTTTGTTTCCAACAAATGTCTGATGCAAAGAATCTATTTTTGGTTTTGTTTTGGTTTTTTTTTCAGGAGGACAAACCAGATCCTGGGAGGCCTTTACTGTACCGACAGCAAAATGTCATGAACAGCGATAAATCATTGGGTAAACTCTGTTTTCCTCTCCCTGTTACAATAACCTATTATAAACAAATCCTGTTTTTATTGACACGTGTTCCAATTGCCAAACACTTTTCCACAGGTTTTTCTTTCTTTTTTTTCCCTCCCCCTCCAAGTTCTTTGTAGTTCCAGGATCCTGCCTTAATCCGTGATTCAACTTAAAACCTTCTTGTGATGCTTTTGGTATCATTTGAACTATTCCTCTTCAGAAATAGCGTGCAGATTTTTTTTTTTTAACTGGCCCTCATGCATTCTTACGCATGTTTAAATATACAGTTCCACACTGAAGGCTGAAAAAAGATATTTTTTTTTTTTAAAGCTGATTCTTTGAGGGTGCATTTTTTTATTAGAAGCAGCAAGTTGTATATGAAGTCTTACTTGAACAAGTTTTATGTCACATGTCTGGATCAAACTGTAAGGCTGCACATAAGGATAGATATGATGCTCCCTTTTAAAGGCTTTTGGAAAAATTTTGTTTTCTATCTACAATTATATTGCTGTACTTGAACCTTTTTTTAAAGTCCTGTGGAATATTGAAATCAACAGTGGATGGTTGAGGAACTCAGCTTCTAATAGGTAAATCTAGATTCCATTTTACATTCTCTGTCGTCTACATCTGTAGAAAGGGATTCTGGCACTGTACTTGAGACTTCTGTACTGTGCATCTTTACCATCCTCAAAGTGGAGATGATAGTGAAATTTAAAACTGGTTTTCCTTGGTGAAGTTGTATAGCAACACTGGAATCTGAACTTTCTGAATTACAAGTTGAGAACAGGCTAGGTTTTTCACTGCGTTCCTAATCTGTGACAGAGCTGTGAGGATGAGGTTTCTATCCTGCATGCTTTAGTGTGTATCTCTGGCAGCTGTCTCAAGAGTTTTGATTAGTAGCCACATATTGTCAAGTTTGTATTACATCAGTTTGCTAAACTTCCTTTTTTCAGGTAAGTACTGTGTCCTTGTGTAGCCAGATCAGAAGCTAAGGGGGAGTTTAATGCTAGTGTGGAAGTATAGTAGTCATACTACAGTTAAGCCACTTTTTTTATTTACTCAATGGGTTAAATTGCAAACAGCACATCCTTATTCATAGAGGTGGTTGCCTACACTTGTGCAATAGCAAATGTTAAGTTTACAAAATTACATTTTGGGATCAGGACCAACTAGTGACTGATCTCTGAACTGGTTTCCACATGGAATGGAACAGGAGTCAGATGGCTTCCTCCTTTGAGGAAGCATCTGAAGGAGGGACTACCTTATTCTAAGGACCTTACAGCAGTAAAAGACTTCTTGTGCTGTGATAAGGCTGGAGAAAACAGCATCTGTACAACTAACTTTTCTTTTTTTCTTTTTTTTCAGACACATCTGGTAGTAAAAGTTCAGTAACCTTAAGTGATCTTCCAGAGTTTTTAGGTGGTTTGTCTTTTGAAGATAGTGCTGAAAAGGACAGAGAGGAAGGTAATTTCTGTCTTCCTTACATACATCTTAGCTAAGGAAATGTTTGTAATGTCAAAATACAAGATACATAATTATGCTCCCCCCCGTCCTTCTCAGATGCAATATCTAAAGAGATCTCTGAGATCACAACTGATGCTGAACACATGGTGCCTAGAGGAGGATTTGACTCTCCATTTTACCGCACAACTGAAAGTCTGTCAGGCTCTCAAAAGAAGACCCATTCAGTAGTCTCTACTGTTCAGGGACACAGTCAGACCTCTGAGCCTTTAACATCTTCTCTGGACAAGCCTGGGCCTGAGAGTGCGCGGGAAACACCCAAACAAACATTTACTCCCATAGACAAGCCCTGTGGAGGCTCTGGTGAAAGCCCTGCTGGTAACAGGGAAGGAACCTCTGGGGAGACAAGTATTCTCACTCCCAGCCCTTGCAAAGTACCAGCACAAAGAAGAGTGGTGTTTGGGAGTGGGCAGCCTCCCCTGTATGAGCACCTTTTTGAGGTTGCATTACCAAAGACTGCCTACCTCTTTGTTGGCAAGAAGACTGAGGAGCTGCTAAAGAAAGCCAGGGGAACGCAGGATGATGACTACATGTCCTCTACTTCTCCCGTGGAAGTACTGGACAGACTCATACAGCAAGGAGCAGATGCACACACTAAGGAGCTGAACAAGTAGGTGACTGAAAATCTTACTTTGCAAACTTTCTTGTTACTCCTTTTGTGCTGGCTTTATTTTAACAGCTGTGCCTGAAAAGCAGAGGTGTCTAGAAAGCTACAATTAAACCATATTCTCTAAAACATTACTGTTAACTGAGCTAGGTGTTCTGGGTGGAGGATTTTTATATTTGC
Organism: Sagittarius serpentarius; assembly: GCA_034782735.1. Lineage (NCBI taxonomy): Eukaryota > Metazoa > Chordata > Aves > Accipitriformes > Sagittariidae > Sagittarius > Sagittarius serpentarius. Next base: position 15,806,497 of record JAVKLA010000052.1, on the reverse strand, counting down.
AATGGTAGTATGTTTGCTTTGATGTAAAAAAAAAAAAAGGGGGGGGCTGTGTGACCATTGTACTCTTACTGCCTTCACTAACAGAGCGTGGGATGAAGAAGCAGGGCTGTTGGCTGTGCTGCAAGTGTGGTTTTGGTACCGCTGTTAGTGAGACTTGTTTACTTTATCAGGTTTAAGTCCCACACTAGATACTCAAAAGCAGATGTAGAGGTCAAGGGGAGATTGACACTTTTTTCTTTCTAACGTACATGAAGCTAAGAACTGGAGAACCAGGTTTAAGGTTTAGGTGTGTCTGCTGTATTCCTTTTGTTCATCTTATTACCATGTATTCCACTTTGTCCTTATGCTGTTTTCTGTACGTGAGAGAATTTTCCTCCAACTTCTGACGTCTACAACATCCTCTGCCCTCGCACCCTGCTGCTTGCATGGTTCCTCCTTATTCTTTTCATACTGACTGACCATAATTGTGCTTTTACTAGGCTGTAAGCTCTTTTGAGGTGGGCATTCCATTTTAAAGTGACTTGCAGAGTGTTTTTGTATTTAAACTTACTGGTTAATGATGCATTTTCATTTTTCAGATTGTCTCTGCCAAGCAAATCTGCTGACTGGACTCACTTTGGAGGTGAGGAAGTTTCTCATGTGTTTTGGCAATCTGTTCCTCTATTATTAGACTTGCTTAAACAATGACCTGCATACTTTTTAATCTAATGCTGCAGAAAAATGGTGCCTTCCATTAAGTCATGGTTTATCTGCTTAGCAGATAGACACCTGTGTTCCAGTGAGATGAGCTGCTTTTTTCATCTTTGAAAAGTGAAAACTGCCTTCCCCACAATTCTAGATGTTTATGCTTTTGACCATTCTAGATGTTTATGCTTTTGACCATCTGCTAGCCTTCAGAGTGATGCTGATCACTTAACAGATCCTTTCACCTTTTCAATACTATTTGAATCTAAAACTGATGATTGTTTTTCTTGCTGCTTCACATGTGTGTCATAGTTTTGTGCTCCTAGGCTACTGTGGTGATGGTGAGCTTGGCCTTTTTTTCTTAATATAAGGAGCAACCCATTTGAAGCTTATACATGTCGCTCTGGGAAGAATGTTTAAAATTTTAAGTTTGTGTTGGAGATCAAATGGAGCAGACAGATTTTTAAGTTGTAATTTCAAAGAAATCTAATTTGCTTATTTTAGAAAATATTTCCCATATGTGGAACAGGGACAATACAGTTCAGTAACCTCTTCTGTCTTCTAACTCCAATCCAGGTTCCCCCCCTTCTGATGAGATTCACACCCTGCGTAACCAATTGCTTTTGCTGCACAACCAGTTATTGTATGAACGCTTCAAAAGACAGCAACATGCCCTTCGGAACCGTCGACTCTTGCGAAAAGTGATTAAAGCAACAGCTCTGGAGGAGCATAATGCTGCCATGGTGAGCAGGGAGACAGCTCTACCAGCAATTTCAACACACTGGTGCTAGAACAATATTAATTGGTTTGGCCAGTATCTTTCAGTACCACTCAATTAAAATAGAAGCCTCATTTCTCACCTTATTAAAGTCAATGTTTGTGGAATGATTTGTGTATGAGTTACATGTGCTGTGATTATTAAAACCAGTAGTTCCTATTTGACTGTAGGCAACTGAGTCAGTGGATGCCAGCATGTTTGACCCCTGCCAGCACTTACCTTTGGGTAATGTTAAAGGCTTCACAGTTAGTGGAGTGATTACTTTCTGCCTAGCTGGACACCTTACTGCATTTTTTGAAGGAAGTATTGTCCTTTCACTCCTCAATTGAGGAGTAATAGCAAAAACTCTGACAATTCAAAGGTTCTTTGCCAGAGGTATTTACTATGATAAAATTTGAAGTTGTAAGTGCATTGAAGGATGTTTCATTACAGATTTAGGCATGCTTCATTCTGTGTCACCATATTATAGCTAATTCCATCAACAGTTTCACCTTTTGATAATTCAGTAGAAGAGCCAAAAATACACTTCTAAATAGGTTTTGGATGATGAACTGTTGCTTCAGCTATGAAGCCCAAGTCCCTGTCGAAAGTGTGAGGTGCACTAGAAGGATCTCGCCTTGCTCATTGTGCCTTTGGATGTGACTGAGTTTTCAGCCTCTCTACTCTATCACCATTTAATCTCTTTTTCAGTCAAAAGCCAAACCAAACCCCAAAAGCTTTAAGAACATGCTCGATATAGAATGTTCTATCTATGGAAAAGTGTTAACGTCTGCATGCTATTAATTGATAGCTTTACTTAGCTAGCGACTTAGGACAGATGTCCTAACTGCTAAAGCAGATGTCTTGTCTGATGCTTTGTATGGGGTTCTTAACAGAAAGATCAGCTGAAACTACAGGAGAAAGAAATCCAGGCTTTGAAACTGAGTCTGCAGAAAGAACAGGCAAGGTACCACCAGTTTCAGGAGGAACATGAAAATATAGTGGCTCAGCTTCACAGCCAGATCAGACAGCTGCAACATGACCGGGAGGAATTCTACAACCAGAGCCAGGAATTGCAGGTATGAAGCACAACACTGAACAAAATTGTTATCTGCTTACTGGGTTTAAAAATAACCTTCCTAATAACATGGCATGAAATATCTGAAAGTAAGTTACATATCTCCATTAGAGATACTGTTCTAATTCAGAATAAGACAGTGCATAATTGGAAATGCCTAACTTAGTTATCTTCCTTTTATAGTTCTGTTTTGTCCTGTCTTCAGTTTGGAAATAAAAAAATGCAGTTTCTTAGCTGGTTTGGGGGCTTTCACACATGCTTCGTATAACTTAATTTACAGTGTTAGGAGTTACAGCCCTCCAGCCATATGCCATTCTTAGTCCTTATTAAAGTTTGGGAACCCTGAGTGAGTTTTTTTCCATTTGAACAGACCAAGCTGGAAGACTGCCGGAATATGATTGCAGATCTGAGGTTAGAATTAAAGAAGGCTAACAACAAGGTGTGTCACACTGAATTGCTTCTTAGCCAAGTTTCTCAAAAGGTAAGAGAAGTCACTGTTCTCAAGGTCCCTCTGTGTCTTTGTGTTTATTTTTTTCTGGTAATTTTTATCAGGTGCTTTTTCTTTCTTGTTCTGAAAGAAGCCTGTGCTTAGTTCCATAGAATCTGACATTAATTGTGCAGAAACAACGCAGAGAAATGTATTTTGGTAAAGAAACTTTAAACTCAGTCCAAAGGCTTCTGAAACTTCTCATTTTGGCTGCTTTTTCCACACTAGGAATTTGCAGATTAAGCAATACTAACTTGTATTAAAGCTTTGCTAAATCTTGGCATCTTAGAGATCTTGTTTATATCAGAAATTGAATGGACTTCTTGTGTAAGTGGAAACATGGTTATGTTATGGGAAGCAATGCCTATATGGTGAAGTTCTGTATGGATTGTCACCAGCTTTATGAAAGCTAATTTATTTAACTCTTATTACCTATGATGCATTGGATTCTTGTCTTTGTCTCCCTTTATAAAAACACCCTGTGAACACAGTGCCTGTCAACTATGACTTTCCTGCTGAACTATTCATTCCAATGTTTGATTCTGTTCAATTTCTCTTTAAAGCTTTCCAACAGTGAATCAGTGCAACAGCAGATGGAGTTCTTGAACAGGCAACTTCTGGTTCTTGGAGAGGTCAATGAGTTGTATCTGGAGCAGCTGCAGCACAAGCACACAGACACTACAAAGGTATGATTGCAGAGTTGCAGAGGAGGCCTTTTGGGAAGACATAACTTGAGGTCATCATCAAGCTGTTCTCAGCCTTGTGTTCAGAATGAAGGAAAAGCTTCACGACTTAACAGATACTTGGTTTTGAAATTGATTTTCAGGGATTGGATTTCATATTTAATCTTCTGTTCAGGTATTTTTGTGCACCATGTTGTTCCGGAATCTATTCAGTGCCCTGTGCTTGAAAGCCAAGAAGGGGTTGGTAGGGTACACCTGAAGTCAGGTTTAGCCACTTGATGTAAATTCTCCGCAATTTTTTTCTTGCCAAAGTCCAAGACTTTACTGCGCTCTTAACATAATTGGCAGCAGACTATTGCTGGTTAAGTAGCATTGGGCTTTTATATTTGTGAGAGTGTATAACGTGGGGTAGTACTGCTAGAATTTGTAGAAAGATCTTAACCAGGTTTTTACCAGGTTTTGTGATGTGCTGTTTTAAAACAAGCAGTCTTAGTCATCTCACTCGGTTGTTTTTCTATTAAGAGTTAGTATTAACTTTACTAAAACTTCTGTGGTTCATATGGTTTTACTTTCTGACTTCAAAGAAACCTTTTTTTAATTAGAAGCAAGTAAATTACGCAACAATATAACGGTTTCTGCGTGAGAGCAAGTAATTAAAGAAGGTGGATAATAAAAAAAAAAAAAGGTCTTTTACTGGTATTTAATGAAGGTCATGTTGCAAAAACAGATTTAAAATTGACTTTGTCTATCCTAATCTGGTGCAGAACTGGCAAGTTTGCTGAAAAGGGCTTTTTGTAAGGAACATTAATGTGCTAATAAACTCCAGTTATGTTTACTTATTTTCACAGTAACTTAATAGTGTACATCCTCAGAGTATCCAGTTTCCTATATCTGTTTTTAGAAATGCTTCTTTTATTCCATCTTGCTTAAAAATGTGCCTATTTATATCATCAGAAACATGTTTAAATATTCATAAAAATAATACACAAATTTTACTTTAACATTGTGTTCTTTCCTTCGAGGAGGTTGAAATGTTGCACGCTGCTTTTCGGAAAGAACTGGAGAAAGCGAAATTGTGTGTTCAACAGCAAAGCCAAAGGCTTGATGCTTCCCAGAAACGGATAGCTGAACTGGAATCTCAGCTTGCTAAAAAGGACCACCTTTTCCTAGAGCAAAAGAAATACCTAGAAGATGTAAAAATCCAAGCAAGGTAGGGGTTTCCTATGTAAAATTGTAGCTGTGCGTTGACAGATGCACTATCATTGTTGAGGCAGAATCTGGAGACACTGGACCTGATGGATTTTGGTTTCTTTTTCTGTTCAGAGGTCAGCTGCAAGCCGTAGAAAGTAGGTACAAGGCGCAGAAAAGAATCACACAGGCATTTGAGCTGGAGATCTTGGATCTGTTTGGCCGGCTGGAGAAGAGCAGCCTACTGAAAAAACTTGAGGATGATAAAACAGAAGCAGCTGAAGCAGCAGAAGAAAGGTAAGGGTGATGATGTAAAATATGCTGGACTTCATGACCAGCTCCTTGGAAGCTGATATCCTTGTGGAATTCCTAGCGCTTGGATGCGTCATCTCAGAATATTTCTGTTACTCCCCCTTTTACAGACTGAATCCATTTCAGGACTCTGCCCAGGTTACTGAGAGTCACTGACAAAACTGGAAGTGCTCATGAAGTACTTTTCAGATAGCTGAACTGTTACTCAAAGTTTGAGAGAAACCTCTGGTTTGTCTCTTAGACTGGTCTCTTTAATCTACAAATTGTTACACTGTTCTTAAGTAGTTGTTTTATATATGTCTGCCTAAAGCCTCTAGGTAGTGCTGTACTTTCCTTCAGATCATACTTTTTTTTTTCTACACCAAAGTCTGCTATAGCATCAGGATAATTTCTTGCACTGCCAGCAGATTTGTGGTGATCACGTGTGCTTGGGTTGGGTAAAAGAACTACAATCCGAGGAAGATGTACAGGTCTCTTCCTTTACCTTAACGGATCAGGATCTAGTTCCATTCTGCTTTGGGATTATTGTCAGCTTTGGACTTAAAACACCGGATGTTGCAAAGCTGAGTGTGTGACACTTACTCTTCTGGTTACCCTCTGTCACTTCTGCTTTGCTACAAAACTGTGAAAGGAAAACTGTTGAAGTACTTACGCAGTAGCAGAAATGGGCAATAATCAAAGTAACCTGCCTTCCCCAGCATTTCCCCTTCCACTGTAAACAGTTGCTACCATTTTCTTGACACTGTATCCTCCCTCTTTCCAAAATAGGCTGGATTGTGGTAATGAAGATACTGTGGGTATCAGTGAAGAAACCATTGGTAGAAATGGAGAGACCAAACCTCCCAGCACTCGAGGTAGTAGTAGCAGTAAGGGTGGCAGCAGCAGTGAGCTCTCCACCCCTGAAAAACCCCAGAACCAGAGATTCAGCAGTCGCTGGGAGACATCCGTGTTGCTGGAGCCCTCGACTACTGTCCCACTGACTGTAGGTTCGCTCCCCAGCTCCAAGAGCTTCCTTGGAATGAAGGCACGAGAATTATTTCGCAACAAGAGTGAGAGCCAGTGTGATGAGGAGGGCGTAACCATCAACAGGCTTTCTGATGCTCTAAAGACTGAACTATGTAAAGATGCAAGCATGGAGACAAAGGCCCCTCCAAGCCCCGATAACCTTAGCCTCTCGCCTAAGATCCAGGAAAGCAGTGTTGGACAGCTTCATATCATGGACTACAATGAAACTCATCATGACCACAGTTAAAAAGGAAGATAGTCAATCAGTGTTATTTTCATATTCTTGGCATAGAACAGGAGGCATGAATGCTGCAAGTTTAACTAAAAGCTTTTATGTTTCTTTGGTCTGAGCAGCTAGCTCATGCAGCGGAGTAGGATTGATGTCCAGAAACGGAAGAAGGCTGCTGAACGAATGCAAAGTGGATGTTCGGGTCTGGAATTGAAACGCCCAGCCTAACTCTTGCTTCTTTCATAAATTCAGTCCTTAGCAGCGTGTACTAATTTGAAGGGACAACTGTTAGCTTTTGCAAGTACTTTTTCCCTTTCTCCCTGTCCCCAGTTGAGTGGCTGCGTTTATGAACTTGAGTGCAATATGAGGCCAAATTAACATTTGTGAGTCTACTATGAATGCTTTGTATTTCCTTGCAAGCTTCCAATTTAGAGCAGTTAATTGTGCTGCCTGTCTGGGTGACTTCGGTTGCTTTCAGCCTGGAAAGAAGCAGCACTAGAATTTCTAGTGCATTCATCTAAAGGTCTCTCTTTTGCCTGTCCACTGTCCCACACCCCTCAGAGCCCAGTCTTTATTAAGTTGGACTCTGAATACCTAAATGTTTAAAGAACAGTGTACCTCTGCAAAACGATTCATTCACCCTAATTCATGGTCATTGTTTATATTGTCCTTAACATTTCCTGGAAAGTTATGTTTGAACAGACACTTAATAAGGAACTGGAGCTTGTTAATGCAGAAGAGACCGTATATGCTGAAGACCTGTTAAAACACTAGCTTCTGATCTTTCTGGTATTTTAAGTGTTTGCCTGACAGACTGCTACTGACCTCAGACTGGTTCGTATGGGAAAGCAATTGGGGTGGGAGAAGAGGGAAAAGGAAGCTTTACTTAAGTAGGGAGAGCATGCAGAACATGTATGTAGAATTGCAAGCTTATGAAGATTTGCAGAAGAGCGTTTGTTTCTCTGGTCAGGGAAATACTTGTGCTGCCTGACCCTCCTTCATAGTTCTGGTCTTTGTTTCCCGGTCTGAGCAAGACCACTGTGTTTAGAGTCCAAGAAATTGGCTTCTTTCTTCCCTGGGAATACGTTTTCAGGCTTGACTTACGGAATATGATTTCCTTTGAGTGCTGGTCTGCTCAGACCGCAGCACATTTTTCAGCTCAGCAATGTCAGTTTGGCTCTAGGTATCTCCCCTTTGCCCTCATCCCGTTTCCTTAGAAGATAGGGCTGAGGAGGAAGATTGCTCAAACCCGAGAATCAGAATTCTGTCCTGAAGCCTTTCTGTGTTAATCATGTTTTAAGTCAATGACGAGCCTTCTGTGAAGGAGGATTGTGGGATCAGGGCTTGTCGATGGTCAGACTCAATCTCCTTCATGACAGAACAGAGCCCGCTGTTAGGAAGGCAGTGTGCTTGTTTTAAATGTTAAATATGTCTGGGTCCAGGCATACTTAGACATATCAGGCTTCACAGTTACCCTGCATCACACGTAGCCTCTTTTCTTAAACACTCTGTGGGTGGCAGCTGCTGTTTAAGAATCGTCTCACATACAAATCAAGTCCAAGTACACTTGCACTTGTAGTTCAAATCCCTTCTTAACCTGAATAGGAACAGGAGTCTGTCAAAGTGGCTGGCAATATGCTAACTTGTGCCTGACGGTACTTTTCCTCCCATTTCCGCTTCTTTCATAACACCTAGGGTCTAAATACATTTCTGCCTGTCTAAATTATTCTCAGTGTCCTTTCGGTTGGTCAGTCCTAACTCAAAGTAAAGGTGAACTTCAGTGGTTTTGTCAAAGCTTGAATCTGCATGGAATAGAAAATAGAGAGTTGGTTGTAAGTGACAGACTGGTTTTGTCGACATGTCTATAGGCTTTCTAAGACTTAGTGGTAGCAAACGTGGTAGCGTATGTTTCGGTAAGATTTGGAGGTTTCCCGCCCCTTGCCCCACCGGGTCCCAGCCCCAGGAGTGAACGGTTTGCACATTGCCCTTGAAGGGCTGGCTCAGCCGTTGGGTGCCATCGTGTTGGAGGAGTTCATTCGCCCATCCTTCTGCTTTGCCGAGCCCAGAAGAGTATCTTGCTTATATGATGATTTCACTTGTTCTGAGGAGAGGCGGTTTTTGTTGTCGGTTACAAAAATGCCCTGGCGGTAATGCAAGCTCACTGATAAGGTGGCTTTTTTCTTCTTTTAAAAAGGATTTTAGCACTGGGATAGTAATGGAAACCACTTTAGGTTTGTTTATGGACCACAAAGATTATGGAGGAACAAATTTTGCAATTTTTTTGTAAGTCTAAAAATCATGGATCTGCTGTATGTAGTTAACTTGCAGTTCGTTTGAAGGGGTCCCATCAGTGAAGTGGAAACAGATTTTTTTAACTGACTGCTTTTAGTTAAATCTAAAATTGCTGTCTTTGTCAAGTTAATCTGTTCCCTGCCTCGCTCTTCGTAAGCATGTTAAACAATCCACATTAAATGCCATAAATATGAAATACGAGGAAATGGTACAATCGTAAGCTAAAGAGAACTTAAACCAAAAGGAGGTTTTGCTGTCCTTATTAGAATGTTCTAAAATGTCAAGGCAGTTGCTTGTGTTTAACTGTGAACAAATAAAATGTATTGTTTTGCACTACTCTGTGTTAAATTCTCTGCAAGCCGACCTCTTTGGGACTGAGCTGTGCTGAGACAAAGCATGCAGAAACAAGTTCAGTATCGAAACATCTTCCAAGATCTGCATAGTACAGAGTAGGTAAGTGGTTCTGCCCCTTTTTACGTGGGGTTGGTCATTAGAAGCTCATTTTTCTGTGTGGAGCCAAAGCCTTTTTTCTTCTATGAAAAACAAACTCGACAACATGCCGGTATAATCCATAAATTAACTGCAAACAACTCAGTACTGCAAATCTGCGTATTAGCTTTCTCTGTGGCATTGTTCATGTAGTCTAGAGACTACACAGCGATTAGACAGATTAATAGCTGAAAATGTCAAAGACTCTTGTTTGTAAAGCTGGGGACACTGTCAGAAGCTGGCTGGCTCGCTCTGTCCCTGTTGACATGCCTTTCTCTTCTGTACCCTGCCCAAGAGTCACTGTGCACGCAGGAGGACAGTTTCTCAAACCAAGGGGAACTTCGGGGCCGTTTCACTGTAAGCTTAACCTAGTATGTTAAGGTTGTTCTCTTGTTTCTTCTTTTTTCCAGACTGGTGTTTTGTTACTGTTTTGGTTGTTTGGTTTTGTTTTTTTCTTTTTTTCCCCTGAAATAAAGGAATAGTTGAAAGGTTGCTTAAAGCAATTTAGATATTCATCCACGAACCTCAGCATTCCAGTTAAGGACTGAGTATAATTCTTAAATTTGAACAACACGTGCAGGGGATGGCGCAACTGATGTACGGTCTGTTCATGAACACACTGGCTGAGTAACAGTGTGTATGGAGAAGTTTATATAAAAGTTACCATAAACATTATCTTGGGGTTAGGTGGTATAAAAAGTTGGTTTGGGCCTTTCTGCACTGGGGTGAGTTCTACAGCATGGTGTAAATGAAATGAAAACAAAGCAGAAAGTGAATTTGACTTACTCGTACCTTATTTTAAATCCATTTTGCATATCTCTGAACAAGCTTAGCATTGAAAAGCTGCACTTGCCAGTGCAGTAAAAAAGATAATTAGGTGTATGTTACACACAGAAGTACATGCACTAGGGTACAAAAAGAGAAAAATGGAGTACCTTCCTTCCTCACTAAGTAGTATGTTTGGTAGTTTATAACCCAGCTAATAAACATGCAGTAGACATTAGGGAAGGAAATACTTTACATTCAGGAAATGAAATTATCTTTGCTGATTGATCTTGATTTAGTGGAACAAAAAAGTAAGTGGTTACAAAATAGTTTAGAAAATCGGCAGGAGCTGAGTTACTGTCTTCATACATTCATACACGCAGGAGCTTTGCAAATAAAGCTTAGTTAGCGTTCGCACTGGCTTTACTTTTCAGACAAAACTTTACTCCAAATGATTCGGGCTGCTGGTCTTTGTGATTTCGGTGTCTGTGGGCCTTACTTCGCTAAACCTTTTTTTCTTGAAGTCCTCTCCCCCTCCAAGCGCACCCTCTAGTTTTGGATTCACTCGGCGATCTTTCATGTCTGCCCAATGGTAATTCTGGTTTCCTCAGAGCGCTCTCTGCTCGCTCTCTCGGCGCTGCCCCGCTCGCCTCGCGGCTGACTAAACGCTCGCTCTCAGCCGGTGCTGCGCCGCCCCCGAGTGACTCGAGAGCTCTGGGACGGCAACGCCGTCCCCTGCCCTGCGGGGTCTTCGCAAAGCGGGCGGCCGCCCGCACGGCGGGCTGAGGGGGGACCGCCGCTCCCGCCTCTGAAATGGCGGCCGCTCGTGCCCTTCGCCTCCGGGCACAGGGACCGCGGCTGCGGCGTGGCTGTAGCCCCTGCGTTTGCTGACGCGTGACAAACGTTTAAAAGCCCCTTTCGAT
>JAVKLA010000052.1:15720249-15787105 GCA_034782735.1 Sagittarius serpentarius | reverse complement strand
CGGGCGGGGGTCCGGTTTTCTCACGGCTTCCGCCGGCGGCCGGGCGGCCCCGGGAAGGCTCGCCCGCGGGGCAGCGCCGCGGCCATCTCCCCCAGCGGCCGGCAGCCGGCTCCTGTGGAAAGGCGCGGGCGGGTGTTCCCCTGTGAGGGAAGGTGCACCGGCCAAGGGCTCTCTTAATTAATTAACTTATTTTAGTAACAGCCTGGCAATTGCTAGGGTTCATACATGTCATTTTTTGCGGAAAAAAGCGGCAGTCTGTGGAAGTAAGGTGCTGAGTCTGTGAAAGGGAAGGCAGGCTTGGCAGGGCAGGGAGGAGGAGGAGGCAGTAAGAAATAAAGTGCGGGAAAAACCGAGATGAAGGGTTTGCCCTTCCTGAGACCGGGGCTGGTGAGGTGAGGCGTTGCAGCCTGCTTTAAAACTGTCTCTCCGTGCGTTGCTACTGCTGTTGTGGCTTTCTGAGGAGACGTGTGTCAAAAATAAAGTACACTTCTGACATCGTTGTGTTTTCAGTAAATAGCAAGATTGGTTTCCCAGCCTTAGAGAAAACTATGTTTTGTTCCCTAAGTCTGGAAAAAGCCTTTTTGTCGACCACGGGGAGATTTGTGCAAGGGACTAAATGTTCTGGTGCTGTTCTGATGCGAGAACTCGTCAGAGAGCCTCCCCCTGCGTACCGCTGCGAGCTCATAACTATGTTATAAGGCCTTTTTACTTTTTCAAATCTCAGTGGAAAACACAGAAATGCTTATTTTTCTTTCCTATTCTTTTTTTTTTCCTCTTCTTTTTTTCATGTAACTCGAGGCCATTTAGTATGACCACTGTGTCATAATATTTGTGGGGGTTTTATGGAAATACTGTGTTTTGCACGCCGTGAGGCACTGAATGCAGCTGCAGGACCTCATGTTACATAAAATGCTAATGGGATTTACTCAGTCTTGTTTTCTTTTCATGCTTCAATTATGTAGCAACATAATGGTCCAAACAAACACAGCTTGAAATTACTGTCCTAAACGTAAGCATTTACAAAACCTAAACCACGAGACCCAAAATGTGAACCTCCCCCAGAGATTAACAGAGCTACTTGTGTAAAATTAAACTGAGATTAGTAGAACAGAATAAAATGAAGCATGTATGTAAGTGCTTGGGCATGAAATAGTGAAAGTATCAATCTCTGTCAGCCTGAGGAATTTTGAATTGTAGTAAGACCAGATTTTCTTAGGTTTCGTATTTTTAAAGCTGATAATTGTAGTGCCAAATTCAGATTTTTTTAGATTTAAATAAATGTTGCTGGAAAGTATAATTTTTAAACAAACTTCCAATAAAAATACAAATTTTGTAGTTTATGCTGTGTGCTACCCAGACCTTGAAGCATCAGAACTTGCATGTGAAACAGTTCATAAACAAAATTGAGTGTTTTAATTATTCTAATGAAGTAGAAAAGGAAAATAGGGCACTCCGATAAAAGACAATCAGTTGGTTAGAATATAATGTTTTATGGAATATACAGACTTTATGGAATTTACTTGCAAATATTAAAGTGTTATGACTGATTTTTAGAAAAAGATGTTCTATTCCAGTGCAAGCATTTCGGTAGATAATCTAAGTCAGAACATTAGTTGCTGTTTGATGTTTAGTTTTAATTACAGGGTTCTTGGCTGCGCTGAAATGTCTTGGAAGAAAATCTATGGAGTCAGTATTTCTTGATGTTGTTCCTCTTTCTGCCTGTAAAGCTACAATCCTCACTGAAATCAGCAGAAGATCCCTACTGCTATCAGTGGGAGCTGAAGCTAGGCCATGTATAACCTCAAACATTTAATATGAAAACGGGCTCCAAAAGAGACATTCAAGGAAATGCTTTAAGCCTTTTTTTTTCCTCCCATACTTTTCATGCGGGAGGAAGACTAGTGCGGTTACAAAAGTGAGATGTGCTGCTTTTGTGGCTTTGATTGGTTGTTGGTGTTGTGTTTTCTGCAGGTCTTGTCTGTTTTGCAGTCCTCTAGGCTAGTCAGAAACTTGTGGGAATGTGCTTGAGAAGAGGTTTAACTTGCCCTGCAGAGATACTAATTTAAGTTGACTCTGGTTTTGAAACTCCTTGTGTGGTTTTTATGTCACTGCTGACTCAGCCATTATCGACCCCAGACTGCTGAAGCCAAACCTTTCTGGTGTCCGTATGTATCATAAATAAGCCAAAACAAATAGGGTATTTTTTTATTGGCAATTTTCTGACCATGCTTTACTTCAGTTTTTCACCATCTAAAATAGGTTTCATAGTCTCAGTTTTGTCTGTGAAAGGGATTTTAAGAAAATAAATAGGCATTTATAAACTCCTTTAAGATCCTCATTGTAACATTGATGTAAAAATGCAATATATCATGACTGCATAGCTATGTTAAATTTTCCTCTTTGTCCTATTTATTTTCAGAATATGCTTGAAGAACTATTAATTCATAAGCCAGATGATCCCATTCAGTATATGATAAACCATTTAAAGCAGAACAACGATGATGGTAAGCGAAAATTGAGGCACCATAAATAGTTCAATTCCTTGTTTGTAAACAGCTGTTTGAAAGGTGTGCTTCAGTTGGTAGATGATGGATAAAACTTTTCAGACTTTGTCTTGGGGGGCGGGGAGAAAAAGGTGAGCATTTTGGAATAGTTATAGGTAAGATGCTTTTAGTTTCTTTTTTTAGTGGGTAATCTAATAAAAAATGCACTTTAACAGTTATAACAATGAAACCCTCTAAGGGAATAACAAAGAGTTCTAGTGTATCAATTATTAATGTGTTCTGTGCCCCATCTGATATTTCCTGTTGTCTTTACGCTTGCTAATTACTCCTTTTGTCAGGTGTAAATTTGGTTTCCTATTCTACCTGGGCTGGCAGATTCTCTGTTTTTTTGATTAGTTAGTTATGAGCTGCTGTTAATGAGTTCCACTGCTCAGTGGCATCTCAGATGAAGGAACAGTGAGCATGCCTACTTGTGTGTATAACAAAACCTGCTAAATTGAATAGGAAGGCTGTATTCTGCACAATAAAAGCATGTACACTCAATCAAATTATTTGATTTACAAACTGTTCACCCTTAGGCAGATTATATTTGGATATGCACAACTGAACTATAATTTTTGTTCTGCATGAGCTGTCAGGGGTAGCTGGTGTCATGTTGCTTTGATGTTTCTTTAAAACCATAGTAAACCATTATGAAAGTTCTGCTGCAGTGTCAATGAAATCATTATCACTAGAGGTGCTGTGAGCTCTTAGTGGAGGTGATCAGATGCATGTTGATTGAAATGCTGCTAAATACCAAAAAAAAAAAACCAAAATCCTGCAAATTGTGTCCAGCCTTTTCTGATGCAGGCAGCATGAGTAATCAATCTGTTTTATAGACCCACAGAAAATATGTGGAAGAATTTTGTGTGGTTTGATAGAATGCTGATAAAATTTCTTCGTATTCAGCTAACATTTGTCCTTAAGCCCCACAGTATTATTTGAACAGAATTAAGCAGGTTTCCATTTCATGACTTCAGTGCTTAGAGGCTAAAGATAGAACTACAGCAGTTATTTGTCAAAGGAAAAATGCTGTCTGCTTTTGGTCTGGAAAAACCTATTAAGAAAGGAAAGGAACTCCAATTAAAATTAAAGCCTAAATGTTGTTTTAAGAATAAATTATAAGAAAATAATGTAACAGAAATCTGTGGCAGAGTTGATTTTACTTTTTGATCATGGCGGAAGGTGCTGACTATTTAGAAGAAAAAAAAACCTTTAGAGCCATCAGTAAAAAGTGGTGAATTTTCATGATCTTGCCTTGCTAGACAGTTTTAACCCTAGAGAAAATTTCAAACAGAGATGTGTGGAAAAGAAGCATTGCATCTATCCCAGGTGTGAAGTTAGAAAACCTTTTTAATTAATAATAGGATCTAAAGTACTCTTAAAAATATAAACAAATCTGATGATGATTATAGCTTACAACTGTCTTGAAAATCTCATAGGTCAAAGGTGTGGTTAAGTGTTTGTGCTTAAGGCTCTGTATTATTGTTCTTTCATGTGTTCCTTCTAAAAGCCTTAAAGAACCATATGAAGACTGATAATTCATACACAAAGATGCTAGTTTTCTACATTGTATCTTGATTTGTGCTAACGAAAAAAGCTTTCAGGATCCACGTGGCATTTCTGCGAGTTCTTCCTTTACAGTCAAACCTCTGAAGAAATGAAAAAAAGTTCTGCAAGAATATTCATCACGTACTATATGCTTTTCCTGTTTGACAAAGGATTTCTCTTACAAGTTAAACAAATTTTGTTGCATTAATATTAATCATAGAATCTTTTGGACTTAAATGGAACTCAGTGAGTCCAGCTGTTCTTTTGCATTATTCCAGGATTAATTTTGTTACTGCTAAATTCATTGTTGAATATTAAAACTTCCTTTACTTGGGAGAGTAAATCCTGTAACGTCTCATCAAGACTAAACATGGAATGAAATATGATCTGTTACTGAAGAAAAAGGCATTTTCTAGATTTTCCTGACTTCATTTAGCTGCTGGTTCAGACCTCCGGTATTAAACACTGACTATTTGCTGATTGGAGCGGGTTAAACATTACATACAGTGGTGTCTTGGTTGTGCCCTTGTGTCATATGTTTAGGGAGAATGCTTTAGAGGAGTCTTACAAGTGTGCAAATGAGTAAATCAGTGAATTACACTGCCCCATCTGCTGCCAGCCACTAAGCAGAGAGAAAACCAGATTTAGTACAAAGTGAGCATTTACAGTAGCCCTGGGCAATATTAAAGCATGATATGGTGTATATAATGGTATGTTTCGTTTTTTATCAAACGTTTGTCCAAGAAAGCTGTGTATTAAAGCTTCAATACCTAAGGGTTTTCTTGTGAATTTTAAATCATGCTCCTAGTTAAACCTCAAAAGGATCTGTGGATGGAAAGGTTTTTTGATTTTCTTTGAAGTGGTTTGAAGAAGTTGATTAGTGTTGGCACCCGAGCACTCTTTTATGACGCTGTTTATAAATAATTCCTAAGTACCGGGCTGGAGTTTCAAGGTGTTAGATTAAAAAAAACCCTAGGATTTAATCACATTACATTTGAAAGAAATTAGGTGATAAAAACAGCTGATGTATCCTTTTAAAGTATTTTTCTACATTGTGTACTAGTTCTGTTGCTCTTGCAAGAACCAATAAGGGGGGGAGTTTTTCTTAAACCTTCCAAGTCAGATAACTTTGTAAAGATGAATCTGTAATTTGGGTTTCATGTATGTTTAAAAATTGTACCTGCCCAATAACTGTTAAGTGCATGGAAGGCCTCATAAAAATACATTTCACATCCCTCCCTGTCTGCTGCCTTCAGACACTGTATCTCCCTTGGTTATCAAGAGCTTAAGAGGTTTTTGGGTGAGTACATCCCTCCTCTGTTTTGACCTATGTTATTCCCAGTAAATACTCATTGGTCCCTTCTGTATATAGTCTGTTTTGGTTTGGGTTTTTTCCCCAAGGTATAGGGGAAAAACATGAAAGATGTTAATATAAAATGACAGCTCAAGGGATTACAGCCCAAGGTGTGTTCACGGAAAAAGTCCCAAATACTTTCCTCAGAGTTACTTCATTTCCCCTTGTTTGTCTTGCCTCTAATTCATTCCCAATGAAGCTTACAACTGTAATGCCTAATGTGTTGTCTGCATGCATTAGCTTAAGAATTCCCCATAACTGGGATGCATTTCTCCTACCTTGCCCCCTCAGGGAAAGGACAGGGACATGCAGTAGAGAAACACAAGATACAGAGACAAAGAAAATTACTTTTAATGATGACTAGAAAAATTGAAGGTAGCTGTCAAAAAGAGTAGAGAGTGAGTGCTTAATTTTGCAATATCTGAATCTTCTCTGAACCCTGACACAATCTATTTCGATGAAACTAAAAAGTGAAATTGCATTTTTTGTGATGAGAGACAAAAGCTTTGCCAAAGTAAAAAGTATTTTTACTACCATACTGTGTAAGGGAAATGAGAGAAGAGACGATCTCAAGAAGTCTTGTCCAATCTCAACCATTCTATGATTATGATAATACTCACTTTTAAATAGCATCTACAAGCTAAAATATTTTTTCATCACAAAATGTGTTAGGTCTAAATCAATGTTTTGGGAATAAAAGTCAAACTCAGATAAGGAAATGTTTGTATCTTATGCTCTGGTTCACCCACTAAGCTATCCATGTGTTTAAATTGATTGAGAGAGAGAGAGAGAGATATCTTATATATCTGTCTAAGTGGCATGTTTAGTCACATTAATAATCTCATTGACCATGGAGATTAAAGGAAAACTCAGATGGCACTGACTTAGTGTTCCTCCTTTTTTCCCCAGTGCAGCCCAATCTGAAGTCTCTGTTCAGGCAGATTTCCAACTGAAATATCTGTTCCATTGTGATTACACTTATGTTATGCCATAGTGAGAAACTGGTTCGGATTTTTGCTGTTCTGCGTCTTGACATTCACATTTTCTTGTTTCATAGCTCCAAGAATTTGTGTACTTGGTCCACCTGCTTCTGGGAAAACTACAGTTGTAAGTATACTACCTTCAATGTTATAATACTGTCCACTTGTCTTTTTACTTTCTAGTGAGCTCAGCACTTGTGAAAATTTTATTCTGTGAAAATAATTTTCATAATTACCTAAGTGATAGAAGAGCACAAGACAAGGTGGCATTCCTAAGGGGTACACCTGTATATTACGCTACAAATTAAATGGAAGTGTTCAAATGAGCTCTGCAAGAACTTGCTCAGGTAGTGGTAGTGATACTGCTGTAATGCAGCAGAATTCTGCCTGCCTTGTTTTCCCAGTTTTTTAGCAGGAGTAATTAACCTGGGAGAAGTACCATAGTTACATGTTTGTGGTATTCCCACATTGTAGATTTCTCCATTTGCATGGCAAGTTGTCTGTCACATCCACTGATACTGCTTAATTGAAACTGTCGAAGTTGTATTTGAACCACAGAGAAAGCTGACCACAGAAACTGCAGATGATGGTGGTGTGTAAATGCTAGGAAGAATGCTTTTTTCTTTAAAATCTGTGTTATAGTACAGTAGATGAAAAAGACCTTTCTGAAAGCTGTAGACTCTTGAACATCTTTATAAGAAACTGCTTAAAGTTACACATATAGTCTGTAAACTTAAATGGAAGGCTAGGAGAATGCTCTGTCTTTCTGCAGCCTTCTGAAAAAATACTTCATTTTCTTTCCACATATTTCAGCCTGTATTTTTTTTCTTCTTCCCTCAGGCAATGTGGCTTTGTAAACATTTGGATGCCGTACGTATCTCTCAGGAGACTTTGTTATTCAAGGAAATATTAGCGCTGACAAGGGAAGCAAAGGCATATAAAGAAAGAAAACAGGTGTGTAAGAGGATATAGTAATAGTAGTTCTCACGTCACAGAAAAGGAATTACATGGCATTCCCATGATTTCCACTGCTCTGAGTTGAGCAGATCAGAGTAAATACTCTTGTATCTATGGCGGTTTGTACAATGGTTTGTGTATATGTAGGTACAGGGTCTTTCAGAGAAGGGTAACCTGTGCTAGGTAAGAAAAAAGATAAAAATGTGTCAGATCATAGAATAGGGGCAGGAGAGGAAGACAATGTAAAGTAATGGAGGTCTTGAAAACATTACCCTTAGACGCGAGCAACAGAATTGAGAGAAGTCCATGTATGCACAATACAATTTAAAGAATGGTTCATTGTATCATTGGACAAAGTGTCTTCTATTTCAGCATGTTTGATAATCTCAGTAAAATAAGCATTAATCTCTGAGGTCTCCTTCAGTACAAAATGCTCTGGAAAATATGTACACAAAGAAGTTTTTTTGATCTGACAGTGCTACTTAGTTGTGCATGCTTCATTTCTCTGTAGCATAACACAAATAACTAACTTGGTGCATTAACTCAAAAGGAGTATGACAATCCAGTCAGTTACTGAAAACCCTAGAAGCTCTCAAGCTGTGGCAATACTAGCTGACACAGGAGATCGTTCAGTGCTTGGGTTGATGCGCTCTACCCAGCTCCAAGTACCTGGTTTGCTCCAGACAGGTTTTTAAATCCATTCATGCTTTATTGTGGGCCTCCTAACTAATGTTCAAAGGAGTTGGTCCAAACAACAATTTTTCCAGATGTCGTGACTCACAGGATTAGTTCATCAGCAAGGTAATTGTCTTGTTATTAAAGTCTAGTGACAAGTAGATTGGAAAAATATGTTGAAAGAATATCCTGAATACACAGAAGCATCTCTGCTTCTGATTCCTGCCCTTTTAGCTGATTCCTTTCTCCAGATGTCAAGGGGTTCCATGAGTAACAGAATGGAAGAAGTCTGGTTTTCTGTGACTCCAATTTGATTGGAATTGGCCAACAGATTTGTAATTTGCTGAGATGGTAGATGGTGTGATACATAGATGAATTTTTTTTTCCTTAGAAAATTAGGCTGAAAATAGGATGGTGTTTATTACACTGAATTAGTGAATGAAGTTTGGAGATGTCTCGAGTAATATACTTAAAAGATCTGAGAGGAAAGAGTTCACTGAACTCACTGAACTCACCGGCAAAAAGGTTTGCTTTTGGCTGGGATGATATAAAATAATTCATATTGAGAATATGTACTTTGAAATCTTCATTCTAATTATTAAAGATTGTTTTGCTAGATTCATAAATTTCAACTTGGAGGGGGAGAATTTAAAACAAAAATTCCCTTTGGTTTAATTACTGTAATTATTAACATACTTCAGACTATACATATACACTTTCAAGGGTGTCCTTTTGGGCTTATGTGATTTAAAAAGATGGATGGTGTGGAAGATGAAAGTCAAAAATGTCAAGGCTAATCAGGTAGTAAGAAGTGCCCAAAGAGCAGAATCTGGTGGTGGTTTACTACTGTGCAGTTTGCCTTTGGTTTTGAGGTGTTAGGTCCTAGAAGAACATTTTCATTAAATCATTTCTTGTTCTTTTATATCAGTTTGATTCTTCAAATGTAACTCCTAAAACTAGGAGGTAACTCCTTGCTTCCTCTAAATCAATGCAAGCTTTACAATGACTTAAAATGTAGCCAAATTGTCATCTCAAAAGCTGTATTTTCCCTTACTGATTCATGTCTGCTGGGTAAAGCTACTGTTGTAACTGACCCTGGTTCTGCTGAAGCAAGTGGTAAACTTGACTCCTCTAGCATGCGTAACATCCATTAGCAGTAATAGGGTTTGAATGTCTATTCAGGAACAGAACAATAGCTGTTTATACTATCTTTGATACAGCCAGGGCATTAAAAATTTGTAGTTCTGGCCAAAGCAATTTAATAAATGGAAAGACGAAAAGCAGGAACTAAGACTGTGTTTTTGAAACTCTGGTGTGAAGATCATATAACACAATTTAATGTTGTTAGAGGAAGGTTTTGTGCGTATAAGGTTACTGTGGCTAAATTAACCCCAGTGCCAAAGGTCATTCATTTTTAGGTCAGTAGGCCAATGTTACTAGATCTGAGCAAATGCTGCAAAAAGGTTCGCAAATATTTGTTCACATATTTTGCTTACTTATCTTTAGCCAAGCTTTCATCTCTTTTGTGTTTGCTCCCAGTGAACATTAAAGCATTTGAGTTTTCCTGGCACAAGAATTCATGGAAGGTGTATTTAAAATATGTGATTATTCTCTGAAGCTCAGTTTTTAAAGTTGGACATGCAGTCATTCGCTAACACACACCTGGCCACTTACTAATGAGCACAGCTCAGGTAGTGAATTTTAAATATTGACTGTTCAAAGCAAAATGTGATCATTCTGCATGTAAAAATATTCCAAAAAGAAGTCAAATATTTTTGAATATTCAATAAATATAAGAACCACGAGCTATCAATAAATATTCCATGAACAGAAAAAGAGGCTACATTTTTGGATAAATCATTGCAAATTATTCCCTCATCTCTACTTATTATAATGTTAATAGGAAGCACCTTCAGGTTTTTCCTATAGTGAAGTCTAATGATGAGCTATTCCATGTTTCACTTTTCCTGTTAACTGGATGAAATAAGAAGTTGAAACAACTGTGGTAATTGTGGGCTTGTGGGATGGGTGTGCTCTTAATGCTATACTAAATTGCAGTTAAGGTGTTTGCATGCTAATTAATGACTTAAAACTGCTCTAGAGTTGCATCGTACCCCTGTGCTTTTTAAGAAGAAATATAATAGAAGAGAGGAAAACCCAAGGCATCCTTACCTATGTATTGTCAGCATTCTAATCTGTTCCAGGACAAGCCACTATGAAGGAACAAATAGGAACTGTTCCAGTCTTCTGTGTACATAAAAAAGACCAGCCTTTCATGTGTATTTATGTGAACAAGCAAAATCTAAACATTAATGATTCTCAGAATACTAAACCCAGTTTCTTCTAACATTACTGCTTTTCTCTCCAAGGTGCAAACTTGGAAAAGTCAGAAGTTTTTAGCTGTAGCTGTTTTCAGAACAAATATATTGAAAACTTCCAATAAAAATGTCTAGTGAAAGGTGCTCCCCTTCAAAAAAAGTGCGGCAGTTTTATGGAAAGATCATTGCAATATAACTCTGAGTAGACCAGGCATGTAAGTTGAAGTATAATGTCCCTGAAAGAACATGGAATGTTTAAAATTAATCATGAATGAGTACAGTTTTTCGGCGGTATGGAAACAGCGATTAAACCAGTGTGTATAGAAAAGTGGTCTGAACATAAACAAAATACCATAGCAGCAGGTCTTGCCATAAACTAAACTGAATATTGGGACAGGTTCAGAGTACCTTAGATAGGATACGGTTCTGCAGTTATCAAATCTGTATGTGTCATTGTCCATTATTGCAGATTTCTGGGTGGCGCAGTCCCATCTGTCAGGCTCGTGTTATATTTCTGTGAGTGTTTATGAGAGAGAATTGTAAATGTACTATCTGATATGTATCAGATTTAATGATTTCTAGTTGAATAATAAGGCATTCTGCAAGCAACCTATTGAAAATGATGTTGTAGGCCACTACTCGGTGGGAGAAAAACTGACCAGGAAATGAGACTGGAATTGAGCCACAGAGAGCAGAAGGAACTAAAACACTGAAATACCCGCATGTGTGTCCTTGATTGTGTTTGTGCAATAAACCCTGCTGAAAAGAGAGGACTAAGAATACCGCTGCACTGAAAGAAGTTAGTATAATTTTGGTTTAAATTGGTTTGGCAAGGCTTAGCAGAGTGGACCCCTGGCAGTCGCTAGCCTGTCTTGACATGACACATCAAAGAAGTAAGCAAGATGCTAGTTGTTTCTGATAGCAGCGTGATGCACCTTTGGAAGGTGACAGACTCAAAGCCACAGACCCAGGCTCCAGCAGCGAGAGGCTGCAGGAGGCTTTGACGCACCACCCTAGGGGACCTGCTGACTTTCAAGAAACACAGCAATTTCTTTCCCTTTTTCTCTTTTACCTGCTTGAGTGTTGGTTTATGAATGGTTGATATTAGGAAAGGCACTGAGACCTGGGGACAGCAGAGATAAAAAAACCCCAAGAAAACCCACTGCCTGACTGGGCCACCTTGTCCGTTCCACAGCCAGACGAGGACTGGTCTCTTTTGTGTATTCTGGACTGCTTTCTCCACTCTACTTTAAAGTAACTTGTATGGTAGCATTTCCACCACTCCTGGTGAAATTGTTTCATGATCTAATGAAGGTTGTTATGAAATCTTTCTGCATAGTCAGCCACATTTTCATTATATCTATCCAAATCCTTTAGTATAACAAAACTACAGAAATACTCTTTTTTTAGGATTATGCCTTTCAGACTGTTTGGTTAGGAAAAAAAAAAAGTGATGGCATTCCACAATATATGGAACTGCATGGAACAAAGAGTCAAGCTCACATCGTTAAGTGAAAGATAATTTTTTGACTCAAGAGGTAGGGAATCGGACTGCAGAATTTTTTCGGAGTATTCGTTTTACCAATAATGACAAAATGAATGAGACTGAGACAAGGCATTTAGTCAAGTGATTAACAGCTGTTCTGACTGGCATGGCCAAAGGTTTAGACTTTATCAAGTTAAACTGGCTAACATAGAGTTTGTTTAACCAAGTTCAGCACAGAATGAAGGCCTAAATTAATGAGACATTGAAGAAAATTCTTACAAGAACGAAAGATAGGTACTGTTAATTTCTTATCAGGAAATTTAATACAATAATGGAAGAAATGTAGGGGAGGGGAATACTAAATCTGTAGAGGAACTTTGCTGTTCTGTCAGATAGCAAATACTGTCTTACAAAACATCTCTAGATGTGGGCAAAGTAATAGTCACAGAAAGAAAGAGCACTTCAGAAGATATTGGCACATGCAGTTTCAATTCCATTTCACAGCCCTGAGTTTAAAAACAAAGTAACTTTAACATTAAAATTAACTTTAACCATAAAATGTATTTTAAATAAACTTTCTGGATGATGCAAGAGAGTTACTTGAAACATGAAACAAACCTCCTGAAAATCAGACTGTCTTTATTATTTGCTCTGTTTGAGATTCTGCTTGTCTTACGTGGTAGCTATTAAGATCACTAACGCTGAGTCCACTGATGTATGAAGCAGTGGTGGGTCAGATACTTGTGGTAAAAAGGACTGCTTGTGGATGTGATGTTCTTATGGATCCCTTTGCAGGTTTGATGTCCAATGTGTGTGTTAGCGTGCAAAACTTGGCACTGCTTCCATGTTAGTGTGCAAAAAGCAAGGATGTAGGCTTTGTGTTCAGCTTACCTTTAACACTGATTTTTGTGCCTTTATTAACTCTCTGATATATTATGTTAATGACCTGGGACTTGCACAGGTTTGTTTATTTATTTATTGTTAAGAAGACATCTCACTTCACCTTTAACCGGAATATGCCTGCATGGTAAAATTCCTTTTGAACTCAATTGTGAATATTCAGCCTTTTTTTGTTCTTTCTTTAGAAAATTCCCAACGCGCTTTGGGCCAATCTGATCCAGGAACGTCTGTCAAATGTGGACTGCATCAAACAAGTAAGAATTGCTCCTCAGAGGGCTGGTGGATAAGCACTTACACAACTCGTGCATAGTAGTTAGCATTCTGAGTCCTGAGCAGAGGAGGGAATGGGGGCAAATCATTGGGGGCTCTGGAGCGGATTGCTTTCTTGAACATCAGCAGAGGGAGTTTGGAGCTTTATTAACAGGATAAAGGGGAGGATGAGAGTATGCATATGCTAATCTTCTAGCACAGAGATGATCAAAGGCTGAACAAGCATAGCTTTGTTGATTGCCTGGGGCAACTGGCAGAGATATAGTGGACAAAACAGATAAACAAAAAATATATAAAAATCAATATGTTAAGATTTTAACTCTTATCAAGGAAAGGGGGAAAAAGAGTCTAACATTACTCATTTCAATTATTTCCTTTATTTCTCATTGTGTCTCTTTTTTCTTCCTGTGTTAAGAAAAACTGCATTTGAATATATTCTCTTATAGGTAATAATTAATATGTTCACTATTAGTTTACACAAATAGGCAACTGAATAGGTTTAGCTGTATTCACAGATGTGTGGCTTTTTTTCAACACACACCCCCCCCCCCGGTGTGCTTAATTTGAATGTAAGTAGAGACTTTTAACATAGAACCAAAAGAGAACTTAAGTAGTTTAATATTGGTGGAAAGTAATGTCTGGACTCAGGGAAAGCAAAACCTCTTTTATATGTCTCCTTTAAAATCTCAGATGTTGTTAGGGTTTATTGAGTCCACAATCAGCCCATTATAAGGGATTATTTGTAAGAGACATACTAATCTAATAGATAAAACCCTGTTTCTAAACAGTGCGAAAATATGGACTGCACATTATTTGATGCACTTCTTGAGATGAAGAAGTCCCATCCAAAGTAGGTGTTACATTTATGAAGGACTAAACA
Source organism: Sagittarius serpentarius (assembly GCA_034782735.1). Taxonomy (NCBI): domain Eukaryota; kingdom Metazoa; phylum Chordata; class Aves; order Accipitriformes; family Sagittariidae; genus Sagittarius; species Sagittarius serpentarius. The sequence continues at coordinate 15,773,191 of JAVKLA010000052.1, read as the reverse complement.
CCTTTTTCAGATAAATAGTACGTGTTTTCAGAACAGTCACTCTGTCACACCCACACCTTTGGGTCAGAGGGTAACTAGTACTTCCTGACCTCATAGAAATATTGCAAGGCTCATAGTTTTATTAAAATCTGTTCCTTCTCAACATCTTATCTGCCTCGTTGGCTGAATAAAGCAGGGCTGGTGATTAACTTTTCATTGAAGTGTGAAAATTGCTTCCTAAAGCTTCTTAGCATTAGGCACTGAAAGAAACTGGAAATGCTGAAAACCTTATGTCTCGTACTTCTTTCTCTGTCTCTGTGATTTTTGGTGTAGTCTGCAATGATCTGCAGGCAGGATCCTTCCATTCGTGTAAAACAAAATCATCTTGGGGACTGGGCCACTGCATTGTAGTTTTTAACATGTTTTTTAACAGAGGTGTCTATAGGTGCAGAGAAACATCAACTAAACTAGCAAGAAGAATTGAAAAAAATTTCTGCCCCTGATTGAAGGTTTCGGCTTTTAGAACTCAGATAATGTGAATGATTGCCAAAGAAGTCTTCATGTGCGTCAGTGCGAAGTCGACTATCTTAGCTTAAGCCACTGATGGAAGTGGCTTTCAATGGACCTGCCTTGTGTAAGCTAGAGCAGATGGTCAATTACAGTGTATGAACTGTGGAAAGGCTAACTTGATCAGGATGGTAATGAATAGCTGGAGATGTAATCTCTTAAATTGTTCCTGCCTCAGAGGTTTGCTAGAGGGCATCTGTCTGTGTCGTATTTCTGTTGTGAGCATATAGCTGCAGCAAAACAGGTAGAATACTGGTCTCTTTAAGCAGTAGCTTAGAAATAGCAATAGCTAAACTTCAACTTACCCCAGTATCTAATCCACTGGCTGCATGAGAATTTAATTTAGAATGCTACCTGGTGGTGTTTAATGTTACTGAGAAAAGTCATTAAGCTAAACCAAACATTTCCTTGCCCAGCTAAGCTTGTTCTTTTGCCAGGTCATAGAAGAATGCATGACAGTGCCTTCATCTGCATTGGGAAGTGTCTTCCTATAAAAGTCCTTCCTTTGCCAACAGCAGAGAAAGCTCTGAAGGAGTAAAAATAAGTTTGTGGGTGATTTTTGAACATTTCATTGCATTTTTAGCTACATCTACGTTTAACTAGAGACTTACTATAACAAAACATTGGGATGCATTATTGACTCCTGTACATATTGACAAATGACAGTATAAGATTCCTCCTCCTTCAAAGAAATGTGAGCAGTTGTTTTCATCAAGGGAAATTCATGAAACGGAAACCTAGCTCATCACTAAATTATTCTAAATTTATACCAGATATAAATCCCATTGACATTATGGGGTTGAATTCCTGCAGCTTTGGAGTAACATAGTGATGCGTTGAACCCTGAGCTTTTAAACTACACCAGTATTTGCTTACATGGGGAATTGCCAAGATGTTAAGATTTTAAAATGTACTGGCAACTCTAAATTGCAAAGTGTGAATTTTCTAATGCCCCCTCCTGCCTTCTTTCCACATACTGTGAACTAATAAAATCTACTTCACCATGCAGATGAGACAGAGGTTTTATACAAAATGCACACTGCTGTTAGTTGAAGCTCTTATTTTCTTCCAAAACCTAGCTGTTGCTTCTCTTTGAATTCTCTTCCTACACTGGTATGATCAAGGCCTGGGAAGACTTTGGAAGAATTTTCTAGTTCCTTATGTATAAGCACATGACCCCTTCCTCTTCTTTTCCAAATGGACCATTTTTTCTGTGTTTTAGGATCCTGTGTTTCTTGCTCCATGCTTCATCATCTGGGAGACTGAAACAATTATTTTTGGATCCTTAGAAAGAAAGGAGTAAAGAGATTGGCAGAAAACCTAAGGGTTTTCTCCACAAAATACTGTATACCTTACTCCATAATTGATTTATTAATTTTGAATTTGCAAAATAGAATTAAACTTTTGCATTGCTAGTCACGGTGCTTGAATTACATGGATCTGTCTGGTTTTTCTTGAAGGTCTTTTTAGCTCAGTTATTTATTTTTATTTTTACTCATAATAGTTATTTAGCACTCCAGATCAAATATCTGGTAGTATTTAATGTATTTGTTTATCTGTACTAAATTCACACAGAACTTAGGCCTTTCAATTGGCAGGAGAACCTATTTAAAAACACACATGTGGTATACCATCTTGTTCATTTTTGTGGCACTTTGAATTAAAGAGTGTAGCTGAGGAACACTTGAGAAACCAGTATTGTCAGCGCTGGATATACTAGCAAATGAGCAGCAAAAGAAGACTATGAATGTCAACATTTTTTATGTAAGCTGTGCAATGAGATATCATGGATGTACAGCAAGTCAGGTGATTGTATGATTTACTACCTTGTCCTTGTGGCAAGATGTGGAACATCTGTCTCAAGTGAAACTTCTCCTCTAGTGAGGATGTTTAAAATATCTTTAAATCTGCAGAAATGAAAGTAAGTTAGAAAGACGATAAACCCAAGAGAGGAACTGCCCTTCTGACTGCTAACCGCTAGGCTTTAGGCTGGTTTCAGACCCCAAACACAGGCCCCCTCAGCTTAACACTAACAGCTTCTCTGATTGTGCTACTAGTAATAGCAGGTAGGATAGGGAAGATGCCCCGATACCCCTAGTATTTTCAATAGTTTTGGTTAAATATTTTCTCACATGATCTCTCAAAGGTAGTAGTTGCTGGGGCAATCTGTCCTATAATGCTCTCTGGAGGAGAGCTGTTGGATAGCAGTAGTTGCTGTAAACTAGCAAGTATGTGAATAGCTCTTCAGTTTAGGGCTTTTATAACAGTAGCTCTAAAACCTTTCCAATGCGCTTATTTTTCACATGAGTCTCTTTGCCTGATTAAAAGAAGGTATGTTTTAAACAGCTAATTTTTCCAGTGTTTGTTGTGATACTGTTAAAGTGAGTTTTACTAACTGTCAGTGTATAAGCAAAATCCATTGCTGTTCAAAGGCTGCATCCACCCTATGCTTTTTTTTTTGCCCCTTGCTTTCTATAATTGTTGGCATGGTTCTAGTTCTCCTTTTAATAGTGAGGGAAGGATCTCTCAGTGACTGTTATTTTAAGTATTAGGTCATGTAAACTTTGAGTAAGGTGACAAGATGTTTAAAATGCCAACAGCTGCATAGTGTCCTGCCTACATTTTAAATTCCTGTTGTTAACACCAGCAACACTGAATCAGTGCTGGACGTCTTACAGAACTAGGGGGAAAAAACCCTTTATAAAGCTTCCCTGACACTCAGCAAGAACGGAGTGGATGTAACTGGTCTCATTAAGGTTTCAGCTATTTTTTAGGAAAAACACATTATTGACTTTTCAATGTTGTGATGGTTATTAAAAAATCTTTTAATGAAGAGGTGGTAATTCACGGCCACTAAAACTTCCTCACATTGTATGTGTCTTCCATTTGAAAGGGGATCTATGCATTTTAATTGTAGTATTTTCCTTATGTGACTGGAAAAAGAATTAGTACTATGGATTTTTTACATCATTGAACAGATTTATGCCATTTCTTTCAAAACATGAGTCAGCATTTTTTACTGAAAATGTTAATAGATTAGGAGCAGTATGTTGGACCATAGTACCACCAGCTGTTTGTTTTATTTCTCCTTGTGGCGTCATTGACTTGGCATTAATTGTACAGCTTTCATCCCTCTGACAGTAGGAATACAGAATTTTTTGTGCCATTGTTTTGACACTCACAGGTTTATAGATGTCACAGGCACTCTCCAAGGAGAACGTTTTTATTGATCAACAGCTCTGCTGAGACTCTGTGTTATGTGTTCTTCTAATACAAATGTAGTTAGGACTGCGAGGGATCAGACAGGTAGGTCTTCCAGCATACGCAGAAAACTTATTGCAAGCATTATGTTAGAGCCTGGGACTTGTGAAGCTGATATGAAGACTTTTCATCTTACAGAGTTAGTACATGTTGGCTACGGCACCTCTGACTGCTGGTGTTGTGGAGGAAATTTATAGAACTGGAGAAGGCTAGTGAAGAGATTGCTACATGATGAATTTGTGAGAGAGTGAGCTGAGCAACCTTACTGATGTCTTAGGGCTATTGAGAAACTAAGCCTAGGCCAGTGATTCACACAAGAAGTGGCAGAATTACTTCTGATTGGTATTAAACAGTTCAGAAGGGTAGTGGCTATCCTTGAAAGGGAAGGCAAAGAGACCAATGGCTATTGATTCTTTTTGGCTTTACCTTGCCAGATAAAGAGCATCATGTTGTCTCTGTGAAACTCCATGCAAGGATAGTGATGTTACATAGATTTATCTGGGAAGAGAATCTGCCTGTTCACCATCCTTTTTTTTTTCCTAAGAAAAATGTGGCTTTTTTTTTTTAAATAGCTTTGCAGCTTACTTAACCTACAAAAATAATGTCGGGAGTAAAAGGTTTCTTCCTAATGGGAAATTTAGTAAAGTTTGAGCTTCCTCCATCATCCGTACTGCTAATGTTGATGAACTGCAGGAGCTGGGTTGACGATATTTCTACTGCGCTCCTCAGTCTGCTGTTTTCTGAAAATCTTAGAAAGTTTAGATCCATACTGGCAAAGCTATTACTGATAGTATTTTTTTGCATTGTTGTCTGTCCCCTTTCTTCAGATGGGAGTGAAAGGCATGTAATACTTTTTGAAAAATACTGAATGATGACATGGAAAAACCGTTGTGATGACTTGTTTTCCTAAAGGCAGCAGTATTCATGACCTTCAGTCTTTATGCTTGTGGCTGGGATTTCTTTCAGATGTGCCATGTAATTCAGCATTACTTCTTTGTGCTATCCCTTTTCATTATTCTAAGGCAGTGTCAATTTTGGATTTTGTAATTAAAAAAAAAAATTGAGGATGTACAGGTCAAATAACAAGAGAGAACTTGAATACCCAAGTCATTATTATTGGGGTGGAAAGTGTGAAAGTATGTAGGCTTGGTATTACAGCTGAGAGTAGTGCCAGCAAAGGAACGAGATTTACATTTGGGAATGACCTTGAGTATTTCCTTTTCTCCAGACTCCTTAAATCCAGAGAGGAAAGTGATGGCTTTGAAAGTACTTCCTTGTTGCTGATATTCAGCATGGCATAGGTCTCCAAGGAGCACTTCACCTGGCATTAAGGCAACAGCAGAAAGCTGTATTTACAGCAGTCTTCCTGTGGGAAAGGATTGAGGTTTCTGGCTGAAGGAGAGGGAACACTAACCACAGAGTAAAGGCACCATGGAATTACTTTTAGCCTTTGTTCCACCCTTGACGTGATAAGGTGCAATCCATGCATGGATGTAAGGTTACTGCTATCAAGAACGAAAAATAGATAGCTTCTTAAAGAAACAAATTTACCATGTGAAGTTACTAATTACACTTTAATGATAGTCAGGAGGGCAAAAAAGACCAGTGTTTGCATAAAGCATGATAGGCATATTTTAAGTCAGGTCTTGCTCTGCTGTGTCTTGCTTTCTTTTGCTTCGTTCCCAAGCCACACTCCCTTTTTACTCTTTTTTTTTTCTTTTTTTTTTTTTTTTATCTGTGACATCTGCTTGGAGCTTGTCCCTCCTGTGATACCATACTACTTGCAGCTGTTCAGACCTCCAGCTCTGAGCTGTGCATGGGGTGCCCTGAGCATACGGCCTTTTTGATGTGTGATAAAACAGAACCAAGCCACTGGGGGTATGGAGAGGGAATGCAGCAGAATATCAATAAACCTGTTCTGAACAAAGCTGCAGCTCTGTGGTGGAATAGACATTTCACTGAAGTGTCAAGTAGATGGATAATGTATTCTAATTAGGGACTGACTGATACCCTGGAACTTGGAGACCTTTGGAAATAAGATCCAAAATGCTAACTATTTTTGTAGTGTGTGTTTATTTTGCACTTGTTTAATGCCTTAAAACATATTTGTTGCAGGAAGCTACTTATTGAGCTATGTTTTCTTACATTGCGAAAACTTTTAGCTATAAAATTGCTTATTGCCTGTTTTAAGGACCTTTGAAATTTGTATATAAACCTCATGAAGTTTGCTATACATTGTTAAAATACAATATTGTGTTTACTGCCTGTTGCTCAGTGTGTGATTTTGAGCAATAAGCTGTAGTGACATCAGAAGCAATGGTTTTGTGGGGTGGGTTTTTTCATTTGTTTTGATTTAGTTTCCAAAAGTGTTGCACTTGGAGTGGAGAAAATGAGCCAGATTGGTAGTCTGTGTAAATTGGCATAGATTTACTGGCTTCAGACCTCTGATGCCATTTCTCCCTAGAAGAGGATCTGGGCCTTTATATATGTTGTACAGGCACAATATATTCATAACCAGTGCTGAAGTTCCTAGCGTGCTGCTAAAAATATTGTGCAGCCTTGCCTCCTGCAAGTCCCAAGGGATAAATCGATTTCTCGGCACCTGTGTGACCTTAGACAGCGGTTCATTCTAATTTGATAGAGCAAACACTGGGAGTGGCAGAAATGGCTTGCAGTTACTTGAGTCTCTTATTTCCTACAGATATCAGCAGGATTACATGTTCCTGAAACCAGGCTAATTAAGGAATTTTAAATAGTCTACTCTATTTTCTTGTGTAATTGGAATGTCCCAATTTCTTCCTACAGAAGTCATGGAGATATGTTTCCCTGAAATACTTCTAAAACCTTTGGACCTCATACTAACAGAGCTTCAGATTTATGTGGGAGATGATAATGATTGCTAGCTAATGCAATATTAAAATGTCTTTTTTTTATTTCAGTACAAAGATGGTTTCCAGATTTATTGTAGTATCACAAAGTTATTTTGAGGTATAGGATACAGTGACAAGGAAATGTGTGGTTAAGCAACTAACAGATAAATTAGAGAAAGTTCAGAAGATTCAGACTTGAGACTGGGAAGTGGATTAGATTTCAAATACGGCATCACACAAACTGAGTGAGGCTGCATCTCTCCTACGGTATTTCACAGATCTGTAAATGTTTTTTTAAAGATGCTCAATCCAACACTTAGCTGGCTATAACAAGGACTTAAGGGAGCAAAAGGCTCTTTTTTCTTTTTTTCTTTCTTTTGCTCTGTTGCTTCATTAGCTTTGGGAATGCTGGTTCCATTACTGTGAGTTTTCCTGTATAATTTAAGAAAATAATGAAAGCATGCATATTTTCCTCAGTGTTCTTGGCATTAAATCTGTCTTTAGATTTGTTTAGCCTCTTTTTTTATATGCAGTGTGGCTGGTATCCTTTTGAATATTTCAAAACTGGATAAATTGTTTTGGGTTGTTTTTATTCAAGATAGAAGTTTCTTTTTTTTTAAAGATTGAAACATTAAAAAAAAAATCATTGCTACAATACATAAGTTCCCATTGCTCTGTGGCAGTGGTATTAGTGCATGCCATTTCACAAAAGTGTCAGTGCTCCATGTTTGCTTTCTTCTCTCACAAGCATCCATAACAAATATTGTGCTGTTATGGGATCAGAATGACGTAATTTTTGTGCAAATAGCACTGATATTTAGTGCTAATTTTTGGTTTTTTCTCTTCCAGGATCAATAACTGTTTCATGGTTTTGTTCAATAGGGGTGGATTTTGGAAGGCTTCCCTGAAAATCAGGAACAGGCATGGATGCTGCAATCATCTGGCATCATTCCTAGGCATGTTGGTAAGCAGTACAGGGTCTATGTATGATTGCGTCCAGTAGGAAAGACTAGGAAGTGTTCCTTCCCCAAAATCCTCAAGAAATTCAATACCGATACTGAAGACACTGGAGTCACTAGACAGCAGAATATTTCAGTATAATTCAGATTCACTCAAAAACTTGAGGTAACCTGTGAGACTTTAAACCCTGTCTTTCACACATGAACCCTTTTCTTCTTACATGTTAGAGTTCTGTAAATTCAAGACCACTCCAGCAAGTGTCTCTGAGCAGCTATATGTAGCTTTGCTTCCGTTCCAGGAGTGAGTCTGTTTTCTCTGACTTCCATCTCTAGGAATCAGCCTTTATCCTCAGATCAAAACAATTCCTCATGTACTAAATATGAATTCATCCTTGTGTTGAATTAGAGTATGCAAACTTAGCAAACTTTACTCCACCGGGTGAAGTGGACGAATGATTTTAAGCTTGACGTGTCAAAGAATGGGTGGATTCTGACTTGATTTGGGAGGAACATTTGTTTACTGGCGGAGTGCTCATAGACAAGACCTTGACAGCTGCCCTTGCCATCTAGAAGAAGCCAGTTGTCCCAAATTAATATAGTCAGAAGACCTACTTAATATGTAAGAAATTACTGCAATTGTGTGGAATACAGTGTAAAATGATAAATACAGAGCTTGCCAGTGGATAGCAAACAGAATGATAGCGAACAGAATTTTAGCAAACTTGATGAATTGTCACTTTGAATTTGATTTGGATGAGATTTGATTGTTAATGAAGAATTCAGAATGACTGCAATAGTTAGGCAAAAATGTTTAATGCCTAGTACTTGCATGTATTTTTAATATAGCTAATAATATCTGAAGTTGACTTTTGCTCACAATTATATCTGTGCAACCAAGACCTGAATGAGAATCTTAAAGCTCAGTCTGTCTAGTTAATCAAAAAGAAGATTGAGAGGAGATGAGATTTACGGTGTATGAGTATCTTAATAGGGAGAAAAGCATCTGAAAGAGCTATTTGATACAGAGAAGAAAGTCATAAGAAGAACTTGTTTGAAACCTGTAATCAAATGTACTGAAAATAGTAATTAAATTACAGTGTTTAACTGTGAGGATGATTAGGCAACAGCAACCTAGGGGAACTGACAGATTCTCCATCTTTTGATGCTTTCTAATCAAGTTTGAATACTTCTCTGTGAGGTTATCGAAAAATAAGTTTCACTGGTTTCACTACCAAAGTACCTGAGTGAAAAGTAATTGTTTGTTGTGTAGAAGAGAATCAGTCTCGAGTGTTCTGTGGGTGCTTCTGTCCTAGGCTCCAGATACAATGTAAGTGAGGGACAACCTTGTTAATTGGTATGGATGATGGAGGCAGCTAGTACGCATGGGTACTGGACTGGATTAATGTATATTTTATCCCACTATACTGCTTAGGAGGTGGAGCAAAATTCTGATTAAAATTGAAGTAAAGTTTTGCAGGAAGAACACTGGGAAAGGAGAATGAGGCAAATGTGCTTGAAATACATTCATCCATCTTTAATACTAGGATACATCTAAACAGTTACAGGAAATAAAGCAAGTAACTAACAAGAGCTACACTTTTTCTTTTTTTTTTTTTTTTTTTTTGTGCCTAGTTGTGCTTTATGCTCCAGACACGGTGCTGATTGAGAGGAACAGTGGGAAAAGGCTTGATCCCTTCACAGAAGGTGCAGTATGTGTTTGTTCATGATCTCCACTAGAAACTGGAGTGTTGCTTGGTCTCAGAAATGTTGTAATATCAGTGGGATTAAAATTTAAATGGTATGCCTTTAAGAACTAGTAGGGATTTATAATTATAAATTTAAACTGTTTGGAAAAAGTATTGGTTGACATTACATTATTTTCTGTGCCAATAAAATATAAGAAAAAGTAAAGCTCAGTATTGAGCCTGCAAACAGTAGACCGTGGCAGTTCAGGGTACTTGAAGGTTAGATCTGTCCATATGAGCTTGTATTTTGCTATGCATCTTTGCTAGATCCCGGGTTTTTTTCTGAGGTACAGGTAGGCTTTTAGGTATCTTCCATTAAATGACTGTTAAGTAGACTTAGCTCTGTATTGTCTGTTGAGTATCATTATCAATCATCCATCATGAAATAAAATCCTGACATTGCTCAATAAAAAAATCACATTGGATGTTTTAGGAGTGGAATTAGGAGGGACGTTCTTAACTAAAGAAATGGCTTTTATTTGCTATAAAGGAGATTTGCTTATCAAAGATCTTGCTTAAGGTTCAGCCTAAGAGTTTGGAGAACTATCCCCAGTTCCTTGTTCTTACTCATCATGCTGTCTTGGCTACATGGGTGGGCAGTTACCTTGGCCACTTCCTATCTGTGCATCTGCAGAGTAATAGTCAGCTGTCAGTACAAATAGCGAGGGAAGTGCACAGGTTATTGCTTGTGCCACAATATAAAGCTTAAAAAAAGACCTTGATTTTGTTTAGGAAACCTTTTGGAGCTGAGCAAGACTTATTAAGTCATCCTCTTAGTTCCTAATCAGTGTCTAACTTTCAGAGGTGTACCATACAACATTTGACTGGCCAAGTGATCCGCTGATACAGCGACGTTTGGTGAAACCAGAAGATCTATCTGAACGTGAGATGGCAAAGAAACTGCTGGAATATCACAGAAACTTCCCTGGGGTTTTCCAGATCTACCAAAAAGTTTTGAAATCAGTCAATGCAGACCAGCCTTCCATGGATGTCCTCTCACAGGGTAAATATGTATCTTTATGGCAAATCTGATAGTTGATAAGCTCTGATTTGAAAGGTAGTTCCTAGCTGTTAGTTTGTAGGATTAGGATTAGTTAATGCAGATGGCTCCCAGCTGAGTTGTGTTCTCTCTAGTACAGTGTTAGGGCTGTTCCTGGTAATTATTTTACAGGACTAGAGTAAGTGCAGATAACTGGAAAGTCTTAGTTCCACAGTCCTGCCAAGGAACACCTGAGTCGGTAGAGCAAATTTCATGGTTATTTCTGTGCGAGTCTCTTCTAAAAGGCTGCTTGTGGCTCAATTGTTTATCTCCCAAAGGGCTAGTACCTTCCACAAGTCTGATAACAAGAAGTAGGAGTAGTTCAAAGCTGGTAACGTTTCATTTTTTAAAAGCTCTTTGTGCTGGTAGCTTTTCTGTTCAACAGTTCTTGTTTGCCTTTGCTTGACTGTAATGCAATCTGACTTTTAATGTTGATTCTTCAAGAAGAGAATAAGGAAACTGCCAGAAAGACCAACTGATAATGTACTTTGTAGCTGTCAGTCTGTAGATGATCTGTTGTATCCCAGTAATTCTGCATCTTAAAAAGGTCTTTTTTTAATAACAAGTGCTGCACTTTTAAGATAAACAAGTAGGAAGTTTATATTCTGAATTTACACATTAATTACCTCTAAATTACTTAATTAAATTTAAAAGTTCATATCATCATTCATAAAGAATTCATGCCTTGAATTGTAAATAAAAATGTGAGTGCCTGAATATTAATTATTATTAATTAATAATGTAGTGAGATAAATTGAAAACTGGAATGAAAAAATCCTCTCTAGATCTTTTTTTCTGCAGTGCATCAAGCAGCCAGATTTTTTTTTAAAGAATAATTAGATGTGGAGACTGTCTAGGGGATCATTACTCCTAATTAACTAGGTTATTTACTGCAAATTAAGCATCATTTGTAAGCAGGGTGCTTTGCCTGTAATGTTTGTGCTTTTCAATACACTGGGTTATGGAAAATGTTCAGAATAACTAGAGCACTCCTTGGGTAGCTGATATTTGGTTTTTAGGAAGTTATGCAGCAAACACAGTATTTTCTGTTATGATATTCCAGGTTTTTTGTTAAGTATTTTTATTGCTACAGACAGAGTTAAAAAAGAAAGAGGACGTTTCTCATCAATATTAGTATTATTATGGATTGTTTCATACAATTATAAAATTTTGTAAACTCTTAAACTTTAATGCAGTTACTGCTAACATACGCTAGGATATGTGACATCAAATTCAATTGTACGGTGTGGTATCCCAGTACAGCTTGCGGCGCTGAAGAAAGAGATGTTTACGATCCCATGTGGTTGCAGTTTGAGTTAGTTTCTCAGTACCTTAGGTCCACTATCTAGAAATAGTAGGGCTGGAGTTCGCTGGAGATGCTTCTTTATTACAAAAGGATTTTATAATGATACCAAAGTGTCCAGCAGAGGGTCCTCAGAAAAATTATTAGTTAGTATACAGCAATGTGTTAACAATGGTAGTTAAAATACTGATCCTTATGATGTTCTCTACCAATCCTTTTATGTTTTTTTTTTTTAATACAGGCTTATGATTCATACAAACAAAGTCTAAGCCTGTCCGATTTGTTAGACTAAAATAGCATTTTATTACAAGGACTCCTTGGTCTAGAGAGTCTTTTATTTGAACTGAAGATGTCTGGGCTAACGCTTAATTGTATCCATTGGAATTACAGAGGAAATCAAAGTCTATGTAGGTGTGCCCATGCTGCTTTAATCATGGGTAACCATGGCAGTCAGGATATGGTGGCATGAACTTTAGCCTTGGCATTTGAATCTATGATCCCTGGAAAACTTGCATAGCTTGTGCTGAAGCTTGAGCTGCTCTCTTCACTGGTATTGTTAGCCATAAAAGGGGCACAGGGAGGAGTGTTTGGCTATGTCCAAATACGATTCTAATTTGTCCTCACTGCCAAGCCATGTCTTTTTTTAGCTTCTTGGTGATCTATCAGGCTCTTTTTTGAGATTGTAACAAAGTTCAGATCTCTATAATACAGCAATGTTGTTGATCACATGTCCTGTGGTCTTTCCAAAGCTGTTATAATCTGTAGATTGACCTGAACGTAGTATTTCGTATGCGATACAAAATGTAGAAGAGTGATGTCCAGCAAACAGAGTGTAATTGGACAGAGAAGTTCAAATGTCCTTCACATGTTATGCAAAAATAATGGACAAAAGAATAAAATCACACTCTGTTATGTGTTGTCAATGCCATATTGTGTCGTGGCATCCTATGCTACAAGTCTATAATACTATAATTGGGAGTCTGTTAATCACACACACACAGCTGGATAAATGTCATATTAATTTAACATCCTGAGTTTTTACACTTAAATATTTGTTCAGAAACTGCAGAAAGTATTAAATGTAATTATATCCTTCTATAATTTGCATGGTAAAATTGTACCTATAAAGCAAAAATTACTTCTGCTAAAAACAACATGGTAAAAGAGCAATTATTAATTGAATCTGCTCTTTAAAATGGTTTGACATCTACTGATGAAAGAAAGTATAGGAGTGTAATGATAGTAAGATTTCTAAAGTGCCTCTCAGTGTAAGTTGCTGACATGACAGTTTCATCAGAGTCCTGATTTTGGTTGGAGTATCTAGATGTTTCAGTGATAAAATAATGATCAACATGACAACCTTTTTGAAAAAAACAGAAGTTAATCAATGTTTATATATTTTTTTTAAAGAAATAGGTTATAAACTGTATTTCTTGCCTTTCTCTCATATTCTAGTTCTTACCTATGTCCAAACACGGCACCGATCTGCCGCCCCCTTTACACCACGGATTCTCTTTTGTGGACCCCCAGGCAGTGGGAAGAGCCTGCAGGCAGCACTAATAGCTCAGAAATACAGTGTTGTCAACAGTAAGTTCTCAGTAAATATGCACTTTGCTCAATTCCCTCTTTCTCTCTTTTTGATCATTTATCTTCTGCTGTCTGTCTTACTTGCTCATAAAATTTCTCTGTCCATTGCTATGGATGTCAAATTTTTGAGGGAAGTGAAAAGTATTTCAATGAAGAAATATAAACCAATAGAGCATATATTCTATGACAAACCAGCTCTAACATTTTTTTAGTCATCATTTTTTATAGCCTTTACATCAGTATTTTTCCATGTGTTAGATTCCTGTCGTTCTCTGAATTGTTCTGTGGATCATGAGTAATGGCTTTGCAGTTTCAGCTGTCTGACCAAAACTGGGGCACTTTTAACATAGGATTTACTCTGAACTTTAATGAGGACTCAGGTTCTGTGCATCTGAAGTAATGTATTAGAAAAGGAAGCAATTATTTAAAAGTGCATTCTCTTCCTTTTGTAAAGGAGGCCCAGAAAATTCTATATGAGGCTTGTTGATGGTTAGCATGCTAATGTTAAAAAGTCCTATAATACGAATACACGGCTTGGTGATAGGATCAATGCAATATGTGTCCATGTTCTGTAATGTCTTCTAATAGTGAAGTAGCCATAAATTATTTTAAACAACTGTCTGATACCTATAAAATTTGCTGATTAGTCATATCCTCTTTGTTAAGTAAAATGCAGGTTTGTTTCATTAGTATTCCTTCAATGTATACCAAATGAAAAAAATCAGAATTAAGTAGGTAGTGGTTTTTTATCTTTGGGAGATTCTTTAATTAGTGGAACTCACTCAGTTGTCTATAGCGATGTGCCAGTTTGCTAGTGTCTTCCCTGAACTCCTGGTGAAGTCAAAAGATTTCATTGAACCTGGATTTGGTTTTACATGTAGGTAATAACTTCAAGACCTGAGTGGTATTGTTTTCAATTACAGATTTAGTAGATCTGCTCAGAAAAGAAACAAATTTTTTCAAGTTTGAACTTGAACCTTCAGAAAAAGCCATATGCTTTCCACACAGTTGTTCCAACTAACAGCTAGACTGTAGATTTTGTGCAGTTCCGTTAAAGGCACTGAAACAGCTATGAAACTGTCTGCCTATCAGTTTGGGGTTTTAGGTGTAGTATTTTTGTACTTTAAATCTTTTTTATTTTAGTGTTTAAAAAAAGAACACATGCTTATGACTGAAATGATATCCAGTGAACTTGAAAAAGATAAATTTCTATTATTTAAAACTCTATATTACAATGCTGATAAGTACAAATAAAATTGATAGAATGTTTATGCTATCAGTTATTTTAATATTGCTGTGTTTTATATTTCATATTAAAAATAAATATTTGTAGATTTATTCAAAGCTGTATTTTTAATAATTGTGTAATTGGCTTAATGAAAAATAAAACACGTTTGAATGTGTTAAAGAAAATTAACCTGTTCTCATGTTTCTGAATTTTTTTTTTTTATTTGTAAAACTGCAAGTTTGATACTGTTTTCATCTAGGTCAAAATTTGCATTTTTTTAAAAGTAATGACTATATGGGAGAGTTGCAGCTCTTTTTACTAAATACCATTTCCACTGCTTTATCCATGTGTTGAATTTTATTTTAAGTATACTGTAAACCAAATATTAGAAGAATTAAGTATTTAAAACCGAGTCGGAAGACCATCATTTTTCAGAACAGTGTTCAGCATATACTTAATTTCCAATTAGGCCATTGGGATTGAAGCACAGGCTTAAAAAATTAATCCTATGTTTAAATAGTCTCATGAATTGGATTGAATTTAGGTCCATACATATTTAGGTCTATATATATCAGTTGTCTTAAGTTGAGGTCTATGCACTGAATTTCGTTATGTTTTTACACCATTTATTGTGAATATGAATTTGCTTCTCCAGGACAACTAGTGACTGTTAAAATTTGCGTTCATCCCTTGTCACTTAAACATTAAACTTCATCAACTTTGTACAAGAAATGTTCCTGTGGAGTATTCTTACTCGTTTGCCAAAAAATGTGATTAACAACAATAAAGCGGATGAAAGGGCTGGCTTGCTTTTTCCATTAAAGTCAATGCAGCTGTAGATGGTGGTGCTATTGATTTCAGAAAAGGCAGAATCAGCTTACAAGTATTGAAAGGTCATGCAATAATGTACAGAGTGATTGTTACCTAATATTTACCAAAACTGAGTTGAAATTAGGACTTGTGATATTGTGTAACCTCTGTGGCTTAGTCCCCTCTCTGTTAAATAAGAGTCAAGACTGTTGTATTTAACTCATGTAACGTACTAAGACTCAATAACTTTGGTCAGAAAGCGTTATCCAAGTGCAAAGTATAGCGGTATTTCACGTGCAACTGTCCTGTCTAAAACTTTAAATCTGCATCTCCTGGTGTTCTGTGTATTTGAAGTCAATGATAATATTGCATTTGCACAGTTTTTAATGATCATGTAAGATTTATATTTTAAATGATCCAGGGAGTCAGTTGCTTGAACTGCATATTATTCCGCACCTCCAACAGTGTGGTTCAGATGCTGTTCAGCATGTGTAAATTTATTCAGTAATTACAAGTTTATAAAAAGTGAAAACCGCTAGCAGTCCCTTGAGTTATTATTTCAGAAACATATTTGATTAATATCTTTCTCTCTATCTCTGTTTTTAATATGTTCTTTGCCAAATGTATTCTTTTTTATTCAGTATTCTTCCTTGCTCAGTCTCCTTGCTTTTTGCTCTGCTTGGCCAAAAAAAAAAAATATCCTAACAACAAACCTTCCAAACCTACAACTTTTATTTTATTCAGTGACCTTATTCCAGTATGCAGCTTCTGGGTTTTTTTCCTTTTCTTTGTTGCTTCCTTTTTAAAATTTAACCTTGTGTCTTTTTTGTTCTTCCTTCCTGTTAGTTTGCTGTGGGCAACTGCTAAAGGAAGCTGTTGCAGACAAGACAAAACTTGGAGAACTCATTAAGCCTTATATTGACAATGGATACCCAGGTAGGGCACCTTGTTGTCTCATTACACTGTAGTTACAAGTTTGTGGCAAAAAATAAATGGTGAGTGAATTTTTCTTGGTCAGATTCTAATCTGAGTTACATCAGAGTAATCTGGAAGTTGATTAATTCCATTCATTACATGTGATTTGTAGCACTGCATAACAGAGACTAGATTTCTAAGCTCTTCGATATCTTCAAAGCAAATAGTTCACTGTTCCAGTGAAACTCAGATTTCTTGTACACATTCTAAAATTTTAATTCCATGTTTTTATCTCTAAATCAAAATCAGAATTCTGATATAGATGTATAATTTAAAAATGTTTAAACTGTTATTTGAAGCACAGTATTGTGTTTCATTTTTATTTCAAGTGGGCTATAATAAAGACTCTGGTTTTATATGTGGATTCTGACTTTCAGAATGCTACTGTAGATTCCTCTACTTTCACACAAATATTTTAAACTTAAGTTTCTTCACACTTCATTTCTGTTAGCATTTTTGGTTGTAGGGGGGGACTACCACAAAGAATATCTAAGCATACTTTGCTTTTGGAAGGCTCTGCAGTGATTTCAGATAAATCATAAATACTGTAAGCTCCTTAGGGCAGCATCTTAAACTTGCATGTTTGTTAGTTGTCTCACACAAGGATAGCTCTTTGTATGTGGCGAATATTAAAAATCAGAAAAAAGCTGTAGTTCTAAAGGATAAGTTGTATTTCAGTAGAGTGGAAGAATGTTTATTTTGCCAAATTACAGTGACCTGGAAGAGGAACTTTCAGTCCTGTTTCTGGCAACAGGCCAAATGTTTACCAACGATACAAATACAAGGAGACAATCTTGCCGAAGATTGAGAAATCTCGGTTAATCTTCAGTATTAATGGAATTTTGAGCAAACCACCCCTGAGCAAAGAGAAATCTTCATTGTCTTTTATTTTTGGCAAGGAAAGTCATTTGGTGAGGTGGAAAGCTTGAAAGTCCCCTTTTTTGCACAACAGCTTAATTCTGAGACTGAATTACACAGATCTGAAACATGAGCCTACAAAATTAACTGAGGTTCCCTTGATACCATACCAAGAGATTCAGCACTTTTCTAAGCATTTCAAAAAGACCTTTGGCAGCCTACAGGTCTGGGTATTCTATCCCTCTGTCAGTCACTTTATCAAGCCACAAGGTAATACATTTTAACTCTAAACTTCATCTCTAGTGAATGGATTGCATTTATTCGTAATACAGTAACTCGGCTAGTTCAACGCATTAATTTTCTGTGGCAGCCACCATATTGCTGGGACTAGGAGCTTATGTGGGAACCATGGGAATGGAAAGCATGAACCTCTACAGCCTGAAAAAGAGAAGCTGGGTCCTCTGTAACATAGGCACAGGGACCTAGGAGAGGATTTTCTGATCTAGAGATACTGCTAATCAGAATGGCCATTTAACTCAAAGGCAAGAGATCTTAGCATATATTAATTGCAAAGTATCCTAGATCTTCATGTATGGAAATAACTTCTTTGTGTGCATAGTCCGATTGGTCTGAATGTGGCTACTTGTGTATACAGTCTAACTCACATGTGGAGATCATTTTAAGCTCTGGGCCCTTGTCTTTTTCATGGTATCCATTAAATTCAGAATCTTATGTGTATACGGTAATTTCACCTTTGTCTCATCTCTGTGAAGTGGAGGACAGCCAACTGTAAATACGTTGCTCTCTAAATTTCAGTTATGGCTGAGATGGGAGTTTGGATCTGTTTATTCAAAGATAGCTCCTTTAAGAGCTTTATTTACTAAAATGCTCTTTGTGTATTTTATAAACTTCATCTTCACCATTAAAGTTCCTTAAAGGAGGTACAAAAAGCATTCCCAGTAGACTAAAATAATTGCACAGATTGTAATTTTTAGTCAGTCCTAAAAATATGCACATCCTTAGTCCAAGGAAGCTGCTTTCATTTCAAGAAAATGAAATTGAAGTTGTAATTCCTTTCTTCCTCCAAATTAGAAATTATTTCATGTTTAGATTAATTTTTTTAATATAGTATGCAAGGATAAAGCTGTATGATGCTTCTGAATGTTAATGGGAATCATAACTATATTTCTGTGCATTGTGCTAAAAAATTCTCCCTTTGTTTTTGCTTGTATGCACATATATTTTATTTGATGGGACATAGTACAAAATTAAGCGCTGAATAAAAATAAGTATTATATAGCAATACCAGAAATAATAAGTTCCGTCATTTTGCTAATCCTTCTCTCCCAGTGAAAACAAAGAATGAATTTACATTAGTAAACACTAACAAGAATTCATTACTGCCCTCACAAGAGGCTTGGAGAAAATGAAATAACATAGTGTACTGAAGAGGAAAGATGGGCAAAGAATCCTTGCTGTCTTGCTACAGAGTTACAACCAGATTAATACAGAGGAAAGATTCTCACACTATTATTGACTACATTAAGTTTCAAGAAAATCATATTTGAAAAGAGTTAGTTTAGTCAATAGCAGACAGTGTTATAACTGGAAAAGCAGTTAGAACTTCAAAATTTTCATTGCATTTCTAGTTATGTACCGAGTAAGCTTAGTTGTTCCTTTGGGCAAGGAAGCATGCAAGTGATATTATCACAGAGTACCCTGGAACAAAAGACAAACCATGAGAAAGGTTGCGCTCAAATGATTACTAGTCAAAATAAAACTAGTGCCATAAAATCTTGAGGGCATGCCTCATATTCTTAAAATGCTTGCCCTCAGGACTGATCTCAGTGTTGTTTCCCTTCTTGTGGACACAACTGATTGCGTACAATTAGTCATTTAAGATATGCCAACAGGGTATGTTGTGGTGTCATAAAAAGGCTCAAAAACCAGCTTATTCAAAGCTAACTCATTATTGAGGCTGGCCACTGTCTGTTCTGTTCTAGTTCTGGTTGACTAACTTAGATCTCTTGGTTTTAGGATTCACAAACATTCTTTGTGTTGTTTTTTCCTGTACCTCTGCTTCATGTATGCAACATATATTTCAAGGACAGCCCAGACAATTCTATTATTCACCCCAGAAGGCAACTCAGTGCATTCCCATTTTTTGTATTTTCTAGTGTTTGCTGTCTCATAAAGACCTTATCATCTCCTTTATCAAACTTCTCAGTTTTGTATATGGTGATATATTTTGCTTAATGAAGGTAGCATAGATATTTTTGAGCCCATTAATTTTTTAATTCCCAGGACATTCTAGTCTACAGTTGGTGCACACTAGATATTGAAAAATGCATTTCCAGTGAAAAGTTCAGCAACCTGACTGCTTTCTGTCTGTCATAAACATGGAGTTGTTTGGACAACCAGTCTGAAATGCGCAGACTTTTCCTTTAGGATACTGTGATTTCCACTGAATATTGGACAATTATTGCTAACTATATATATAATATATAGTTAATAACTATATATATAATATATAGTTAATATTGGACAATTATTGCTAACTATATATATAATTATTGCTAACTCAGGGCAGAAAATTACCAGCATTGGAGTCTGAGACCAGTCTTCTGGTCGCTAGCTCCAGTTAGTTTAAAACTTGGTCAATAATGCTAAATTTAGCACACATGATTTGCTTGGGCAGCCTAGGAAGACCTCCATTTGGAGTAAGAGGTGAGTGTAGTGGCCAGAACCCCCCCACAGGTAGCAAGACAACTCACATAAATTAATTCATTCAGTTTGACTCCTTCTGATATGTAGTGAAGAGACTTGTCCTCCTCTTCTAGTAATTCAGGCAATGGACAAATGATGCATATGTAGATAGCCAGTTCATAGACCCCACAGGCTTGATGAAGACCTTTATGCAGAATTCATGCCCACAGGTTGCTGGAATTCTGAGGAGGGCTAGACTGCCTTCTGGACCTGTCTCATTGAAAACATGGGCACACATTAATTTAAAGTTCCATCTGCAGGACTTATGTTCACCATTTTAAAGGTGTCTGTCAGAATTTGATACCCTGGGAGAAAAAAAAATTGCAGAAAGCAGTTCTGCTTTTTTCCCCCCTGAATGTCCCTGGTGTTTGCCCCTTGAGATATTTGTATTTTATTAATGAAAATAGAGGCAGAAGCATTTTGGCATTGGGGGCATCACAAAAATAGGAAAGGTCATCAGTCAGTTGAGAAGAAATTTGCATGCCATTCTGTGTGTTCAGTTTTCTGTGTTCTGATAGTGAAATAGCGGGATCACTGCTAATTAATATATCTGTTTGCAAGGCTGCAATAAATGGAGCCAAGAAAAGTAAGATGACAGGAAAAGAGCATCAAGAGCAGGGGGTAAAAAAACCCATCCCAAACCAGTAAGATCCTGCTTTTCAGCTGGGAGAACTGCTATTAGTTTGGGTAATTGTTATTTCCACCAAAATGAAGATTCAGATAGTAAAGAGAGCAGATTCATGGAAGACAGGTAACATTGCACTGTTTGCAGCCTGTTAGAATTGAACACACACAATCTGTGTTGTATTTTCCTCTTCCTTTTTCTATTTTTTAAGTAGTAATATCTGAAGCTGTCCCCAATGGCAGTCTGCATGTGGGGGGTAAAATCTGGAATTCCCTAATTTCTCCTATTTTCTAATAAAAACTATTACTGTACAAATGTAGATACTTTCCTCCCTTATTTTAAATTGGAATGGTTTTAAAGGGGTGCTTTTTGGTGTAGCATCTGAAAGTTGGGGTCCCCTGGTGATTGTGATCACAGTCTCACTGAAAGCACTTGGGGCTTTTTTTGACATCAAATTAATATTCTCATCACTAAGTGTGAAGTACAGATTTGACAATAGAGCAGCTTCCTCTTTGTTAAAAACTTGCAAAGAGTTTCAGAGTTGAAAGGCTGAGTAAATCTTTATATCTGAGGAGGTAAGCTTAGTGTTATTTCTTGTTTTTAACAGCGCTGTACTGGAGAGCTGCAAGCTGTCTGAACATTGGAGAGAGACCCTTTGGGAGCTCCATTGGTTTTCAGCAAGTCTTTGCATGCAGTGTGTTTGTACTAGCTGAAGACAGCGCATGGCTCTCTAAATAATTTACAAGTTGATTAATAGACTCACATGGGTATAATTAGAAGAGGGAGAGACAGCAGCTACAGTAACGGGTACAGTGCTTGGGGGAACTAGAGACTTTATTTTTTTTAAAGAAACTTTCTAGGGTGCTGGGCGTTTGAAGATAAGTTGGGAAGAGCTCAGTGCCTCTTCTCTTTTGAAGTGGAAATAGGACAGTTTGAATCCGTCGAGTTTAATTTTTCACAAGCTTTAGGGGCCCTGCAGTGCAACTCCCTTTTTATTATTGAAAAAAACTCTCCATTTTTCTTTCATTTTTCACACACATGCACACACATGCATGCGCACACACACACAAACCCCGAGCCCAAACAGTAGCTAATAAACAAAATTATTTTCTACTTTATTTAAGTTAGTTTTATAACAATGCTGTATGTTCACCTATATGTGCACCTCAATCACAAATATACTGTGTAAAGTTACAGAGATATTTATGAATACACCATACTTTAATTTATGCATTTTTAAGAAACCTTCACCTCTGTTTGACAATGCTTTTGAAGTAGCTCCGTTTTTCAAGTCAAACTTTTGACTTTTCCTCTGGGACTGCTACAAAGGTTTTTTTATGGAAAATAGCTAGCAGTCTTTTTTCCTACTAGGTGAAAATTGGTGGTCAAGAGAACAAAATAATTTTTTTTTTTCTGTTTTAGGTGTCTATATTTTAATAAAAGATGCAAGGCTGTAGAATAGAAAGTTTTACATGAAGGCATATAGGCAGTAAGTTGTCATCTTCTTTCCTGAATGTTACTTTTTTTATGTGTTGAATCACTATGATATGATAAATTAGTCTCCTTTTCCTTTATTTGAAAATCTAGAATATATTTTTCTTTATTCTACACGACATGCAACAGTCAAAATTGGCCTGTTTGGCTAGCAGATATTCAGGGCTGAAGTAACACTTGGGAGACTCAGTCTACAAAGACATTTTTAAAGGCCACCCCACTTAAGAGTAAAAACAAAACAAAACAAACCTCACCCCCAAAAGCCAACCTTGGAAGCCAGACCAGACAAAATAAACATAATTTTATTTAAGAATCTAGTGCAGTTGTTTTCTGGAGCAATTCTGATCATCAGTCAGTTGGTGAATATGGTCCTGCCTATATAAATTTTGCCAGTCTCCTAGTCTTGCAGCAGTATTCACCATTATTATTGTTAATGGAGTATCCATTGTCTAGTATTAGGCATCATAACTCACAGGGTTAGTGCTGCTGGAGTCTGTGGGTTTGCGTGAGGGAGTTAAAAATTATCAGATGCTCACAGTTCCCATTTTTGGTCAGTGGGCATCACTGTGCACCACCAAAGCACCACAAACCCTCATGGATTTGAGTGAAGTTGTGGCCCTTGGCCATACATGGCCTCATGGTTGTTGAGCTTTTAAAAAGCAAAGCACAATATAAATGCAAAGTATTAATCTTTCATATTTATTTTGATTTTTGTTGCTGACAGTTATTCTTAAAAACTTAGAAAAGTGGTGTTTCCTTTCCTGCTACTGTTCTTGCAGCACTAGCTACTCAGCAAAGGGCTGCTCACTTGAATTCTGTTCATTTTTCTGTTTGGAGTTTGGGATGGGGAGCTCATATGAGGTTTTATAAGAAAACTGGAAGGAAAAGCATATTGTATATTGGCAGCATCCCCTTTTATGGTCTTTGGAGTTTAACATCAAATTCTGGCTTTGGTTCTATTTCACTGGGTGTCATTCATACAGAATCAGGCTCCTGTATGAAACAGGGTTTTTTAATGACAAGCAAAACATTTAATAGCTCTTGTGTACTGCTTTACATTTTTGAGTGTCCCTTTAATATGGCCAGTAGGTGTCTGGAGGAGTGGCAAGGGGAGACGAAGAACTGGGCAGCTGATCCCACTGTTGGGGATCTAGAAATGCATGCTGGCACCAGGCATCACTGGTAAGCGATGACAAACCCCTTAACGTCCTATCCTCACATGGTGAGGCAGTATTTGGTGTAAAAAGGCCAAGATGTTTTTCACCGTGTTTATCAGACCAAATTTATCCTTTTTTGAATAGTATTGCTGTCAAAAAGGGTTTTGTAGGCCAAATTCTGCCCTCTGACAAGCCCTGTGTTGTTCAGTAGAGCTGAACTAGTTTAGAAACAAGGAGGAGATAGGGAACTTGATTGATAATGGAAATGATGTGTTAGATGGATTAGAACTGCCTTTGCTGTCTTGTGTCTAGATGTATTCTCTCTGCAGAAGCTGAAGGAGTAAAAAGAAGTAGTGCAAGTATACATTTTGTTACTAGTTTTAGAATCTTCCAGGTTAGAAACATCCCTGTGCGGTAATCCAGAGGAGCTTTTGTCTTGCAGGTGGATAAACTGAGGCAGAAAACCTAATTCAGCTCGAGCCACGCTGCAATCAGTGAGCAAGCATGGATGGGAACCCAGGTGTGTGGATCTTGACCTCAGTGTCAGTCCACTAGATCATCCTGCGACTCACTGATAACCTGTGCCATTAGGCAAATACACACAGACACTGACAACATCGCAAAGGCTATTTTTAGGGGAAAAAAAAGCTTTTTGTGTTTGTATGCTGGATACTGAATTTGGATTGAATTTCCATTGCTAAATCTGAAGATTCCACTAACAAGTAAAGCAGTGTAAGGGTCTGGAATCTTAGCTAGTCACTGAATGTGATCAGGTGTAGATTCCTGAATGGCTTGATAACTGAGAGAGAGCATGATGTGCTCCTTTAACATGCATTCCTGAAGGTCTTAATTTATCACGTGTCATTTGATCAATGATTTGGGATCATACCTGCTTTAGAAATGTCATCACTTCCTCTTTAATACAGCTAATTCCTGTTTTACATTACTAAAAGCCTCCAGAAAAAGAGGTTCCAATATATACGAAGAGGGAAAAATATTTAAAATGTGGAAATGAAATGTTTTATCATATTATTTATCTTACTGTATTAAAATAATTGTTCCAGTTCTTACAGGAAGCCATTCTCAGCAGTGCTCTATATGTAAGATGAGTGAGTGGAGACTGTATTTCTGTGTAAATTTTCCATTTGATAAAATTACTAACTAAGTGTTACGGTACTTTGCAAATGCCAATTCAATGTTGTTATTTGTGTCGTCGCTTCTTTATTTGCCGGCTTCAACTTAGCTTCAAAAATCACAAAATCAGAGATGCTTTCAGGTTTTCCGTGACAGCCCGGCGGTGTCCCTAATTAAGGAGGACTAAGCAGGCTCCGGAGCCGTCTCCGTTTCCGTGAATTACCGAGATTTCGGTGATTACAAGTCCCTGCCGCGGCGGCGGCGGCTGCTGCTGCCCGCCGGGCGGGTACCGGCTGCCGCCACCGCCGCCCCGCGCTGCCCGCCGCGCCCGGCAGGTGGCGGTAGAGAACAACCAACCGGGCCGAGCGCGGCCGAGCGCGGCCGAGCGCGGCCGAGCGCGGCGCCGGCGGGACCCCGCGGGCTGAGAGCCCCCGGCCTCCACCCGAGAAGGAAACGCTCCCCTTCGCCTTGCTGCATCGGAGCGAAAATGGGCCTTTTCCTCCCGCCCCCGCCGTTTGCCTTGAAGACACACTTGGATTATTTCTTATTATTTACAGTAGGCAAAATGGGCTGTATGCTAGGAAATGGAAAAACAGCCCGTTTTCACAAATCTGGTGTGTTGGCAGGATTAAATTAAAATATGGCTTGAGCTACGTGATGGCAAATCACTATTAAATCATTCTCAAACACGTTAAAAACAAATTGATAAAATCTCTGAGGACCTTAACGCGGGCAAGAAAATAGAATACTACTCTGAAAGACCCAAATAAAATGACCCATTGTGAATAATCCCGAGTTTATAGAGCAATAAGATAAGTAAATCTCATGCTTTGCTAAATTTGGGATTGACAGGACGATCCAGGGAAGTAGCCTTTGGCAGTAGTTTATACTCTGGGCAAGATGTTAACTGTCAAGCGCTGGAATCAAGCCTCAGGCATCTGAATTAACTGTGCAAGTCTTCAGACCTAGCTAAAAAAACCCAAAAATCTCCAAGAGAAGGATAAAGGGTAAATGGACAATCTTGTCAAAAGGACCTTAAACTTTTTACAGCACAAAACTGACAGAATTTATGCATGCAAATGCATTTATGCTGTACTTAGAACTGAAGTTTTTATAGGTATGGAGAAGTGAGTCAATACCCTTCAAAAGACTGTCTTAAAGGGAAATATATGGAGGAGGAATCAATTTAAATATGATAATTGTATAGCTTGAAGCACTGACAGCATTGAAGCTATCGGAGAATAGTGCCCTGTAATCTCTCAAGTAGTGTTTTTGCATTTCAGACTGTGCCTTTAATGTTCTGTTACTTTTGTCTTGAGCAGATGGTATGATTTTGTCAACTGATTGCCTGATACGGTGTTCTATTAGTCCTGCAGATCTAAGAGCTAATAGGCCACACTCCTATGAGTTTCATGAGGAAGTACTTTTCATGAGAAGTACCTTATACTTGTGAAAACCTTTGAAGCTCTGGGAAGTAAATTTATTTTTTTAAATGGTCTGCTGGAAGGTGCTGATTGACAGCCCTGGAGATAGAAAATCTCTGGGTGTCCACGCGGCAGTTCCAGCATGAACAGCAGCACTTTAAGCCTCTGTTCCCTGTACCCTGCCTGATCATACTCTTGAATTGATTAGATCACTTCTTAGGTCCACAGCTGCTAATTCAGCTGTGTAGTCTAGACCATTAACATGGTCGAGACAGGCTGGGAGATAAAGGACACGCGGGGTGTGGTATTGATGTTAGGCAAGAATGTACGCGTGAATGAATTACATTTCTATATGGAACTGGTTGTGGCCTCATTCTGCCATGTATACAGTTTCTAAGGTTCACCGTGACCTTGGTCCACAGCTATGTACAGTGCTCTCAGCACAGGTTATCACTGTAGCTCAGCAGGTCTGCGGCATTACTTCTGAGGGGTGAATTTTAGTCCTGTACCTTGATTTATCATCTTAATAGAGATGTGCTTCCACATTACCTGATCTGGATACCTCTCTGTAGCACATTGTAATTTTTACAAGAAACTTATCTTTGGACTTCTCTAATGATAAAGTAAAATCTCTCTTGAGTCTCATTCCCCCAACTTTCAGAGGTGGAAACTCACACAAGCTTATGTTGAAAAGGAATTGATTATTCAAAGCTCTTGTGCTTCATAATCTACTTAAAGCATGTAGATTGACTGTCTCATCAGAAAAGCTCTAAATTTTACTTTGCTATATAGCCCGTTGGGTCATGTGCTTAAGGCCAGGAGACCTCTGGCTAGTTACTTGCAGACTGTGTGCCCCTCCAATTACAGGTTGTTAATTTGCCTTACATTCAAGAGACAGTTCCACATGAGTGAAAAGGAGTACCATACTGCAGAGTTCTTCATTACCTACTCTCTCTGTACCACAGCAAAATAAGAATAATACTGATTTCTTTCTTCCCCCCTTTTTTTCCCCCCTCTGGTCTGCGGAAGATGTTTTACAGTTTTAATGCAGCTGTTTTAAGTATGACTGTTCCTGTTCAAGGGCAGCTGATGTACTTTGTAATGCCATTGAACAGCCAACAAGCTATGTTCCCCTATTGTGTTGAAGTGATAGGTATGTTTGCTAATCAAGAGGAGAGCAGAGCTTGCTGTCTGACTTGTTTATGTTTTATTTCTCACCATCAAGCTTTAGAGGGAGGCACAGAAAATATGTAAGCATCTCTATTATTCAGTAATGTATATATGTACATGAGTGTACAAACAATCCAAAGTGTATTGATGATACCTTCTCGTCAGTCATTGCTGAAATTAGCAAGGTGTCAGGGTTACCACATATCCTCAGCATTACTCAAAAAGACCCAAACCTGGCATGTCATTAGATAAATTGTTAATTAATTGTCACTGCAACTTGTTAGATGGTTTTTTTTTTTTGCTCTTGTGATTGCTTCAAATTTGTTCAAAAATAGTGACAAAAGTAGAGGATTTTGATCATCAGGATTCACAGAAGGCCTACGGGAAGTGATCAGTTTGAGGAGATGCTGCCTGTTTCCCATCACAATTGCTTTTTAATTTTCTTGTGGGCTGTAGTGTTTCTTCTTCCCATATGCAGAATGGAAGCAATTTGGCCCCTGGAGCTGGAGAATCTCCTATCATCTGCTGGAAGCTCAACAGCACAGTATACCCACTTATTCTTCTGTGCCATTCCTGGGGCTTTCAGCCTCTGCCCTGATTCCCTGTTCATCTCTCAGGGATGTCAGCTCCGGCAAAATCCTACCTTAGTGCAGTTTTACTCCTGGGTTTGTAGGTTTCATTCAAATCCCGTGCAAAACTGTCTCTAAGCATTCTGAAAATGTTTCAAAAAAACCCATGTAGTTCGGCATCTTTGTAAATCCATGTTAATGATTCCAGTGGGAATCATGATAAAATAATGTGCATCAAGAGAGAAAGTTTAGTGCTGCAACCAGAAATTCAAGACTACCAGGAAAAATCCGCTGGTCTTTGTATGGAATATATTTTGGGGAAAGAAAAGGTGGGACATTTTTTTTCTTTCTGCCTACCAGGATGTCTTGGTTTTGTATTAGTTCTTGTAACCTGGAGGGTAGGGAGAACTGCCCTGCAAAGAGCCCTGAAATTCCTCTCTTATACCCTCTATGCCTGCCTGCAGCTCAGGTCTTAGATACATAAGTACTATCTGTCTAATAACATTTCTGCCTGCTGCTGCTGCACTATTGTACAGTTAATTTTATGAATCTCGTTTTTAACAGAATGCCTAGTTTTGCATATCATTTTGTTCTCTGTCAAGTGTCTGGTTTTATTCCATTCCTTTTTTCTTTTAGCAGATGGAGAATATTACTCTCCTTAACTTGTTTTTTTTGTAATGTTAAGTGGGTATCCTCAATTAATACACTAATCTGTTTTCTAATTAATTCCCTGTGGTTTTCCTCCCTTTTTGCTGGTACATTGAATCCTGAGTGCAATTCTGTAAACTCAGTAATTTGATTATTTAAAGGAGAAGTAATGAATTTCGTGATAGAGATGTAAGTCTTTAGGAAATGTTAAATTTCAGGAAGCAAACAGGTTCTATTATTGCAGTTTAAAACCTGCTTGTACCCAGGGTATAAATGTGCACTGATAATAATATACTCTACTAAAATACAGGAGCATTCCTGTCAGCTAGGCCTAAAGCGAATTGCATTGTTAGAAACCTGACGCATACACTCTCCTACAAGCACTTGTTGTATTTTTGAATGCAGATAGGATGGCAGGGTGAGTATCAAAACATCAACGTTCCATGATGTGGATTTATGTAGCATTTTTTATCACTTGTTTCCAGTAGAGGCAACAGTGTATTAGACATACTGTACAAATAAAGAGAAGGGACTCTCATTGCTTCTTGAAAATTGTTTTGGCTGCTGCTTTGGGAAGTAGCTTGATGTGATTTTGCTGACCTTTCTTTGAGGTTATTTGACACTAAGACCAACACATTGCAAGAGTCCTTGGAAAATTTATAGTCACTCTTGTTGAGGCTAATATTTTAATTCTTCTTTAAAAAAAAAAAATAAAAAAATTTACAAGATACATAAGTTTAAGTATCTTGATTGAAATATTTTACTTCATGAAGGCTACAGTGAAAATATGCAGGATACCTCCTTACCACTGCGTCCCATTAAATAGTATTTTAAAAGCTGCATAGTGACTGTAATCCCAGTCAACGTCTTGCTAATGTTCTCTCTTGCCCTAAAGAAAAATAATAATAGAGGAAAGAGAATTTTTATCTCTAAAATTAGAGAGTCATCAATGCAGTAATTACAGTAGTTGAAATACATTTTGGAAATTTATTTTCAGTTATAAAAGCTTCAAGCCTTTGGGCGAATTGGAGAAATATCGCATCTAGCCTGCTGTGGCAGGACCATTATAATCTGCTACGCTAAATACAGAATGCTACAGAAATTTCTTTCCTGTTCTAGGATTTCTTTTACACATCTCATTATTTTTGCATTTTGATAAGATTGTGTTACACACTTCATTGTGACATCAGCCCAGTATGGCTGAGCAAAAAAGTACATTGCAAAATTATGTAGGCATCAGTTTTTTACCAAATACTTTGCTTTAGTCCTACAGTTCCTTATGAGTTTGGGGGTTCCATGATAGCACAGTAAATATGCAAAAGTCAACAGTAACTCCTCTCTCCAAAATCTATCAATTGTAAACAGGAATAACTCTTTATGTTTTAGTTCCTGTAGTAGTCTAACCAGAAAAAGTAGTGTGTATCATCCTTAATTGCAGACTCAGCATACAAAATAAATGTCATCTTTTTAATCCTTTGCAGTCCCAGACAACCTTGTTATGAAGATCCTGGCAGAACGCCTAAACACACTAGACTGCATGACCAATGGTTGGGTGCTTTATGGCTTCCCAAGAGACATAGAGCAGGGAGAACAGCTGCAAAAATCACATATTATTCCAAACAGGTAAGATATACATTTAGCAATCATAACAGTACATATATGAAAAATCTGTTTATGGAAAGATACAGGTCTTTATTGATATTGTGTAGGCTGTTGCATCTTATTTATTCATTCCTTCCTTAGCTAGTAAAGGGGGCTTGCTCGTGGAGAGTAGGAAATAGAGCATTGGGCTTACAAATCCTCCAGATGGCCAAACTGTGGGAGAGAGAAGAGGTTTGTTCTTCTGGTTATTTGTTTGAGTTGCCTCTAAAGGCAAACCATAAGAAATGGATTAAAGTTTGGATTCTATCAGAAGGTGTATTTTATTTGCAGCAGGAGGGGGGAATCTACATCATCTTTCTTTAGCTTTAGCATAATATCATAGAAATATATTAGTATTGCAAGGAGCTCATTACGAGACTTTTGGGTTTTGTGAAATAATTAAAAACAACATGAGAATTATATTTTATTTGAGCTATAATGAAGTGTTCAGAAATGTAATATAAGAGAAATGAGCATCAAAAGAGAACTGTTACAACTGACAAGCAAATAAAATGGAGTTATTCTTTACAGCTGGTCCAAGGGTGGTGAGGATTTGAAAAGCTGGTGTACTCATCAAAGCTGAGAGGCTTCTCCATTCCCCTCCAGGGCTTCCTAGTTCAGTCCATACCACTGGCTGACACGGTGGCCATTCAAGGCATACAGGGGGAATTTTATTCTTTATGCTTCCAGGAAACTTACTCTTATCTAAAAACTAGTTGTGGAAAAGGTATATTACCCACATAAGTGTTAAAGTTGGCAAAGTTACTCTTTGTATGTCTTCTGTGTGTCTGCCCTCAATCCCCTCCCCAGTCCCTCTACAGGGTATAGCGGGAAGATGTAAAAGGCTAAGATTGAGTTGGAGAGAGAAAATTGGAGAGTGAAAAGGGAGGGAGCTAGCAGTCATGCCATCAGGGTTTAAAAATGAAAGTATGTGAAAACAGCAGTAGGTTTATTTATTAAAAGTAAGACAAAATACATCTTAAACAGGAATCCATTTCATGAAAAAAGGGAGAAAGTGTCTTGAAAATTATGCTAGATTCAGTTAAATAACATTTCCAATGGATTATTCTTCATGTGCGTTTATGTAGGTCCTGAGTCCCTAAACATATATCTGAGTACCTGAGATCAGTGAGAATACTCAAGTGTGTGCCATGTGCTCCTTTACAGGATCAAGACCTCATCAAGTGAGGAAGAACAACTCATTATAAAATTGCAGGTGTGGAAATTTGGTACTGATCCATTTGCTCAGCTTCCATTTTCTTTAAGAGCTCTGCACATTCATAACTGAGTTAAGAATTTGGCCCCTACTATTTTATACAGGGGTTGAAGTGAGGGACAAAAATAGACATCATGCTACCTGATTGATTTTGGAGCTGATATTTTCCATGACACTGAAGTAGTAGGTATATAAGGGAGAGAGGGTGATTATAAACAAAAGGACATACTGCAGCATAGGATAGCAGGGCAGTAATTCAGTTTCAGTTGTGATGCTAGTTATAAAACACTATCTGCAGAGGTGGTGTTTCTGACATCAGGAGAAAAACCTGATAGAATTATAGCCTTGAAATCAATCTGGGAATAGGATGCAGAAATCTATAAATCAGACACAGAACAATCTACAAAGTCTCATTTTTAGGAGGGCTCTGTTGATGAAATTAGATTAAAATAAATTTACATATATATCAAGTTTATTATTAAAATCTAGTCACATCAGTAAACAAAATTATTTGTGAAAGAGTATGTTACTCTGTGTTTTGAACTCAAAGTAGACCTCTTTGGCTGATCAGAACACAGAGTTATTGTCTGCTTGTCAAGTCACAAATCTATTCCTTAGAGCTAATAAATGGTTAGTGTTCAAATACTATGTTTTATCTGACTCCCACCTCATAAAGCTAGTACACATAATACTAAATTATACAGCATTGAGCAGGATCAGTCTCCTGACTCCTCCATCTTATGGAAAGAAAAACAAACCTAGTAATTGATGGTGGAAAAGAAGGAAAATAAAGTTATTTGAAAACAAACAAAATGGGCTATAAAGTTTGTTAAAATGTAATAATAAAAAAACTCATACAGCATCAGCCACTGCATCCGAAGAACTGCCCTGGAACGAAAAGGAAAATAATTCATTTTCCACTGAAAAAGTAAAGCACAGGGCTTGCTTTAAATTAGAATTTGCAGTAGAGCGAAGGCTTGCTTACAGACTGGTACAGGAAAACCTGCCTGTATCAGACAAAACCTGTCTGCCAAAGAACTGCTCTTCCTGTACTCAGGAAAGACAAGTATTGCTTTCTGTGTTGCTCCCTATGAAGCAGTTACTGCCTAAGTGGACAGGATCCTAATCGTATTGAACTGTGGCAGCCTTTAGGGCAAATAAGAAGCTGAATCTATTAGTGGTCTCTCAGCTATCTAGTAAAAGAACCACCATTAACCACTTCGTGCCTGCGGTAAGTGGGAATCCAAACACAATTATAGGGTGGCATCTGAAGCTCAGAACTACTAACGCAAAGGACTGAATTCAGTTCCTCATCCAAATGAGGGTAAACAGGTATTTTAGCTTTTATTATTGTTAATGCTTGAGCAACAATAAGAAATACGTAGTATAGCCATGGATAGTTCTAATATACCAAAACCTCTATTCATTATCTACCAAAATATTTCTTATCCTCTTCTGCTCTCTCCCAAACTTACAGTTAAAATCAGATTCAGCAGCAACAGTGTCATCTGTTACATATCTCTTGTCATTAGCTTCAGCTGGTTCATGACCAGCTGTCTGTTGGTTCCAGGCCAGTTTAAGGCAATCAGCAGTTTAAGGATTCCCTGAGCCAGAGGGTCATCTGGACAACTGTCTAATAGCCCGTTTTCCTTGACTTTATAGTCTCTTTTTCAACACTGTACTTTTGGCCTCCACCAAACAATATGGAAAGGAGTTTCACTTTTTCACTGGGTGTCATATGAAAATACTTCACAGTGTTTTTTCCAGGTTCCTTTCCTCTACTGAGAAACAGTTATAAGCATTCCCTGTTCATGTCTCCTAACACTCCTGACTTTATAAGCTTCTTGTATACACCTGTTCAGTCATCTCTTTCCCAGGCAAAGATCCTTGGTCTGTTTATCCTTTCCTTTCCTAGAAGTCATTTAATTCTTCTGATCATCCTCTCTTCCTGTTCTCTCCCTTCTCTAGTCATTCTAGCTGTTTCTTTGCCGACATGGGACAACCAGAACTGCATTCAGTTTTGAGCGTAGCACTGTGTACTGGATATATATATATATTAGCATAAACATTTTTTATTTGATCTTAACTCCATTACTTATAATTGCTGATATTGTATTAGATGTTATTGTGATAGATTTTGGAAGAATGTTTTGTGTGTGTAGACTATGGTAACTATACAGTGTCTCTTTCATTGAAAATATACTGAAAAATCACCAAGTGTCACAAATCTCAACTGAGTGTGTACAAACTCAGCAAGGGGCCTAAAGACCCTAAAACCTCAAGATGTCTGTAATTAAAATTGTAGCCGAGTTTGTGTTAGAGTTCTCCTCAAGCCGATAAAGTGAGCCCTTCCATCTGTGACAACGGGCTCTGCTGCTAAGTGCGTCCTGGGATTTCCAGTTCCTCTGTTCCATGATTTCCTTTGGTTTTTTTCCATCTGATCCAAATCCAGAGTCGATCATTTTACATTTCAGTATTGATTAATTATATTACAGTAGTACATACAAACAATACTAGTGGACAAAGCTGGGCAGGGGAGGGATGAATTTGAGGATTGACCTAACAATACACATATAATATATTTCAAATACCCATTTTTCCAATATTAAAGTTTTTTCTTTCCCAATAGAGAAAATAAACAGCACTAGCTTCTCCAGTGCAAACTTTCCAGCAGTGTTTTATTTGGTCTTCAAAATGATGTGGCTGTATCTCCGATTATGTCATCTTTTAAAATAATATATTTAAAGCTTCTTTTTCATCACACTACTAAGAACCTGTATTCAAACAGTTTAGGAGAATGAAGTTCCTAATTTCTAAGGTAGAATCTATGAATATGTTGAAAAGAGAAAAATCAGAATGGAAAAAAAGTTTGGGTTTTTTTTTAACTATTTGGTCTTTACGTGAGGCTTTCATATTTCTGCAGCTGATCCCAATGTGGATTAGGGATAATAAACAGCCTATTAATGGAGTCCTGAACTAGGAAATGGAGTTTGAATCAGCAGCAAAATTCAATGGCTGGCAAAGGTTAATAACTCCATTACTATCAGCTCTATTTTTTAGCCGTTTGAAGAGCTAGGTGTTAGCCTTATCTTACTCCTCATTAATTGAGCTAATAGAACCCCAGTGACCCTACCATGCTGCCATTATCTGAGAGTTTACCAGACATGGACTGGAATACTTATCATTGAATATGTATTCCTCAGATTCATTTTTATATCAGAGACATTTTTGTTAAAGATTGGCTGTCTTCAGGTTTCTTTTTGTCTTTTCATTTCCTTGCTGCCTTCTGTAACAGCTACATATTTGGAAATTAAATGTAAATGACTTAATTAAAATCCTATCAAGGAACAAGCTAAGTCCCAAAATAGTTGCATCAAGGAAACATAATAGTGATTGAATTATTCAGACATGGAAAAATCTTACAGGGCATTTTTAAAACTTTGGCCTAATTTAAATGATGGATATTGTGTATTTATAATAGATGTGTTTTTAATTGATGGCATAAAAAAATCTGATGAGTAACAAAGAAGAAATATTATATCTTCTTATTTTATCCTCATTTTCAAGTGCAAAAAAAGCCACAGAAAAATGATGTGGTAATCGAGGTACTAAATCATTACAATAAAATTTGCCTGCACCAGGGAGAGAGAGATACAGTGGGAAAGATCCAAGTAACCTATGAAAGATTTGGCTTAATTTACAAAGAAAGTAGTAAAAATAATAGACCAATTCTCTGTTTCAATCATCCTCATTTTTTGTCTCTTCTGATTAGAAAGCAGCTCGCTTTTGCCAGGGCGATTATATGGTTGCTGGTTTACTGACTGTTGTCTTCACTAATGCTAATTGGTTTCCTTTTTATTACCACTTTACATATGAGTGTTCCCATCTCAGCTAGTCTATTGCTCCTCTGTCAGGTGTTCAAAGTCAGACAGACTGACTGGTTTGGTAAAAACTAAGGGGCAAGACAGTGGGACCTAAAGGGGCAGGATCTTCTTGAGCTCAGTGGTATGCTTATGAAACAGAAACGTATTTTGGAAAGTGTGTTTTAGGTGATGAATTCTTATTTTACTTCCCCACTCCAGCGGAAGTACTCACTCTCTTAGCTGTGCTGACTATACATCAAGTACATGCATAGCCATGCTCTGAGGGAGCAGAATACCCTGGCCAAATGATAAAAATTACGAGGTTTTTTCCCAACCAAAATCCATTACAGATTGTGCTTACTGGGCAAGATCAACAAATCTTCCTCTCACCTGGGCTGGTGAATGACTCGTCTGCTTCACTGAGTGAGTGGGATCAGTTTAATCCACAGTTGCTACCCCTGTAGCCTTTTCCAAGCTACAATAATTCAGTCATTGTGTTATCTCTTGATGCAAGTGTTTTCAGACTTACTCTGTTCATTGACAAGATTTTAATTAAGCCATTTACCTTTGTTTCCTGATCTGCCTCTATTGCAAGAGACATTGCTGAGCACTCCATAATGGGCAAAATGTATCAGGGAGGCTCCCATTACCTGTATGTAACAGCTGTGCATAAAAAGGTGTACATTGCTGTGGCATGAAGGCTCTATTAAGCAGTCATACCCATGGGCTGTTTAATAGTGACAACTAATTCTCCACATGTAGTGCAAAAAGTCACACACACACACACACACACTTCTGCCCTACACAAAACTGATGGAAGCAACTCCTTACACAGATTGTTGAGGTTTGGCCATTGGTGGGCAATCCTTATTCTCCGTTCTCACTTGCTTCCTTAGTAGACTGTGCTCTCACTTCCCTCATAACACTAATCTGAAGAGAAGCTATTGCTATTAAATAATCCAATAGATAGAAAATTGGATGATACAACAAAAAGATTGTCACTTCTGCTGTACATTCTGCCTGACCTATATTGGTACCATAAGAGCCTTTCTATCCTGGGGAACGGCGTTAATATGCATCTTGAGCCAACAACAGCAAAACATCAAATACAGTTTTAAAATCATTCTGTGTGCTTTCTGTATGATGCTGCATTTGCTGTCACAAGCTTATTCTGCTCCAACAAGAATAGGAGGTATATTTGGCT
Source organism: Sagittarius serpentarius (assembly GCA_034782735.1). NCBI lineage: Eukaryota > Metazoa > Chordata > Aves > Accipitriformes > Sagittariidae > Sagittarius > Sagittarius serpentarius. Next base: position 15,737,099 of record JAVKLA010000052.1, on the reverse strand, counting down.
TCAGTTGTGGGAGGCAGGTATTATTTTTAGAAGTTACCTCATACAAGTTCCTTTCGATGGCTGGAGTTTGTTTAGTGAAATCCTGGATACAGCAATTAAGGAGATCTCTGATCTCAGCAAGCTTCCTAAGTCTCCAGGAAGAGAAAGAAGAAAAGCTGCTACTTCTAAGTCAATATTTTTATTTTGTAAGGACCCAAAACCACATGCACAATCCTTTCATTCTTTTTGCTGCTGAAAGGAGGGATATCTTTCTGCAGTAGCTCTCTCTCACAAATGAGGAGACATTAGGAAACCTGAAGACTGTCTATCCTGGTTGCCCTTATGTTGAAACTTTTTCTCAGAAGATGCCACCAGTATCAAGGTTGCCTTTCTGAACTCAATACCTAGCTGGAGAGGGAGAGAGAAAACTCTGTAAAAGCAGCAAAGTCTGGGCTACTTTTCATGTCTTTGGCAAAGGTAGCAAGTATTAAACAGGGCAGACCAAAACAGCAACATCTCTGCTTTCTCCACATGGGAACAGATACAGCCAAACTGTGAGACCACTGGGCTTAATATTAATGCTTTCAGTGCTTCTTCATAAAGTTCTGTGAAGTATCCGTGCTTTCAAGGCAGAGATCCTAGCTCCTCCTTTGGCTGCCAATATTCGATGCCTGTGTAGCAGCAGCAGCAATTTGAATACAGTGACTTTGAGTAGGTGACATGGGGTTGTATTTGAATCTTGAAGAATCAAAGAACTTTGAATGATGTCAAATTCAACAGTACAGGAAGCTTTGTGTTTGAACACTTGACTTTGCAGTTTGGAAGGAACTAGCTAAATCAGGCAACATTTCAGAAAGAATCAAGATCCAAGAAGGCCTGATTTGGTCAGCTACACAAGAGCCCTGTGCCCTTACATGCTCTCAGTCACTTCAGGGCAAAGGACTGGCTTGCGTCCCTACATACAAAAACAATTTACTATCGGATATTATTTTGAGGTTGTCTCTAGTTCCTAGAAGAAACTGAAGATTTTTACTGAACCTAGTAGTCAAGTTCCCACATGTTTGCATTTAAAACTTTCCAGTATTACTCAGGAAGCTGAGATGAAGGGTGTCCTGTGGTAAGCACTGGGAACTTGCACATTTCTGCCTTGTCAGGGGAAAATATGTTGTTCTGAGAGGAGATCTGAGAACTGCCTGAAAGAAGAATCAGGCTTTTAAAATCCACAATGACAACTTCATGGTATTAATCTCTGCAAAGCAGCAAAGGTTGTTCAGGGCATTCACCTAAGACACAACTTTTGCTTAACAAATGAAATGAAACAGTCATGGAAATCGAAGTGTTACCACTTAAATAGTAGTCAAGTCATCTAACTTGTGCTTTTCCCCTCTGCACTCTCTGCTTAGGTTTTTATTCACACATTTTGGTCACCAAAGAGCATCCCTGAGAGCTCACTGAACTCACAGACCTGGGTTCCCTCAGGTGTCCCAGTTTACTCTCTGTCCATCTTGTTCTCCATGACTGACTCTCTGGGTTGGGATCCAGCAGTATTCAAGGTGCTGTTTGAGTGCTGTAGCATTGAACCTGAGGGGCCATCCTGCAGCTCTTCTCTGAGGCTGTTTGGTGTAGAGTCACTTTTAACTAACAGTTTTGCCAAGATGGGTAGGTAGGAAAAGATGTAGCTGCACACAGTCTTGTACCATCAGTGCATTTCGTGGAATAGGACACTGGTCTCAGCAGGGTAAAATACAGTGTGCTTTGTCAATTCGGAGTATTTCTTCACGGACTAAAGCAGTCATTTTCAAAATTTTACCTTAATTTCCTCAGTAGTTCACACACAAATAAAAGCCATATACATGCAAGTCCGATTTTGTAGGATTTAGGAGCTTTTTGTAAGGAAGGTGCTGGTTTTAAGATCTGGCTGGAACCAGAAAACTTTTGAAGAATAACCAAGGGAGGGAAAACTTTAAATATAATGGTGTGGCAGCGTTTTAATTTGCATTGGGTAAGAGAGCACATATAGATAAAACTGATGAGAGTTTTGCATGTGTGAGAACTGTGGATGAAGACACTTAGTGTCTGAGAAAGCACAACAGGAAAAGGAGGGCTGTCCGGTGTTGTTAAGCATCTCACATTGTGTTGATCTCTTAGCATTTACTTCAGCAGTGTGGTTAGTAAAAGTTGGCTGAATATTAATTATTCTGAGTAAATGTAGAAAGGTCACCCTTACATCTGTACAGGATAAACTGAGTTTATGAAAGTCTGTTACTGCATTTGCTGTCTGATACTGAGAGCGCAGGGGCAATACTTTTAGAGGAACTACATTACAAATGTACATTACTTTGAACTCCATGATTACTTGAGTTCAGGAATTCTAGAGTAAAAACTTAGGACAAGATTGTGCTAGCTGTGCTCTGATTTAGTAGTCTCTTTGGATCTGAGACTGATCCCAGGGTAAGCCATTACTCAGAGCTAGTGTGGCTGGCAAAATTGGCCCATACGGAAAACCACAGGCAGAATAGGCATTACGCTTCTTTTGCTTAGATTCTCCAAGCTGAAGATCTGTGAAGACAAGTGCATCAGTCTGTAGCAAATATAATACAGCTCGGCTGATTAAAACTGTCAAGTAATATTGCATATTGAATGGAGACTAGTTTGTCATTACCATGAGGATTAGAAAGTGTAATCTTCATTAAAACATCAGTGGATTTACCGCTGTTTGCCTTGGAACAAGATATTTGCTCAGAATTTTCTAGTAAGTAAATTTAGCAAGTGCAGGGCAATTTAAGAGAGCGAAGCTGAATGCTGTCATAGCTTATTCTGCAGGAAAGATGTAGGAATGATCCCTTATGTCTGAGAGACGCACTGGATCTCATTCTATTGGCCTAGATCACCTGCAGTCGTATAAATGTATTAATCGCCATCACATAAATTGGCTTCCTTTGGCTCAGGTGTAAGCGGTCACCCAGTGTTTTTGTGCTGTGTAAGGATCATATTTTCTGTCCTAAGTACATTATGTTTACAAAATTCTGTATTACAGAACTCTGTCCTTTGTAAGGCTAGAAATACGTTTTGAGTAAGGCTTTTATCCGTCCCACAGAGGCTTTTAAATGTTATCCTTTTGTAATGTGCTGTATTTCTGAGGTCAGTAAGAGCACTATCATGCTTTGCACATGATAAAAATTATTTTTTAAAAAACTGTAGTCTAATATTGTTCTGATATGAATGCTGATTAATATTCCACTGATAGGCACTGAGTGAACGATCCCGAGGACAGTCTGTTCTTTTGATATAACTGACCAAAGATCAAGGTACAGCAGGTTAAAAAGTAATGGTTTCATTTAACCTTCTAGTAAATGCTGCTACTTTTGTGAACATAATTGAAGCTGATTTTCAGGCCAAGTATATACAAAGAGTTCCTTCTTGCAGTGAAATCAAAGGATTTGTATTGGCCGTGAATGTGCCCCAAAGTTAAAGAAAACAGAAACAAAGAAATCACATGGTTTCTCAACCCCTTGAGTCCTGTGGGCTCTTCAGATTGACATATATTTTTCTTAACAGTGTTTGCAGTAAAACACTGAACTGTCAAAGCTAAATCGTGGGTATGGTGAACTTGCCATGTTTTTGTAAAGTTTACTTTCTCCTTTTAAAAGAAGTATGGTTTCCTCATAGAATTCTGACTCCATTGTACATTTCTAACCTCCATGGATGAGACTGCATAGAATTAACTGGTATAGGAGCAAGCCCTTAGCTTCTATTCCACCATTCAAAATATAATCTCAGCTTGAAAACTTGCTGCCAATTTTTTGTTAAAAATGTTGCTGCCAGTCCATTTATACGGAATCCAGGTTTTTATTAACTTTCTATGAATAAATAGCTGAAATGCATTTTGCTCAGTGATTATTAAAGAATTCCTTGTATTCCAGTTCTGTGATTCTTACAGTAAGTAGCTGTTACTTGGAAAAATCATCCAATAAAACACAGCAAAACCAACGATGGCAGGAGAGAAGCTTGGACATAATGACAAGGGAGAACTAGGAACAGATAGTTTCTTAAAGTCTCTCTTGTGTCCTTCTTTGGCTGTGTATTTGCATTGAAACATAGGAAGTTCGATCAGTACAGCTTCCAAATTGTCCTGTCTGCAAAAACTTGAGTAGCTTCCTCCGATTTATTAAGCATCATGTTGTTGCACTGCTAAGTATAGGAGAGCTCCATACCCAGGCTGAATATTTGGTTTTAGTTCCTGCCTTGTAGAGAATTTCTCCAGTGGTTCCTATGTTTCTCGTCATGCTTCCTTCCCCCCACCCCTACCTGACCCTGCTATAGATCTCAACTGTTGTTTTACCTTGTTGATGTTTTGTCTATATTTGCTTTAACCAGATGCCCCTCTTTGCATGCAGCACTGGGACTCATCCCCTCTCTCCTATCAACAATAATTAGCCTTGTAAGACTAATGGAAGAAATCGTGTCTAATTACCCTGTTGAAGGCCCAATTATGTTATTAACATTTGTGGGCTATAAGCTAATGATGAGGAGAGCCTCTCATTTGCATAGCATTAAGTTAATTGAGCTGGAAGCTATGGGGTGGATAGCAGTGATGATAGCAGGATTCTGTTACCGAATGGATAATGATGACCGGAGCAGGACGATTCACCTGACAGGTTTATTAATTAACGGCTATCTGATTACCTAAAAGAAATGGCAAGTGGCAGTCCTTCTGAAAGAAGCTGCAGTGTTTTTTTAATGAAAGATGCTATGTCACTGCTGATATTCTGGGGTGATTTATGGTAATGGCAGTGTAAGCTTTTTACTGGAAGCCTACACAAAAACCTGTTCTGGGTTCCTCCTTGCCCTTGCAAAAACATGCTGCGAAGGTCTGATATTTCTAAATAAGCCTAATTCTTACGTGGTGCATGAAGTAGGGCTGTGCCAGTGAATTTGTGTGATTGTATGAACAGTATATTTTGACAGTTCTTAATTATTATATAATCTGGGAGTTTTGCCCTTGGAAGAACCGGAGGATTTGATTTTGTGAAAGGTTTTTTTTTCATTATGGTGTTAGGCAGGATTCTATGTTGTATTAGTGAGAAAATAACTATAAACATTCAGCTTTTCATATTTTCCCACTATGTACAAATTGCAAGCAGAAGTGAGTGCCCTTACCTTCAATTTATTTCTAGGTACAGACAGTTATGCAAAGTTGTTAGGCCTTTTAAGGAACAGGAATCTTTTTTATTTAAAACAGTTCTAAGAATAAAAATCCATCTTTTTCTTCTTGATTAGATGTCAAGTTCTGTCTGGTTAATTCCAAACGCATTGTAATTCACAACAGATTCAGACGGAGTCTTGTTTGAACTATAGTATCTTTTAGATGAAAAAAAATCAGGCTGTTTAAAAGCTACCTGTGCAATCAATCCAAGGCTGAGTAACTTGCTACACAGTTACTCGTCATTAGAAACCCACACCTCAGTTCAGAATGTATCTGAATATCAAATACAGCTTCCAGTCAGTAGATCCTTTTAGATTTTTTCAGCTACGTTGAAGAACCCATTATTAAATCATGTGAACTCCAGACCTTATGCAGTGACTAAGATACCCAGTTTATCCTGGAACTACGTTTGACCAGACTTGTCCCAGGAAAAAAGAGAACACTACAAGTTTTAACCTTTCAGAGAATGACTTTTTATGCATTTAGGTGGCCTGATGATTAGTGTTTCAATAGTAATAGATTTGTGAAGAGTAGAGACCTATAGATAAAATACAATCATCACCATGATTTTGCTGTTGGAGAACTTATATGCATAAAGTCTCACTGCATTCTGTGACTGGCATTTCTTGAGTACAAAGGAGCTGAGAACATCACCTTGATCTGATGTGGTAAAGAGGCCAAAATTTTAGTTTACTAGATACATACAGACATTCACAAATCACTACAGGCACTTTTGGTCAAAAGGAGAAGAGAAGAAAAATGAAAAATCAAAGATGAAGGAAGTAATCTGGGAGAACAGCTCCTGGAGCCGGCTAACAGTCTGCTCTGTTTACTGGTTATGACTCGCAGCTGCCAGCAAGAATAGAGAGTCCAATCAGTTACCACCGATTGAGGGCGAATTACTCTGTGTAGCTGTGGACACCTGTGTGACGTGGAGCAAGTGAGGGAGAAGCATTTGTGTAACATTTACAAGGAGCGTCTTCCATCTCCTTCCAGCACGTGAGGGTACAGAGCCTAATGTCCGTAGCTGTGTAGAAAATACCTAAAAAGGTTGTTCAGGAAACCTAACACAATGAGTAAGTGCCTTTGCTGGAATTTAAACCCTACATCCTCCTGGTCCTCATTAGATTTCTGTAATCGCTAACCCACACAGTCAGTGTTGGATAGAAATATCTTTACTGTATAAAATAGTTTTTCTGTAAGGTGTTCTGTAGTTCACTACAGTGCCTTGCTGTATAAAATAGACAAACACAGCATCAAGCCAAGATCTGATAGATCAGGAATTATGTATTTAATTCAGAGTTCTGTATAGAGTGCTCATAAAAGCTTGATCATGATAGAGGGGCCAATAAACATTTGGGAACATAAATATTTCTGTAGGAAATGGCTTTGTGAAACGTTTAGTTGTTGAGAGAAATCAGAGGAGTAGAAATCTCTAGGTACTAATCTGATGGGTTATATATGTTGCAATGATAATAATGATGAGAGAAAATTTTTATGGGACCAGTAGCAACAAATACATTGAGTCCTGCATTTTTTACCAATGTCTTCATCTTCTTGTGTTTGCCCCACTTGCTATCTCTGCTGCTCCAAAATTCAGCTTTAAACCTAGAAAAACAGTGGATAAGACCTAAGGGTGCTGAACTACTCCTCTGTTTGGACACAAGGGTCTAAGTCCTCTGAATTTGCATGAGCTGAGTGTTTTGAGCAGGCAGGGCGAAGCCTTGGAGTTTCAGGCTGTGATCAGATGTTCACTAGAGGAGTGGATCAAAATCTACAGAAAGCCAGGCAGCATTTGTTGTCAGGGATGGACTGCAAGGGAAGATGTAACTATGTGAGGATTTCAGGGGAAATGGTGCTCTTTCTTTGTCTTTTGTCTTTCTGGAACATCCATTACTTGAGTATTTAGGCGTCAGTCCAGCCAGACAGCACAAGGAAATATATTTTAGAAAAGCACACATCAGAAAGTATTTTAAATGGCCGAATTATAGAACAAGACATTCTGGCAACACAGCTGGTGCTCTTGTCAGTCTGTAGGCTAGAAAATACGAAGAGAAGCTGTAAGAAAAATAAAAACAACCTAGGAATAGCTAATCAGGTTAGAAGTGATGTTTTGGCTGCAAGGATTTTGAGGGCTGTAGAGAAAAATAGAATAAGATTAGAAAATGTTTGTCCATCCTGTATGACAGATGTGGGAGAAGATGTAATCGTTTGTTACTTCTCTTTTCCTCTGAAAACAGCAGCAGCAATGAGCTGGCAGGCACAGTGAAATGCAGTTAGCAAAAGTAATGGAAGTTGAAAGTTTGACCTTTTGTGATGGAAATTTGATATGAAAAAAGGGTCTTTTGATAATTTCTCTATCCAATCAGATATGGGAGATGTCTTGATCCTATTTCCTCATTTGCATGCTGACTGATCTCATTTGAAAACCCAATCATTCACAAATATTGGGACGTCAACAGAAATTTTACAAGCAAGGAGCTGTTTTATCTGAAAGGGCTGCAGGATGTCATCTCTCGTTTTTCACTCCAGTGGCCTGATCTCTTCTTCATGATTCCATGTTTTTATTGGCAGGACAAGTTGAACATATTGAAATGCAAATAGCCCTTTCCACATTGAACCAAAATATAGGAGGGTTTTTTGGTACGATTGATTGTATCCAGGGCACTTCAAAAGCACAAAGAAATTATTTGCTGCAGTGCCTCTGATTTCTTTGCATTGCCAAGTTCTGACGCTTCCTGTTAGCAGTCATTGGCAGAGAGTGATTACTGGGCCTGCGTCTTACCTCTGCTTTTTCCCCACGTAAGGCCCACATTGATGCAGCTCACTGCTTCTGGGACCAGCATGTGAGGTCATTTAGTTTGCCTACTCGGGGACACACACACACACACAGTTTGTTGTTATCCGAGGTGCTATGTGTCATAAATGTGTTTAATGGATTTTACCAAATTGCAGATGTTTTTAATCCAACAGTGGTATAATTCAAAGCCTACCAAGATCACATGTTGGCTTTCAAGTGTGTGTATGACTGTCCAGATGATTATCTGGCTAGTCAGATTTCAGATCCTAGGCACTGCCCACTTAGGTGAGTTTAGGATCAGCTTTATCTCCCAAACAATTTAACCTTTCTATTTTCTAGAACAGGCAGTCCAATTCCCATTTTGCTCAACCACACAGTGGGTTAATGGCAAGTATTCCTGCTGTGTAACTGGTGTCATTATCCCTTATTTTGGAGACTACCTATTAAACTAACGTCCTAAGCCAAAATTTTGCATTGCTTAACCCTAGGTTGGCTAGGGTCAAACTAACAATATATAGTAGTTCTGAATAAAGGAAATTATTTAAAATAATTCTTTTTTTGGCATACTACCTTTTTAACACCAGGGTCAAGCTATATGAGAAATGTTTTTTTCTTTAGTATCCCAAGATTTTTCCTGCTAATCTGAGTACTGTCCTGGGAAATGGGATGTTCAGCTGCTTCTTTCTGGGGCTTCTTAGGCTTGCTCTGCTTTTTAGAAAAAAGTGAGTATTCACTGAATTTAAGTCTCTTGCCTCCCCGGTGAATACCTGCATTGGACCACAAAGATATTCTGCTTTTCTGGTTTGATGTAATTCTTTATACAGAACAGAACAATTCCAACAGGAGGGCAGAGATGGATTTCTTAGTTTAATGTTGTGGCGCTTGGCTGGGAGATGGTTCATAACTGGAACATCAAAGTGAAGCTGGCACATTTAAGAGTTATCCTGAGCACCAGCTGTTGGCTGCCCCTACCTAATGAAACCTTTCTTAAAACTGGTGTGGTTTTGCACAGTTTTGCTTCTGGCAGAGAAGGACACCCTCTGTTTCTCTGGAGTGGGCAAATTTGGAGAGGGGATTTCATGCTCTGCGCTGCAAGGTAGAGCACGTGAGGAGGAGAGGCACGTACCGGGGCATCAGTGAGGGTGCTCTGCAGGGACTGCTTTCCAAAGCCAAATCCTGGAGGGAATGGGTGCGAGGAAAGGGATGAACCAGATTATAAACTATACATAACAAGATATCTTGAAAGTAATTTAGTTGGTGTTTGTACAACACTTGGAAATGTAAAGCTCTAAATTAAACAGGAGGTTGAGATTTACCATGGCGTTCCTCAGGTGGGTGACAATATACCTGATTGGGGATTCACAGACATTTGCAGTCTTCATCACTGAGCTGCAAAAATAGCATATTTACCCAGCGTGTTCTTTATTCAGTAGATTTCGGGGTCTAAACACAAGTTAGCGCATGTGTTTGTGATATTTATCCAATAGTACCTAATTTCTTCAGTAATACATGTACTTCTGTATATGAGTTGGGGATTTCATTGCTGAAGAATGTGCCTGGTTTTGACTGAGGACAGGAGTAACTTGACTGATAGGCCTCTTCAAATCAAGAGAATCCGTTTCATCAAATCCTGTGGCCTGTCAGCTGGGGGGGATTGCTTTGTAAAACAGCAGAAATGGTAAATTCCCCCATTCCTTGTGTAATAAACTGAAGTTGTTGGTATGACTAGCTGGCACGACTCAGCAGCTCTCTGAATTAGACACTGAGCATTCTCCCAGATGGGAAATCAACCTCCTTCATCTCTCATGTATTTTAGAATATCGAACCATGTAAGTTAAAACATGATGTATTATTCTTGATAACCACAGCTATCTAGCTCCTTCCTGCTGGATTTTTTTAAATATACTTCCCTCTCCCCCTTCTTTTGCTCCTCAGTATTAAAAAAAAAAAGGCAGTTTAGTGTACCAATATTTTCTCTGCGGTGAAGTCAGCATAGAATATTAGTGTCCAAAAAGTTGTAAAACAAAAGACTATCATATGTTGCACCTTTTAATCATGTAATTGCTGAGTGACATTTAACTCTGAGGCTTTAAGTTACTCCTTTGTCAGCCAGCCTTCTCCTTCTGCCCCTCTCATTGCTCCCTCCTCCCGAAGCAACCTGCTTTTGCAGAGTAGTGCTTTAACTACACTGAAGTTTGGCTGAGCTTCTACATATTACAGCAGCAACACGAAAGCAAACAATTGAAGTATTTGAGAACAATGAAATATGTATGGCTATCTCTGACAGCCCTATAAAGCAGAGCAATTAGCCGCGTAATCCGAGAAAGCCAAAGCGACCGGCAGCCCACGGTTCCCTATTAGTTAAATGCTTTTTGTACGTCCTCATCCCATCAAATCAACTAACACTTCCTTTAATTGGTTCATGAATTATACAGCTTGGCTGCATTATAATTTAATCACCAGTAAACATTCCTGGGGCCCTCTGTAAAGTGTATAGCGCTCATTAATTCCTTAATTTCAGCAGATGGAAGGGGAGATCGGATGAACGGTGGCAGTACAGAGCGCCTTGGGCAATGGAAGAAGGAAAAAAAGGTGGGGGGCCGTTTAGGTTTTTTAAGGGCTGTCAGAAACTCAATCTGTGAGCTGTCAGCAGCTTGGACCCGTTTCCCCCCGCCTCCCCCTGTCTTCACCCCACCTACTGCTGCAAGTGACTGACGGATTCATATGGAGGCTTGTCAACCCGTCTTTAAACATCAAGCCAGCGGGTAAACCAAGCCCAATGTAAATTAATTCTTGTCTTACGGGCCCCCCTTTCTCTGTCCCCATGAATATTTCATGGCGGGCAGCATAAATATTAATTCTAATAGCTCTGCACAGTGGTTATTATTTCTGTTTTATGACAAATATTCATAAAATATTCAGGACCCTTTTTTAGAACATTTACACACTTGATTGTGAAATTTTCCAGCTTCCTGGGGACACAGTAAACATATTGGGGTTCTCTTGATGGACTTTTTTCTCTCTTAATTAATACTATGCCACATTAATATTTAATCAGATTTAGTTTTCTTTTCCCCAGAAGTGAACCCTATTACATTTGAGGATTTATTTGACAGTATTTAAACAGGGAATTTTTATTCCCTATTTTGAAATTGGTTTTCTTTGACACATATATAAAATGACACATTATAACCCATTCTTTTATTCCCTCCCCTTGCCTCCAAATCATACACTTTTTTGGTGTCAGTTCTTTTATTTATTTTATTTTACATACCAAATATCCTACCAACAACAAAAGTTAGTATTTAAATGGGGGGGGGAGTTTAATGTAACGTTTTATAGGAACACTTAAGATTAAACATCATTTGCTATGAATTTGATTCCATTTATTTAATAAGGAGGGAAAGTATGGGTTTCCTTGTTAGGAGCTGGAGGTGCTAGAGAAAAGCTGCAGACAGGTAGCAAAAGCATCAGTTCTGATATGAGTTTGCTAGTGCTTAACCCTGGAATTCTTTCTCCACTCAAGATTTGATTTGCCGAATCTAATTATTGCAGGGGAAGGTTGCAAGCATCTAAGGAAACATGACTGCATTTGGGGAAGCGGGTTTAGGTTCCTGACCTCGGGCCTCTGGAGCTGCAGAGGCTTTCGATTATCTGAGACTGAGTTTGATTAACCTTGCGGAGAGTGGAAATCGTGCCAGCCACATTACTTTAAAGCAGTGCTGGCTGCCATCTTATTCTGTGATTCATAAAGCACCGCTGGAATGAACTCCAGGGGGAATGCAAAGATGCTAGAATAACAGCTGAGAGTAAGAAGGAGGCAAAGAATAAAAATGAGAGAAGAAATGTAAAGTAGTTTTGAATGGAGGTACTAATGCATCCAAGCCACTTATTACATATGGGAAGAGTTAATATTGCCTTTTCAAAAGAAGCTTTAAAAATGCATTGAAGCCCCTAGTATGAAAACATTTGCTCTGTACATGTGTGTCTTTCGCTGTGCTTATGTAACGTTTACACAGCCAGTAGCTCTTCAGACCACTGTCGCGTGGAATGGCTCTTGCTGCCAAAAGGCCTGGGGTTCTTTGCTGGTGCAAATCTGTGTGATGCCAGTGGAGCTACTTTGCTTTATCCCAGCTCAAGATCCAGCCCATTGTTCTGTAAAACAGACAGACAGTGCTATGCAGCAGGGCTGCGCCTGCTCCCCCTGCGTAAGCTGGTGTGGCATCCGCCGAGATGCTGCTGAGATACCAGGCTGGTGGGGTGGGATGCGGGAGGGACCCTGCCACCTCGACTGTCTCGGCTGTTGGTGGCTGAGCGCATCTAACTGGTGGGTGGAAAACATCTAAGAGTCATTACTCTGCACTCCTGGTGAAGGGAAAGAACATCTGCAGCTATGAAGGATGTTGTTCATCTCGCCAGGATGTTGTTCATCTCGCTCCTCTGGCCAGAAGCCACGTCCTGGGAATAGTTCCCCACTTAGCTGCCTTTTGTAGTTATTCGGCAGAAATGCATCCATTTGAAAAGAAAGATCCAGTGTCTGGAAATAGCTTGTCATCACATGAATCGTTATAGGAACTCAATGAGCAAAACACTGGTGCCAATTAACCTGTGGTTTTGTGTTCATGCAATGTATTTTCCCTTATGGTCAAAACCTAGAGGGTGAAATTACTTCCCAAAATAGAATCAAGCATCTTTCATCAGAAGATATCCCAGAATTTAAAAGACATCAGTGAATAAAACCTCCCAACAACTCATTCCATAAATAAGAGGTAAGGATCATTTCATCCATTGCGGAGACATGCAAAAGCAGTATGTAGGCTAGGACGTAAATGAAGATCCATGTCCGGTCAGTAGTGCAGCCTCGGAAGATCTTTTGTAGTCTGGTCACCCATGGGCAAAATACCTGGATTGAGAGAAACCTGAACAAGACTGGGGAAAAGGTAGATGGGACCTACATAACGAGTCGTGCTCAGGATCCTCTGGCTGGGCCCCTAGTTCTGTAGAAGAGGCTTAGCCAAGGTTGCAGGTTCAAGGTGTCTTTATGCTATGGGAAAGGGAGCATTCTTTAGGGGAACTGATTGATCCAAGTCAGGTATCTCTAGCTAGAAAGTCAAGGAAGACAAGGTGACCTGGGTTTTAGCTGGGATTAGTCCCTTGGATTCAAATATGAACTTGCACCTGTCGGCTTGAACCGCTAACTTGATTTGCCATATTATTGTGATAATTCAATGGTGCTACCCAGGAAAAAGACCTTTTTGCAATGCAGATTTTTCTTGTATCTTGGCCAGGCCTGTCATCCCACTCCTGTCTGCCTTGTGGTCCCTGTATGATCCAGAAGTTTGTACAGTTTTATGCCTTTCTGGAAACTTGAAAACAAGAAAGTGGTCAATTTTAACAATGGATATTACAGTTTAGCCAAATTCAGGACACTTGCTAGAGATAGTACTTGTCTCTCTGCCAGTTCAGTCCTTAATGCCCCCCTAAGCCTTTTCTGTCCTTTTGTGAGAATGCTGTTATTTCCTTCTCCGCCTGCTTTGGCTCTGTTTTATGAACCAAAGGGAGGAGCTTGCATTTGTGCTAGTGATCACATAAGGATTTTACCTGTGGTAGCCTTATAGAGAGCTACTGTATCCATACAGTTCAACAGCCTCATCTCTTTTCCGGCTTTATATCTCAGTAACAAAAATTGTAGCCATTGCATTGCCAGAACTAAGTCTTCCAGGAGAGTTATTTTCCATGGGGAATTGTGCCATAGCATCAGACAACACGGTACTGATATCTCCATATTGAGTAAGATGTACTGTGCCTTATGAAAGGTTCAGTTTTCTAACCTTGAATTTGACATTTTCTATGTGTCTGCCTGGAAAGAGGGTAACTTTGTGTCCCTTCCTCTCCTTCCTCTCTCTTTCTTTTGCTCTCTCACTCTTGCTCTCCCTTTCCCGTTCTGTTTTGCTGATTTAGCTGGGATTCAAAAGTTCTGCCAGCAAAGTTTGCTGTAACTTTCAGATCACACAGGCATCTGATCTTCACATTCTTTTTTTTTTTAAAGCAGACTGATGTGGTACGTTGTAAACTGCCAGGAGCACTTGCTAATTTAGTAGTTAATGACAGTCACAGAGAGTGTTTTTCTTGCCCCTGGAGAGGTTTTAGACACAGCTGGGGTAGATTTGCCACTATCAATTATGCACAATTTTAAACAAGAATTGGCCAGCAGGGGCCTCTTTTTTTTGCAGAGTGCAGAGCGTGAAGAATGGGAATATGGCAGCTGGTACCTGCCTATGAGGGAGAAGATACATAGGAGTCAAGAAAATAAGGGAAGATTAATAGCTTACTATTTTTAAAGTTGCAGTTTCAACTCAAAAGTTTAAATGCTACATTAAAAGCAGGCCAGGGTTGTTTGGTGTTGTATTATCTTTTTAATTCAAATGTCCTGACTTTATTGCAAGGCTTGAGCTGGCCCTGATATAGCCACAAGCAAGTCAGTAATCTCTGTTTTTAAAAGCCAGCTAGGGAGTCAGGATTCTGTCTCAGATATCATGTTGCATTGTCTTTTCACTCTTAAATGAAAACAAGGTATGAATTCAATTAGATTTAATGGTATAGGTCAAATTTCACAGACAATAATTTTACAAAAAGGGCTTGGCTTTGGTCTCCCCTCCACCAACATCAATCCAGAGCAGCTCCAGGTAATGGGAAATGCCAAAGAAGAGAATCTGATATAAGTAAATATCTCAGGTCTAAAACAGTCAACATCTGGATCCGTCTGGGTCAGCCTCATAAAAAACAGCTATGTTTAAATTACAGGACCAAAACCGGTGGAAGGCTGTGGCTTACAGGCAGAGCTTTCGTTTTCTTGAGATGTGAAGGCAGCTGGCAAGGCAGTGGAGCCATCCTGGAAGGGTGACTGTCAGTAGAGAGGAAGAACGTGCCTTAATCCGTAGCTCAGTGATACCAGAATTCAGGCACACAGCACTTGCTTATCTTACAGCAATTTTTCCATTATAGGTGCTTTAAAACGGTGACATTATATCCACAAAACAGGAAAACCACCACCAAAAAAATTCTCCTGAGGACAACTCTGAGCACTGTCAATCATTAATAACTTGGATTAACTAGGTCATTTGCCATCTGGAACAAATGCAGTTCAGGATTAGATGAATGCTGTTGCGTAGGTCAAAAAACCTTTCTTCACTTATTGTATGGTTGTGACACATTTTTCCAAAAATGCTGTCTCACGATCAGGCGTGATATAAAACTTCTACCACCCATACTTTTACCTTATCCTCTCTCCGTTTGCAAAGGGAAGCCATCAGGATGCCCCGGTGACCTCTAGGATCTTAGACGACGCTGTCTGAATAGTCAGAAGCCAGAAGCGATCAGAATACCCTTTTGGAATGCCAGATGGCGGGTAGGAAAACAACATTATATTCCAGCTGTTAGAGGCCTTATATATTTCATCGTCATCCAAAGGCAACTAGTTCTCATTTGACTAGGTACACAGTGAAGGTGTCATCAACATTATTAATTTGTTGGAATTTAATCTCTCTAATGTATCTGAAAGCTGTAATAGATTAGGTAAGTGATGTCAAGTACAGTGAGGAAGAGGCAGGATGCTGACAGAAGATGTTTTTTTTCCTTTTAACATTTGCGTTCACGGTTTTATTATCTGTGAAAGCTAGCTGACAGGACTGGACCTTCTCTCACATCCCTCTCCTGGGAGAGAGAACAAAGGAGAGAGGACAGAGCTTTGCTCACGAATCATTGGCTTCAGTCCTGCATCTAGCAGCAATGTTGCCACTCAGTGGTAGGTAGGGGGACATTTGTCCTCGGAGACCTAGGCTGAGAGGCTCTACCGAGTTATACCCCACAGGGCACCAATTTGTAACTGGATGCCAATGATTTTTGGTTGCTGCTAGGTAGATGCTGAGCTCGTGATGCAGGAGTGAAGATTCTTGGTGCATCTCTGCCCAGCCCTCCCGGGTGCGCACCTCGCATTGCCGCTGATTAACATTATTCACCTGTTGCGGAGCTGAACTAACAGCTTGCCAACTCTGAAAGAGAAGCTGCGCTAGATGCTAATCTAGCAGTATAATGTAGTATACTTTGATATGAGGCTGTGTTTCCTTGCCTCCCTGTCTACCAATTCTGATGACATCTGTTTCATATTTCCCCTTGATAGAAGTTGTGACACATTGCAACACACAAAGCCTGGCTGATTCCTAAAGCGAGCTTTACAGAGGATGCATTTATGTGAAAAAAATCACACTCAATATATGAAAGGGGCCAAGCTGTGCTTGAAGATGAATCCAGTACTTGTAGGGAGTTGTTCCAGTTACTGCTCTAAATGCTGGATTAAGGTCGTGGATGCAGCCCTCTATCTTCTGAGGATTTCCAAGAGAAATCCAACAAACGTTACCTGGACAGCTGGAGGGTCAAGTTATGTGGTCAGAGTCATAGTAGCCTGAGAGAGGGATACAGGCGAAATGTTGCTCAGAAATACCTGGAGGAGCTGAAGGAGATGTATCATATACCCAAGGCTAACCCTTCACAGACAGCGCATACATGTAAATAGGCTTTACTCATGTGAGTAAGCCTCCTGGGGCTGCATAATAGACTGTGTGTGGTATGTGTCTCCTTCAAAATGATAATAAAGCTTTCTAATTGGAAGTATTTTAAGTCTAGACAGTAGTTCTGTCAGTGGTTTTGCCCTTCATCTTTTTTTCCTGCTTCTGAACGATTTTAAACTGACAGCGCTGGGGAGTGTTGTTCTCTCTTATCTATAGGTGAGGTACAGTATGGCAGGGTAAGGCATCCCACCTTCCACTGGAAGGACCATTGGATTAGGCATTTGTGCTGTGTGTGTGT